>OY735206.1:23504209-23589209 GCA_963457665.1 Thysanoteuthis rhombus
TACGAAATTTACGTAAATGGTGTATTTTGATATAAAATCAACAATTTTTAGTATGTATTCATATTTCTAAAGATACACTGTAAAATGGGATATAAACGAAAGTTTCAGTGGCAAAAAAAAGTTACTGGACCCTGCTAACAATTACCATGGACATGCCTTTTCTTTTCTCTTTTAGATGCAATGTAGGTCTAGACCTTTCTCCATCTGCGTGAAAACGTTTTGAATGTTCCAGCAATTCTTAAGTAAGGTATAATTTCATCACAGTCGTTATTCACTAATTTTACCTTCTTGAAATAGGGAAGTCATGGTTAAAGCAAAGGAACTCTCAACCCGAACAAAAAATGTCGTACTTGAGCGACATAATGATGGTTCAAGCTAAAGACCATTGCCAAGATATTAAATATTCTTGTCAGTACCATGGATCGATTATTCTGATGTGGAAGAGGTTTGGCACACTAAAAACCTCCATGGTGCTTAACGGACAATTTCTCCACGAGCAACTAGAAAATGCTGAAAACAATCGAAGTAAATCAATTGGTCAATTGAAAGAAAATCAAAGATGATTCCAGAGCACTTGGCTTATCGATGACTAAGATAACTATTATTAATGAACTACACAGGAAAATCCCATACACCATAGGAAACACCTTTGTTAGATTCTCGTGACTATTTACAAGACCTTAATCATTTTTGAAAGAACATCCTCAGGTCAGGGGAGAAAATGATCATTTCGGGAAAACACGGTTCGTCACGTGAGACAAAAAGATGGGTTCAACTATGATCCAAAAACGTCATCCCCACGAAATAGCACGTTGATGGAAGTATCATGGTTTTATTTTTTTTTTTCTCTCCATGGTTAGGGGGAACTTCACAAAATTGAAAAAACAAATATTAATGGAGGGATGTATCGGAGTGTTCCTGGAATTAATATATCACTCTCTGATTCAGCCAGTGGACCTAGAAGGAAGTTGGTTTAGCGACCCCAAAGCATACACCTGAAAAAAAAAGTCCTTAATGGTTTGTTCCGAATATGGTAAAGGTGCCCCAGTAGCAAAGTAATTCTTTTAACTTTTTTTGCAAAGCTTTGACGATCCAATTCATGATAAGTTGAGAAACATAAATTATTTGGCGTGTAAAGTCAGGTAAAATAATCGCAAGAATGAATTGGTAGGAATAAATTCTCCGCATGACATCGATGGCATCTCCAAGGGAAAACATTCAAAATATATTGAAAAATACCTCGAAACATCTTGATTTTTGATAATATCAATGTTTTTTTTTCTATCAAATCCGTTAGAATATGGCTCATAAAGGTGAAAAAAAAAGCTTTTATTCCGGATGCATTGAAAATAAAACAGGATAACTAGTACAATACCGATGCCAACCCCCAAATCTGTAGGAAAAAACAGTAATGCCAGGAGCTTTGGACTACACGAACCATCACATAAACCAACAAACTCATGCACATATGAGGAAAGATAGGAGCCATCACCATTATTGGAGGCTGAGGTTCTTTAACGTGAGCATCGGAGATAAATTAAATGAATATTCTGTAAGTGTTCAAATTCTTGTTTCCTCTTATTGTATATAGTCAGGCAGCCAAACAGACAGACAGACCAATGCTGGCAGTTTTTGGAGACAGTTATATTTGACGGTTTCTCTCTGTGCATAACAAAACCAAATCAGAAAAGAGAAATAAAAACGTTGGGTGAGCAGTTAATCAGCGTCAAACTGACAGAGACAGATTTTGCAAAGTTCTGTGATTTTCTCTCGTAGATCTTTTGACGTTTTTCTTTTCACATTCCTTTCATCTTTTCTTTGTTCGTTTCTTCGTTGTTTGTCTTCCTTGTTTTCTCACTCTTTGACCTACCGTTACATTTTGCCTACACATTATTCTTTACTTATCTATTCCAACAGTTGTTTCTTCAATACTTTGTATGAAACAAATTTCTATTGTTTGGTTGACAATTTTTTATTATGTGTTTTAAACCTTAATATATACCTGGGAAAACGTAAGGAAGGAAATAACAAAATATGAATTAAAAAGCTAGAAAATAAATAGTGATAGGAAATAATCGCAAAAATGATCTAACCAAATGATAAACATTGCTAAAAGACAATGGAACTTTTAAGCAGATTAAAATGAAATGAAATAATACAATACTGTGATGAACTAATATAACACTTGGACAACCACAACAAATCACTGAAACGTTTTCTTTTCGGAATAATAAGAAATTGAAAACGTGTTTCGGAACAGGCAAATTACGTCGATTAAAGGTTAAAACGACTAAACCGAATAATGTCTTTCAATTTAACAAACACATAGAATTATATATACACATAAAGTAGATACAAAAACTGACATTATAGAATAATTGAAAGCGAAAGCAACTAATTGTTATAAAACTTGAGTTATCAAACTTTGATAACCCTTTAGTAGATCAAGCTCGACTTTGAAGAACAAGAAAATCCCACTAGTCCTGAAATAGTATACAAACTATGTATCCTAGGGAGCTTGAACATGGAACCTAACCAGAAGATGGATACACGCAACATTGCATGAACGATCGTGGTCAACTTCTTATGGGAAAATCATAAAACAGCACATTAAATAAGGAAAATACAAGAGACTGAGATATAACAGAAGAATATTGGAATCTAAAATCGCTGGACAAGTTGCTAGAATGCCAGACAGCCTTCAAACATCATGACTAGTAACGTGAATCCTTGGGAATCATATGCAAAACTGAGACCAACAAAATGTTGGATGGCGTGAGGAGTTAGATAAATTCTAAGTACTGTATCCACTAATACTATGATAGAAAGGTCTAAAAAAATCTTGGTAAGGTCTATGTCCAACAACAGACGCTAAAAGGCTGCATCTGAAGACAATGACGACAAAGCAATATCATACAATGCTTCTAATTTCAAATCATAATGGGATTTATCTTCCAAGAATGAAAAACAAGTGTGATGCCTGATGACATAGTCTATCTGATGGGCTGAATATAGAGAAACTAGGGTATACCATTGTCATAGACAAAATGTATGTATTAAGTCGATACATAGTCTCTAATCTAAGTATTGAGCACCGTTTGAATATATACTTTTTTGGATAGTATATACTTGTGGCATGCATTTCACACACACATACACACACACACATACACACACACACACACACACATATATATATATATATTTATATATACTAGGGGACAGTTGATTAGGCTGCAAAACTGATAAGCAGCTAGAGATTTAGGGGGTAGCGAATATGACTGCAAGCTACCAAATTCATAATTTGTTTTTTTGGGCTCTAAAACAATGAAAAACAAACTTGAAGAGTTGAAACCTTGATATGGTACAGCTTAGACATGATGTTTTGTATGTGTTGAATGTAAACTAATGATTATTTGTGTACACACTGGTTATCATATGATATTGGATGTCAGAAGAAAAAAAAACACACTGAGAGCAAAATTCATATGATGAAAGTGAGGGCCTAACCGTCAATTTTGGGAAATTTTTAGTGGTCAATCAGTGTAACCCTATCATTAGCTACTGTGCCTATATATATATATATATATATATATATATATATATATATATATATATATATATATATATATATATATATATATCAATGAATATCTTGGAACATCAGTTACATAGTTTGGTGCAATTTTAAGTCAGATGGTGTGTTTAATGACTGTTGATGAGGGAAGTTTTAAAATGTGAATTTTTCACAACAAATATTATCGAAAAGACAAAAGACCTTTCAGAGACATGTCATAGAAATGCAACAGTATACTTAAAACTTTTTCCTAAGTGTTTTGTCTATTTGATATATATATATATATATATATATATATATATATATATATATATATATATATATATATATGTGTGTGTGTGTGTGTGTGTGTGTGTGTCTGTGTGTCTGTGTGTCTGTGATGTATCTTTGTACGGACACACACACACACACTACCTTTTCAAATTATTGTCTGGTTTCATTTCTCTATCAATGATAAAACCCCACACACTCATTTCATTTTTTTAAATCGTTTTTTTCTCTTTGTCTCTTACGTTTTCAACATCTTACTTTTATTTACAGTAAAATCCTCTTATTTCAGCGGTTTTTGGTATTCAGAATGCTGTGATATAAATTTGTCGTCATGGTGCGTGTTTCTTTTACGAAGAGTATCAATAATGAGAAAGCAACCAGTAGTAAATATCAAATAACCTCTTTCAGGTTAATGCCCCATATACAGGTCGTAGGGCTGCAAATTGAATGAACAAATTGCGAAGTAACTGTCAATACTTATAATCACCATTGTTTGTTGATTTGTAATGCCAGATCAGTTACGCTAAATTCATGTCTATATGTAAATATGAAAACTAATTACATCGACGATAATTCCTATACACAGCCCCAGCATATAGCAGGAAAAAAAAGTAAGGAGGATTGTTGTAATAAAAAAAACTACTGAAAGTTAAAGTGAAGGTGAAAACGATTCAAAATTAATAATGTTGCCATACTTCATCAAAGAATCAATGTGGAAAAATTGAAAATATCGCTACATCAAAAGATAAAAAAAGTGTGAGCATCATAGAATATCGGTTGTACGGAGTTAGGTTTAAGGCTGACAGGCGTATTCAATATTCTCTCATTCTAGTGGTTGTGAGTTCGATTCTCACAGAATGCTTGCGTTTAATCGCTGCGGTTCTACAACGCCCCGAATCGAAGTAGTGATGAAATATAGCTTAAAATTAAGATAAAGGTATAAACATGTCAAAATAATAGTAAATTAACTCATTCTAATGTTAAAATGAATGCAGCGACATCTTCATTTGCTGTTGCTATGAACTTGTCATCAGCTTTTTAAATATCTGTTGTCGGACATACACCATCACTAGGATTCATCAGACCTCTCTATCATTGGCGTTGAGGAGCCAATACTTTCTGAATTCGTCAAGTTCGTCTCTCCATGTTGCTCCCTTCCGACCTCAGTTGTGCATACGATATCTTGGGGTCCATGTTGTGAATTGTGATGTCTTTTGGTTATCTGCCATTCTTTTAGCATGACCAGTCCATGGCAATTCAAGTTTTCTAATCGATTCAATGATGTCTCAGACTTCTGTTTTCCCCTGACATATTTTTCTGTGTTATGATCTCTTCGTATGAAGTTGAGCATAATTCTTTCATGTGCATGCTGCATGCTTCTCAGTTTTAGGTCAAGTCTCAGCTCCAAAGGTGATTATCTGGAGGACGCATCAGTTGTGTACTCATATCTTTAAGAATAATAGGATCACCCTGTTATTGAAGGTTTAGTTCGCTCTGTCAAAGACTTATCATCCTAAAGTGATTTTCCGCTTTATTTTTTCTTTTTAGGGTTTCATGAATATTCACTGTACTAAGTGGAAGAAGTAAAGTACTTTCTCAAGTTCTGCATTTTCGAAATTGACAGTTGTTTTCTGATTTCAGACGTGATGGTTCACTGATACTTAGCTATGGTTTTGTATCAATCTTCAAATAAAATGTCTTTAAAACGCATGTGTTATTAAATAGTACCATTACACTGAGTATCGTCACAAAGTGAATTCACTGCATAATGATTGATCGTTTGCAACCTGACTATAATCTGTTCCTCCTTCTTTATTTCAAAACTGTTGAACTTTCTCTGACCAAATTTGAACACATCGCTTCAATCATTCTTTATATCTTTAGGCTATGTTCCTAAATATTTGATATGTTCTCTGATACATTTTTCCAGAGATTTCTGTGCTGAAGAAGTTCATGTTGGTTTTTGTACCCTGTAGTTCTCTTACTTTTAAGGTCCTGTAAAGTATGTTTTTGTAATCATTGTTAGTCCCCCTTGACAAGAACTTTGCATTCCCCCTGATTCGCCTGTCGTTTCTCTGTTTCAGTTTTTGTTAGATGCAGTTCTTAATTCTGAGTGAATTAAAATCATTAGTTCTAGAACCTTCAAGAAAGACTCGCTCCCTTTACCAGGTGGGTTCTATTTACATACAGTGAACTCTTACTATTCACCATTCTTTAAGACATGGATGAAGCCGATAGTGAACATATTCATATCACTATGTGCTAAAGTAAGTATATATTAGCAAAACTACGTCATCATTTCTGCTGTTGATATAGGAAGAAAGGAAAGATAGAAAGATAAGATGAGAGTGGAGAAGAAAGGAAAGAAAGGAAGACTGGAAGGAAGAGAGGCTGCAAGGACAGATAGGTAGTAGGAATAAAACGGAAAGGGGAAAAAGCTCAGTTTATTTACACTATTGTCAAATAATTTTCGCCATCAGAGTCAATTCACCAACCGTAGCGACAAAACTGAAGTTATAAAAATGTTCCCTTGAATATAGTTGGAATGTATTGTATTCATAACATCATTGGTGTGTTCCAATTTGAAACATCTAATATGGAGTGAAAAAAACCCAAAACAAATGACAATACAAATCGATTTAGTGAGCTCATTGAGTGCCCTCTGAACTATGAATTAGGAGTCGACGCATCCCTCGTGTGGACTTACACCATGTCTCGATGACAGATGGTGGTAATAAAAATGTGTCGGTAGAAAATCCTTTTGTCTCAATCAAACTTGAGACTCGCAATGATCACTTTACTGACGATTACAACTGAAACCGGGATTCTGTAACTGGCTGTCATACAGCATCAAAGTTACCTTTACCTTCACCTTATTCTTTGAGAAAATACATGTTCAACCCAACTTTTGTAGAATGTTGACTGTGAATGCCCATTGTACAAGTATAATATTTTTCTCCCCCAAAAAGTAATTGTTATGTGGAACAATCAATCTGATATGATTCAGTGTTTGTCAAGAATGATTAATGTGTCCAGCTTCAGAGTTTCGAAACATTTACATCGTCGAAAAGTAACGTAATATTTTTTCCCAGAATGCAAAAGTTTAGGGAAGTGCTTATTCTGAAACTGCGTATTTTATAGATTGTGGAGTAGCCTGCCATAATTGCCATGCAAAATAATTTTCTGTCCGGAGTACAAAACTACCGCACTGAACTATGTCGATCATTCTCTTCAGTTTCACAAGTTTAGATATATTATAAGTAAATTCAGATGATTCCAAAGAAGGTAGGGAGAGAGGGAGAGAGAAAGAGAGAGAGAGAGAGAGAGAGAGAGAGACAGACAGACAGACGGACAGACAGACAGAGTTTACTAAAGATATAAAGAAAAATCTATGGTCGTTATTTTCTTTTATTACATTTCCCGAAAACTGCAGATCCAATCAGCTTTAAAGTCGATTCGGCCTCCAGTGCTTTTAAATATATCTGACGAATTTCAGCTTCGTACAAATGAAAATTATCGTGTTATCGATGTAAACACACACACGCATACACACATACACACACACACACACACACACACACACACACACACACACACACACAAACGCAGACACATATTTCTTCAATTATAATCATATGTACAACTATCATACGTAGTAAAAATATTCGAATAATGATACGTTTAAAATGTACGACCACAGTTGTTTTTGACTTTTATTGGTCACATCTCTTTGTTGTGCTCCCAGTGAGGATCATTCTCAATATTTCATGTTATATGATGTCGTCATTGAGCATCAACAAGTCAGAATGGATTAGTACTGCGTATCTTATCTGGTTGCTACCTTTGTAGTTTATCTAATATTACTAGGGGACATAGTATATCGTAACATGATGAATGGTCATGTATGTATATGAGCATGTGTTCATTTCATACACATGTTGCATTAACCAGAGTGTACAGTATTCAGTAATCTATGAAACTGTTCATGACGCTGTTTTTCATCCTTCATCATTTATTTTGGAAATTCAATATTACTAAATTTGATACGAAATATCCGAAAAAGGTGCAAAAGCACTAAATAAAGTATCGTCAAGAGGGGGCAATACTGCATACTAAGTTCTGGAATCATCTTTGGAAATTACCAAGCCAGCTCCATGGTCTGATATTGGAGCCATCAAGCCTCACGGCGAAATCCTATCCTAATACCGATATTAATTTACGAGTACAGACCGACTCGAGCCTCGCCTATCAGGTTTCTGTTTATGTAATATTAAATATGCATTTTTCATGCTTAGGTAGATCATATGCCTGACGCCACCTTGTCTGAGACTTCTTCAGATATTGATGTTCTTGTTTGGAATCTTCGTGCTTCTTTGGAGACATTTCAGCTAGACTTACCAAACAAGTACAATTTGCTAGCTTTCTTTCGCTTCACTTGAAGAAAAAATAAAATCATTCGAAATGGCACTAAGGAAAGAAGAATATGACAATATGAAAAAGAAACTAACGTAAAAAAAACAAATGTAGCATTGGCAACTGAACGTCTCAGATTTTGTTTGCACATGCCAAAGCTGTTTCAGACTCATATGGATACTTATGAACGTTTCATAGTTATCCTCTTATTTGATCAATATAGATTTATTAAAAATATATCAGCAATTCATAATCTCAAGTTACACTGTTGTCGAACTATCGAATAGGCGTAGCCCTACGAATTGCCTACCCGAGCAACCGACCAAGTCGACCGCAAGATCTTCTCACTTTGCTCGCCTGTGTCCATACGTATATTTTCGGGCACCTCTGGTAATAGTTTCGGGGCTACAACGTTGGATGTTTGCAGGAATAAGCAACACGTCACACCCTTCTTACATCTCGAAAAAATACTTTTGGGGGGCTCTATGGTCATTTTTGAACCAACAATGCCTAAATTTTGCGGTAGCTTTTTTTTAAAACATAAATTCAGATAATTTTTATTGTTCGTTCTGAGGTGGCGAGGGCTACAGTGATTCATTCGTCGGATGTTGTCTACGCCTCAAAACAGAGACATCAATATTCCAAATATCATTCAAACAATTCAAGATGTCATTCACATCACTGATGTTAACACAATATTTCACCTGATTCATTCAACGGTCTTCTCTAGATATAATATGAAATATCAGAAACGAAATACAGCATTTTTTTGCACTGGTCTCATTCTATGAGAAGCTTTCTTCTGTTACGGATATGGCACTCGAATAAAGGCCGAAGTACGAACCGACCGAGATGTTAAGCGATGATTAGGTTGTGTGAACATAAGTTATCAGATATGTCTCATAATTCTTCCCTAATAAAAACAAACTTCAATACTGTTTACAATAGCAATACAACGCATGTTTCAGTGTTTTTATCGGTAAACTCCAAAGATAAAATACTTTATGCAAGAGTTACCCCCACCCACCGAAACAATACTGGTCTTTCTATATCAGAAGTGTTAGCGTAAATGCAATTGAAACCTTTCTTAAATAATTCTATCATTATCTGAACAAGGATAAACTAATGAGCAAATAATAAAGTAGTTGAAGATTAGGTGATCAGTTACTTTTATAACTATCATTTTTTGACAGCAATGGTAAACTAATGAGCAAATAATTGTCTACTTCAAGATTCCGTGGTCGGTTACTTTTATAACAATCACCTTTTTTACAGCAAAGGTAAATTGATGAGCAAATAATTGTGTAGTTTGAGATTCTGTGAGCAGTTACTTTCATAACTAGCATTTTTTTGACAGCAGGCGTAAAGTAATGAGCGAATAATTGTGTAGTTTAAGATTCTGTGATAGGTTACTTTTATAATTAGTATTTTTGACAGCAAGGGTAAGCTAATGAGCGAATAATTGAGTAGTTAAAGATTCAGTGATCGGTTACTTTGGTAACTAAGTGTCCCCAGGGTCAATGAACTGATAGAAAAAAAATGTTGCTGCTTGTCCGTGGTACTTCTTGAAATCTGTAGTCAAATCAACAGGCTCAGTAGTTTGTATAGTCACGTTTTTGTTGGCGGTTTTCAAATAGAACAATGGCGCAGACATCCTTGTTTGAATATAAGTGCGACTCAACCTGATGAAAAGTTCAAAACAAAACGGTCGTCAGAAAAAAATGTTTTTAGCAGAATATCAAAACTGTTGAGCGTGAATAACTGATTTCATTGACACTATATATTAAAGATTTTTGAATTAATTCTGATGTTTATTACAATTTCGTTCGGATTTATGTACTGAGGCAGTGTCTGTTTCAAAGGTGTATGTTTAGAAGGTGCCAAACTTAATGGTGTGTGAAGGAGCCAGCAGGAATTGTCACGCAATTGATTTATTTAAAAATTATGTGTACATGTGGATAGTTCTAAAGACGGTTATCGAACCATCAGGAAAGGTGTATCATCCGTATTTTATCTATTAGTTCTCAAAAAATTTCTGAAGAACTGCTAATCCAATCAACTTCGAGACTGAAGTTTCTTGTCTGCTGACTAATCCATCCGGCGAGTGTCAAGTTTGCAAAATGGACAGTCGTCGGGTGATCGCGGTGCAGACACATAGGGGCACAGAGGTTTCTTCAATTGCGATTAG
This sequence comes from Thysanoteuthis rhombus, assembly GCA_963457665.1. Lineage (NCBI taxonomy): Eukaryota > Metazoa > Mollusca > Cephalopoda > Oegopsida > Thysanoteuthidae > Thysanoteuthis > Thysanoteuthis major. The sequence continues at coordinate 23,514,658 of OY735206.1, forward strand.
TTTATAACTAGATTTGCATTATATCTTGGGGAAAAGGAAGGCAGGCGGAAGTTGATACGTATACCCATTCCAACTTCTTGATAGAGGTTGATCAAACAAAAAGGGAAGCTACAATTTAACCATGTTTTCTGGCGATGACCATTTTTAAGGATTGATGCATTTTATAACATTCATTCAAAAGATAAAGTTTGGGTATGCTCAATGAACGTCAGCAGGATTGTATGAAACGCAATTTGGCTAATCTTAACAGTTTCTTTTTGACCGAGGTTTGTCAAACAATATTGTGAGAAAGCACGCAACGAAAGATATTTGATTACACGTCGTCTCATCGGTAAAAAATGATTAGACTAAAAAGAATTTCGTTGTCAATGAACAAAACTTTGATTCTGAAAGCATGATCTTGATAGGATACTGATATATGTGTCCCCAAACCCCCTTCTTGTTTTGTCTATCGACAAAAAATCTCACAACACCCATTGATGAAAACCTTAAAATGGCAAATCAGAGGCAGAAGCAAAACATAGATGTGTCCATTTCGGGTATCATCTTTTCATATAAAAAAAATTAACATTTATCAAGTACACCTGGGCAATAGTTACGGTCGACTACTGTGCCACGGTACACAGTTCGAGAACTACTGTCCCAGACAATAACTTTGACGCACACAGGTAACCTAATTGTAGCCGCAGCGTTATTTACGTTACATCTGAGGAAATAATTTATTACCTTAGTTGGTAATATTGGTGCATTGTGACTGCCATCTTGATATGGCTTCAAGCAGACCGAGACAGGCCATCGATTGACGCATCGATTGCTCGCCATCTGCAGGCCAAGAATTAATTAGAAAGCACTCAGGAAGCGCACATACCATGCAGACCCCAGTGTCACTAAAAACCTAAATGGAAATCAGTTTATAATTAGGTACCATATCAGGGAAATAACTCTTGAATAATCTTGAAACTACCTCAATATCTATCTTTCTCCTTAACCCATGACAAAATTGCATCGATGTCCATTGATAACTATTGGAGATATTGTGCAGATGAACAGGGAGGCAGACAGAAAAGAGCTAATACATATACCCATTCCAACTTCAAGAAGAACGTAGGTTAATCGAAGAAAGGGGAAGCTATGATTTGAGGATGTTTTCTGGCGATTTACATTTTGAAGGACTGAAGCAGTATCATGACATTAGGGCAAGAGATGAAAATGAAGTATGCTCTCCGAGATCACATTTTGAATCGCAGATAGCTAAGAAAAGATAAAGAAACCGGATATGTTTTACATCGTGCGATATATATGTACGTATTTTACATGGATGTGTTTTCAGTACGTTTTCACTCGCATTTATGTGTTTTCACAAATTATAATTGTCCCCAGGTGGGAAATAGCACATTTTATATCTTTTAAATACATTAATGCAGCGGATGAAGCTCCCTTATCATAAAAATCTTGGCACTTCATCGAATAAGCATGAAATTTGTAACATGGCAACATAACATTTGATTCATTTGTTGATGTGGTGGGAAGCTATATTTGAATTCTGAGGGCCGTTGGATGCCTAATTCAAAATGGCTTCAAATCGATTGGTTCTAATGTTCAAAGCGTTTACTGTGAGAATCGAACTGTGTAAAAAACAGTTCATGTCCAATTTTGGAGTGCCCATTCATTTGGTAATACTTTATGAACACCGGAAGCCTATGAAATGCATTTTGATGAAGTCAAATCTTAAATAGTTGCAAATAATATCAGAGTTCGTATCAAGAAGATACATCGAACAATGGAAACATGTTGCCGTTTCTTCCAACAAAACAATCGGAAATTACCGACCAGAATTTATGATTTCATAATTTCTAGTAATTTTTCGTGTCACAGGTCAAATCTGAGTTTCCTGCACTGCTTAAAATTATTTTATGATATGCACTAAGTCAGAAATTTCATGATTTAAAAAAAAAGAAGACATATCACATTCTTTAATGGTTATTTGCTGCACAACATAGCCATCTGCATCTTCATATTTTGAACTGTCTATAGTATTTTGTTAGGATTTCAATGATTATTCATATCAATCACTGACGATCATCAATGCAAAGAGCATTTTTTTGTTGTTCCATATCAATATATGAATAAACGTGAAAGGAAAGTAAAGAAATAAAACACACTGTATCAAATAAAAACGATCAAAGAAATAACAACCTGATATTTAGCTCTGTTTAAACTGTTCGTCATATTTGCTTTATACCAGTTAAAAAGGAAGGTGAACAACCAATGCATCATCCCTATAAACACCAATGGAGCTGAGACTTGGAGCCTAATCAAAAGGTAGACACGAAATTTGAGAACTATGCAATGTGCACAGGGAAGAATTATGCTCAACAACACAATGGGAGACACCACAGGATAGGAATCCATTAAAAGTCTTCTATGGCAATGGGCTGGCCACGTAGCAAGAATTGCAGACGACTGATGGACATCGAGACTCACAACATGAATCCCAAGAGATCACATGCGAAACTAAGGATGGCAGAGTATTAGATGGAGAGACAAACCAGACAAATTCAGGAAGCACTGGGTCCGTGATGCCCACGATAGAGGAGTTTGGCGATTCCTGGGGAACGTCTATGACCAACAACGCACGTTGAAAGACTGATGATGATGATGATCCTCAAACTGAAGGCATTAGGCTTTCGTTGGATTGGGAATTTTCGCCTCGAGTGGAATTTCAGTGTGTAAGTTAAATGGTAGTTTAATTACTAGATGGTAGTCTGAAATAGTGATGGAAAAAATTTTTTTAAAAATTGACTGACAAAAATAATTTTTTACGATTTTAATTTTTTTCTGAATATACAAGCGTGTACAAGTTTTTTTTCTGTACATTTAGTGAAACTATATTTACCTAACTTTTTTGTGAAAGGATGTAAAGTTAACATTAGGTCAGCACAAAAATATATTTGATTTGTATCATTTTGAATTTTGATGCTTATTTTTTTTAATTAACTCTCATTCAACTATGCTCATGTGGTACAATATTCAGAACATTTAGTTATATCTGTTGAAGAGAAATGCTTCCTCTCACTATCTGTTCTGGTTCAACAGAGGCTGTCAGATAAAAGGTGGGGAAAAAGCAAGTTCAAGAGGTTTTTGGAGTTAAAAATGAGACATAAATCAGCGGAAATTGTTTGCAGCATCAATTAGTAATTCAGCTTTGGGCCATCAATTAATGCACAGCTCAACTGTGGTTCCCAAACTTTGGATACGAAGACAATTACCTTGAAGATTTGAACATATTTCTGTGATTCATGACATCCAATTGATGGTCACTATTGAGGTTGACTCAAGCAGAACCACTTGTTGGGCTGCAGAGGAACTAAACATTTATTGTTCAACGGCGGTTTAGATTTTTCACTAAATTCGAACAAAAAAAGCTGAATATGTCGTGCAAGTGACTCTAACCGATAAACAAAAAAGCTTGCAAGTCGTAGAGGTCCTAACTTTGATTGCTAAGTCGTATTTTTAAATTCAAAAGCATATTTGAAATATGCTGCCTTTAAACTGATGGTGGGAATGATTTCTATACCAATCAAATAATCTGGCAAAACCCCTCGAACTGATGGAATGCCAAGCTTTTTTTAGGAAGATCAATCTCTTGATAATTTCGGATATCATCCTCCTGCTGCCATCAATTATACCTTGGTACATCAATAGGTTATTTTCTTTTATGATTCCTTGTTTATTTGTCTCTCCCATTATTTCAAAAGGCACATCTTTCCTATTACTCTTCAGTATACAATTTATTCTTGATTTATATCTATTACTCTGCCAGCAGTTGTCTATAATTTTTTTATCTTTCTGACATTGTATTGATTTTTTTAATTTTCTATGCTGACTTCAAATTGGAACTTTGCGTCATTCCGAAAGGATTTTAATTGGTTTCACTATCGGTTCATGTTTATTATTGTTTTTCTTCGTTTCAAGAATCATTTTTTTTTCTCGTGTGCCAATCTGCTTTTATACTTTTCTTATTTGTAACTTGTTCAGTGTTCTTATTTTGTCCAATTGCCATTACTGCACCAATTTTTATTCGTGTAATTCTTAACATATTTTTATATTTTATTCACTTCACATGCTTCAATTTAAAGTATTTTCTTATTTATCCATCAGCTCAATGTCGCTACCATCTTACATTTCCCATGTTATTTCTATTTGTCTGGTGATATTTTTTCACTGTTTTCCCTTCCATCAAGGAACCTCGGAAAACGTCCTCATTGAGTTATATTCTTCCGTTTACAATTTCTTTCTCATCACATTTAATGATGGTAATTGACTTTTTCTAGATGTTTACTCTCTTCCGATCATATATCATTTAATACTCAAGAGGAATTCTGGATGCTATCGAGATGGATAGAGTGACAACGTTGCAAATACCCCTCTTATCACAATACAATTGAGGCACAAAATTATTCTGCTTATTGTCATCTACTGATTTACTCCAACTAGCGTCCATGTCTTATTTATTATAGACGCATTGCGGTTATCGGAGTCAATTTTTTTATGTGTCTGCCGTAGCTAGTAACCTTCTGGGAATTTTTGACTGAACCCTTTATTAAATCACAATGGATAGATTGTTCTGGCATGGATAGCGGAATCTGAACAATGTCTCCCTTTGGATTCGATGGAGGATTCCGTTGGAAATACCCAGAAGGCTACAAAGTATGTTTGACACTTGAAGAGTGAAGGAGGGGACACACATGCACACATATAAACACACACATTATATATATATATATATATATATATATATATATATGTGTGTGTGTGTGTGTGTGTGTGTGTGTGTGTGTGTGCGTGTGTGTGTTGCCAGTATTTCTCGTCGTAGAATTCACAACATTTCTACGGTGTTTATCAAAATACTATACTGCATGAAAAGTATTGATTTGATGATGGCTCATCGGTCAATGTCAATGGTATCTCTCAACTCCAGACTTGACAAATAAAGCCTACCCTGGTTATAAAATGTGAAATACTAGATATACCTATGTATGTATGTATGTATGTATGTATGTATCTATCTATCTATCTATCTATCTATCTATCTGTGTGCCTGTTAGTGTATCTATCTATCTATCCATTAAAATTTACTTGAAATCTTCAACTAAAACTATTAACATATCTCTCTTTAGTTTTCAAGTTGGTATGACTGGTTACATATATATGATTGCATCACGCGTAAAAACTGTACGTATGGAACTAAACAGGTGAAAATCTGAACATTTACCCCATGATATGTCAAGAGAAGCATTTTTCTTAGCCGTATAATACGTTCTTAGAAGAGGGTTCAGATTGAAATGTGATTTCATGCCAAACTGATCCCATAATTATGTTTTAATAGTGCCAGAGAAGTAACTTATTCAGTGATACCCCTTTTTTTTTCTCATTTTTCAATTGATCGTTCCCAACACGACATACTGCCAAAAGACGTTGATCAAGTGACGGTCTGTATGATGTGTCAAACCAGACATATCTTTAAAAATATGTATTTGTTTACGATTTATCTATCTATACAAATATCTTGATCCGTTTATTCGAATCTATCTATCTATCTATCTATCTATCTATCTATCTATCTATCTATCTATCTATTGGATGCAGTGAAAGAGTGCCATAATGAGAGAGTATTAAACATCGTGTGTGCAAAAGACAAAAAAAAAATGCAAGAGGCATCTTGTTTTTACTTGTCTTTTTAGGATAATGATGACAAATCATCCAACCGAAAAAGAAATATCTAAACGTAATGAAAACATCTTTGGTCTGGCATGATCAGAGCGGCTCTTTGCAGGCGACAGGGATTCGACAGTGGACAATATGCCATCATTAGGCCTGAGTAAAAATGAGTCTATTTGTCTTCTGGCGGAGTGAGTTTTGAGAATAGTCATTTCAGATGCCTTGTAAGCCTTCTAATTAAAAAGATTTTTTTCTCTCTTTTCTGATATTTGCACATGAGACCCTGCCTCGGTCGGGTGATAAATACTGTCAAATATACCTAATTATTGACGTTGACATTTTAGAAATTTATAGAGTTTATTTATTTTTGTTGTTATATGTAAATATGCAGGTACATAAATACATACGTATGTGTGTGTATAAACAATTCCCTTACACGCCAACCAACACCTTTATCTCACTCATAGTGACTGGCGTGATTGCGTTAATATATGTCATGTCTTATTGGGCCTCTTTCCCTATCTAGAATTTCCATCTTCCGTCTGGTATTTTTATGTTTCGTTTACTCTCCAAACTATTAGTTTTTGCTTCATTTGCTGTCAGTTTTCTGGCATATATATATATTACAAATTACATTGCATTATACTGTAACAAAACTTATTTGAGATGATCTTGTGTCGTCACACAATTAATGTATAACTCTCTAGAAAGAAAAAAAAAAGAATAAACAAATAAAAAAACTGACACCGCCGTAGGATCGAACCTGATATTAATCGAAATGATAGGGTATCGTCTTGTCTATCTACTGATTTATCTATTTATGCAAAGGAAAATCCATTTTTAGAAGGTTTCATGTATTTCAAAAAGGTTTATGGTTATGTAATACACCTTTACATTGAATAAGAAATTGCAAAAGAGTATGGCTAGAAGGAAAATTTTGCCAAGATTAAGTCAAGATGATTCATGTTTTCATCTATGATTATCCAAAAAAAAAAAAAAAGAAAGAAAGAAAAATGAAAAGAAAAATCAGTTCAGTTCGAATTGACGTCAAAATCCGTAGCCTGGTTATACCAGGCTTCTTTCACATCCGTGCCAATTGGTTGTATAGGTTAGGATAATATTGAAATATTTCGATTCGAAATATAGATAGATATTGCAGGTGGGTAACACAGGAATTCCAGTCGGCTAAGAGAACTTGAATATTCGTGTTCGTATTTTGGTCATTGATGAAATGCTGGTTATATGACTTGAATACGAAATTGACCGATCGATCTATTTCTCTCTCTCCCTCTCTCTCTATATATATATCTATATCTATCTATTTATGTATATCCATCCATCTATCTATCTATCTATCTATCTTTCTCTCTCTCTCTCTCTCTCTCTCTATATATATATATATATATATATATATATATATATATAAATATATATACACACACACACACACACACACACACACACACATATATATATATATATGTATGTATGTATGTATGTATATGGGTGTGTGTGTGTGTGTGTGTGTGTGTGTGTGTGTGTGTGTGTGTGTGGCTATGCGTGGCCTGTACAGGCCGCCCTAATGGAGCTAGTGAGTTGATGATTTAAACATGTGATCATTTTTTTTATTCCCCACTTGAGTTCTTTTTCAAATTTTCACGCTAAAATGTCTTAGGTGGGGGCTTCATTTTCCGTGTATGTTCATGCTAAATTAATGTTCGTTTGTAAAACCTTTTTTAGTAATCACTACCCAATAAATTGATAGACGTTCTGTATGCATGGATCACCCCTACTGTTAATTATTGTATTGATCATCCATACTTGAAAATGCTACCAATACACATTGTCCTATCTATCTATCTATCTATCTATCTATCTATCTATCTATCTTAGACTGTTTGTATCTCTGTATTTATATACTGAATGAATGTAATGCATGAAAACATGAAACAAACGTATCCACAATTATTAATTGATCACCCCGACATGACAAGTAACCAAAAGAAGTTTGCTATGTTTTTAACCAAACCTGTTCACCTATTTATCTAACTAGATCTATCTTAATCGACATCTATTTTCATCTTCCCCATTTATCAATTGAATGAACAGAAAAAAGGTTATGAAATGAGAAAGTCTCAAACATTGTGTGTAATAAAACGAGAAACGAACCGTAAGTATACCGGAGAAAACAAATGAGGTTACATCGTCTTATGAGTCATTAGTGTAGGCATAAACATTTGGTTATATAATGGCTGATTTATCCCAAAGTACACGAAAAGAAGAAAAAACGTCATTAAGAAAAAGGAGGATGATGCTGTATGGAAAAAAAGAAACATATCAGGATTTGTAGCACTTATATTTCATACTGCTGCTGAATACTAGCTATTGATAGAATACTGGGTTAGCTTGAAAGCACTCAGAGAGTGCATGCCTCAACAACATTGTACATCATCATCCTCAGCAGCAGCAGCGTCATATTATGGGTGTCACGTAGGCATTACTTTCTGAACCTGCCCAAGATTTTGCATATGATTAATGGAGATTCACGTTGTGAGTTCTTGCAACAAAACCAGCCCATCTCCATTTGAGTTATGTATGTGAATTCTATGATATATGTGACTCCCATTTTTTTCTCTGATATTTTCTGAGTCTTGTGATCACTCCATGTTATATACAGAATGATGTCTTTTTGTGCGTGTTGCATGGTTCTCAGTTTGAAGGTCAATCTTTTGATCAAGTTCCATGTTTCCTCTCCGTATGTGATAGAAGAATATTGCATTGGATGCAGTCTCTCCTTTTAATGAAAAAATGCTATTCTGACCTTTTTGGACCTTATTCTGGCAAGTTCACCGATGACATTTATTCTTTATTTATATCTACTATACTTTACTTACCAAACATCTTAAAGCATCTACATTCTCCAGAATGTAGATGTTTTTAGATGTTTGAGGAGTAAAGTATAGTGTTAGACAAAATAATAACAGGATTTTACATTTTGTCATTAATATTAACTTTCGTGTGCAATAATTTACTCATTCAAATATCTAGTAGACACTTATAAAGTTCCGTGTTATCCTTGTGAAAGTGGAATTACACACTCATTGAAGCACTGAACTGATATAACTGGTACATGCAATACAAAACATTCCAATATTTTTTTTCAGAATGCAGGTATACCATGTGTTGATCAATTCATGACAAAAGTTCCACTACCGTGCAAAACTGCACTATCCAAGGTCTTGATATAAGTTAAAATTATCAATCATAAGTTACATTTAATTATTTTAACGTCAGCTCCATTTTCATAACAAAGACACCAGTTATTTGATGAGTTTAATGAGAATGGATGTTAAACGTTTGCAAAATCTCGTGCAGAACCAGGAAACTATTTGAACAACGTACAAACCTCAAACCACTAACAACAACATGGTAAAAAAATAGGGGAAGCCGAACTAAACAATCAAAAAGAAACTATGAGAAGACAAAAGAAGGTATACGACGGCAATCATCGAAACAACTCTAGAAAAACGGTGAGGCTTCAGACCAATAAACGAAGCTCCCATCAACGTAAACAAATAACTAGCGCACTCAGAGAAAACAGAGACATAACAACAGACGGAGACAGGATTTTTGAACGCACCAAAGAATTCTACCAAGAACTCTACACTTCAGGACATGGGCAACTAAACAACGAACTAGATGCACAAGAAGCTGACAATCAGTTCGAGAACCTCCCACAAATTACACCATGAGAGGTAAAACAAGCCATCGGTCGAACAAAAAAGATTAACATCGACCTACTCAAAAAAGCTTGTGAGACTGTCGGAAAAAAATCCAGCTAATCTGTTCAACTTGTGTCTAAAACAGATTTGAGTCCAGAAAGACGGGGAAAACGGCAATCATAATGCTTCTACATGAAAAAAGAAAACCCAAAGACCCCAACAACTACTGGCCTACAAGCCTACTGAACTACATCTATAAACTGTTAACAAAATTCATCACCATCTGGATCACTAAAACAATTGATGAAAAACAACCACGAGAACAGGCTGGATTTGGATGACCATGGACCGTCTCAATTCAATAAATCAGCTAAAAGAGAGAGCAACAGAATACAAAACGCCACTCACCGTATCATTTATAGGCTTCAAAAAGGCATTTGACCACGTAGAAATTCCCATGGTCATCACCATACAAGTTGTAGACCCTGTATATGTCAAAGGACTGCTACATATATATAATGGCAACGACTCCTTTATCAGGTTACACAAAAGACTCTGAACCTGTCCACATCTAAAAGGAGTAAGAAAAGATAATACCAGCTCATCTAAAATTCTACAAATACTGTCTCGGGATGATCTTCCAAAACCTGGACTGGGAGAATGGAGGAATCGAAATAGATGGCGAATATCTGAGCAATTTAAGATTCGCAGACGACATCGTACTTTTTGCAGAAACCTACACGACCTAATGCTAGATGAACTAAACAAAGGAAGCAAAATATCGGCCTACACATGAACTTCAATGAAACAAAAGTTATTTACAACAATCACATCGAGAATAAGGACATAACTGTTAAAATCGAAAAAGCAAATCTGAGGAATCTCTATGAAACCCACAAAAAAGGAGAAATCAAGTGGAGAATCACCTTAGGATGGCCAGCATTCGGTATAATACGCTCAACCTTCAGTAACTAAACAATCAAAATATTCTAAAAAGAAGAGTGCACAGGCAATGCATCCTCCTGATAGTCACTTACGGAGCTGAAACGAGAAACCTAACCGAGAGCTAAACCAGCAAACTGAGAAGCATGCAACATGGAGTGATCACAAGACATTGCATTATACCATGATGAAAACGGGTGTCTGAGACATCATAGAACCTATCTTAAAACTCAAATGGCAATGGGCTAGTCATGTTGCGAGTATTGCAGACAACCAATAGACATCACGACCCGCAATACGGATCCCCAGACTCTACATGCGAAACCGATGCTGACACAATTCAAGATGAAGAGATTGACATCGCTATCAGCAAATTCAGGAAATACTGGCTCTGCAACGCCCATAATAGATAGATGTGGTGGATCATGGGATGGTCTGAGTCCAACAACAGGTATTGATAGACTGATAACAATGATGATCACTGTGAATTTTTGTGGAGTCATGGTAGGGAGTTATTTTCTTTGAAATATCAGTTGGATATTGACAAACATAGCTTATTTGAGTCATTTTTACAGACAGTTTTAGCAATAATTAGCTTGCCAAAATCGATGGGAAAGGAAGTGAATGTTCTGCATTCTGTGTTAAATTTTGAGGACAATGCAGTCAAGTATCAAATCAACAGTTTTTTTTCTGTGGAGTCAAACACTTTTTAAAGCGTGGTTACTGCTAATCTGTACGATAGTTATATACTGTTAGCGATCAAAGGAAAAACATGCGTTGAGAGACCGTAGTAGAGGAAGAGCCGACAAAACAACTTCTTTGGTGCCTTGACCTTCAACAGGATCTTGCAGAGAATTCTCATGTGGATAATCATATGATACTCAAAACCTCTTCAACGGCACAAGTATCATTGTTTGGTCCACATATTCTACATATGTTCCTATTTTTACACAAGAGTCACTTCCTTTTGAAGATTATTTGGTTATTTATAAGAAAAAGATGGCTGCACACAATAAAAATAGTATTTTCTGACGATTTCACAAAAGATCTTTTTTTATCTTTTTTCTTTCATATCTTAAGTTTTTGTGTGATTGCAATTTCAAAATTACTCGGATATTTCTGTCATTTTTTAAGTTAAAGTGAATCTATATAATGATATTATATGAATAAGGAGAAAAGTGTAAGAAAAATATAATGAAGACTGACATTTCAAAAGAAATTATGAATAACCTTCACCCGTATATGCTGTGTTAGAGGTGAGCAATCTGAACAGAGAAGTTTGGCTGTGATCACTAAAAGTGATCTCAATTGAAAAAAACAAAGAACAAAAACAAGCATGCATAAACTACTAACCAATTTAGCAAAGAATTACATTGCACATTGTGCCTCACAGAGACAGCGTATTTCGTTCGGGAACATACAAAAAAAAAATACAAAAACAAGGAGTATGTGTGAGAAAAAGTACAACCGAAAAAAAATTCTGATAAATAGATTATTATAAATGTCAGAATACATGGATAACTTGATTCCAGCTACAGTGATTAGAGGTATCTAGTGTGGGTAGCAGTGATTAAAAAGATATTGAATGAAGTGTAGTCTTACAAGAGATTCGATATTCTTTATCAGCACTGAGCAGCAAAATAGAATATAAATAATGACAGTAATAAAAAATAGAGTGAAAAATCTTTGAAACCTAACCTTCAACACGATCTCGCTGATAATTCTCATGTGAATACACTTAAAATCTCCTCAACTGCACAAATATATAATGTTTGCTCCACATATTTCAACCCAGGAGTTATTTCCCTTGGGAGACTAGAAGGGTATTTGTGAGATAAAACTGATTGTACACAATCATATTTGGATTTCGTAATGATTTCTCAGTGATTTAACATCACACCTTCTGTTTGTATACAAAACTTTTACCTTATTTCAATTGCGAAATTATTCAAATAGTTCTGTCATTTTTTGACAATGATGTAAAAACCTATACATTATATAGATGTTAAGAAAACTATAATCTTACAGGAGATTTGGCATTCATTCTCTTCATCGGTACCAAGCAACAATGGTGTATGTCAGTAATTATCATAGTATTAGACAATATCAAAAGTCTATGAACCCCTAATACCCATAACCTTAATCAGGATCTTGCAGAGAATCCTCATAGTAATAATCATAAGACTCTCAAAACTTCCCCAACGAGCACAAATATTATTGTTTGCTTCACAGTTGTAGTGTATAACTGATATTTACCTGACAAGCTATCAAAGGGTTTGGGTCTTATTGCAAGTCTTGAATAACGAAAATATTCATCCCTCTCGGTAGTGATTTGCAATACAAGAGACACTAATTTCCTAATATTAGAAATCATAAATTTCAAGATGATAATTCATTACTGTTTGCTTTTGATTTTTTGCCCAAGTCGACGAAGTTGGGAAAGATATATGTTTTCACACTTACTTGTCAGTCAGTCTGTCTGTCTGTTTGACCATACGTTATCTTTGAAATTTCTCAATGAATTTATGTATAAATCGGTGAAAAGTTGGTTCATCGTTTATGGAAAAAAATGATGTAATTACAAGGAATGTTCAGAATTCCTTCATGATTGAAAGATCTTCCCAATATTTGACTTGAAAAAAGGTTATTTACCAACAGCAAAAAAAAAAAAAAATAGATTTTAGGGGTAAATGAATAATTGTGAATTCCAATTATTTTCCTTTGTTTTTTTGTTTTTTGTTTTTTTCATTCCATTCTTAGTGTTTGTGCTGTATGAGTACCTGACCTTTCCAACTCTTTTTTTGAAGAAATGTTCCATGAACAAACATACAGATAATATCCAAGGAGATACTAGATGACGATCACAATACCCTGAAAGCTGAGTGAGTGCATAGAGAAATCCATGTGCGCATTAAAAGATAATCACCCCAAAAATGTACCAATCATTAGTTATAATTTACCAATAATTATGATTATAATGATTGTGTAATATAATTGTACTTACTGAATTTGATATCTCAGGTTAATGTTCCTGTTAACTAAATTGTCGATTTCTCAAAACCCACATTTTAGTGCATCACTAATGTTTTATACTAGTTGGCAGAGCACAGCTTCAGCTATGTTTAGCGGAACTGAGTTCATAAGTGACATTCACAGAGATCTGTTCTAAATTATGTTGTTGCTTTTTTCTTCTAACTACTGATTCCCTATCTCGAATTAAAACGCAGTGAAAGGCTGAAGCACAAAAGAACTGAAAGTTTGTTTGGAGTTGAATGGCTTGTCAAAATAGTAAAAACTACTTCACTGAAAGTTCGTGAGGTCATGAATGTTCAGCTGCAGAAAATATTTATCTAGGATTCAGAAAGGAGTTATCTGTTTGTGTTGTTATAGTGCAAAGGTTGCTAGAAAAATACCCCATACCGAAATTATCTTGAAACAATTCTATCTTTACATCTGCACTTGAATTCAGTGCGCAGATACTTGTGACACAGAGGCAGGGGGTTCGGTTGTCTGATGGAAGATTTGTGAAACCAAAGGCAGCTAGAAATTGGAATAACATTAAAAACAATACCAATGAATTTTGGTCACGATAAGGGAATCTAGCATATAAGGGGTTGATAGCACAGCAAACTAACGCCCTTGGAAGAGATGCCATGAGAAGCAACCGAACTTAAGATAAAATTAATTCTAGTCGATTGCTTAATAATGATTACCAATGACTCATCCAAAACCTTTAAAAAGTTCTTACCACGACAATATGTGAATAGAGAGATGGTGGGGTACTATATTAGAGGGAAGATGAACAATAGATCAGATTTGAAAGATCGCAGCCAGTATCCTCTCAGGCGTAATCCAAGAGTCGCTGCGACAAAACAGGATTACTGACGAAAAGGGTGGTGTGTACAAGTGTCGTTGAAGGTTTCATCTTTATTTCGTATCTGCTATTGCTTTCAATGTCGTGATCTTTTTCTTTTTTTTCCATACATTTTTGTATCTGCTCCAATCAGTTCACATGATATTTCAAAAAAGTCCTTAAGATATTGTAATTTTACTGAACGGTGGATACCTTGTGACAGAAGAATTGAGTGAATTTTCAGAGCAAATCCATGCACAATTACTTCCTCCGCATAGTAGCTATATATGCCCTCCACCCGTGCATATTAATATCGCCAAAAATCATAACTGCCCACATAATATCTTCAAGAGTTCTAAATGAACTTCTAATGAAATTCGGCAAAGGGACATAAGCTACAGAAGAATTAATTATAGTTTTTGATGGATCCATGCACAGTTACTTTACCTGAAAATTGCGTTGGCAGAGATATGAGCTCTCCGAATGCCTCTTTAGTTACTAAAGTCAGCCTAAAAGCAATTCCTTACATTCCATCGGGTCTTCAGAGATCAGAGTGTATATTTTGCATTTATGACTTCCTCAGGCCAATTCATCCGAATTAACCTCTTGAAGAGCCTATTAGTTATCGTATATAACTGCGTCAGAGCAAAATGAATTTCATGAATAATGAATTCTTAATTTGATGTAAAACAGCCAGTAAATTTTGCGACATCTCCTACTCGATGAAGTAAACGAAATTTCCATAGATTCTGATTGTAGATCCATTGTAAAATATCCAAATATGCATGCGTAGCATCCAAATTTATGATGTTTCGTTAAACAGAAAATGTATGAATCGTGGTGGTAAGATTATCAAAACATCATCATCGTCATCATGGCCGTCTCCCATTTTGAGTTTTCTAATAAACAAAGGTCTTTTCCTGTGATGACCTCCGACATGTCCAACAGGCAAACCTTTGTAGCTCATATTTCCATATTGCATCTGGTGTAGACCTACTGCGTTTGCTACACTTGGCCACCAATGTGTTGAGTTTTTGCAGCATCGAATTATCGTTTATTGATTACTTTTGCCCCTCTTACTCTGGTCTGCAGCCAAATCAATATTGCTGTTGCTGTGTCTTCTTCTTCTTCTTCTTCTTCTTCTTCTTCTTCTTCTTCTTCTTCTTCTTCTTCTTCTTCTTCTTCTTCTTCTTCTTCTTCTAAATAGCAATTTCACACCAGCTGCTTGGTGGTTCCTGCTGGAGGTTGAGTGACAGCAAGTTCTCTCTATTCTCCAGTCCTCCTCTCGACATTTTCATAATCCACAGCAGTACTGTGGTTTACGGTTTCACACAAGTAGCCAAGTGGTTATGGCTGGTAGCTGTATCAGTAAGTCTCCTCAAATCTCCAGCCCTCTTTTCATTTCATCATTCCTTTACCTATCACAGCAGTGCTGTGGTTCGTATCTCCACTACCATTAGTTTTTTTTTCTTTCTCTTCCTCTGTGAGGCCAATGCTAACAGACTGGGTGGCAGATCTTATTTTTCTAGCACTTTTCTCAGTAGTCAAGCAGTTCTTAGCAGTGTTTTGGTCTGCACAGTCTCGAATCCTTCTTTTTATCCCGAGTTCCTCCATACAGTTGTCACAGCACTCAATCCCCCACGTCAGTTGCCTGGTGGTCACCACTGGAGACTACATGATAGCAAGACTCATCAAGTATTCTCAAGTCCCTTGCTCTCCTTTTTGCACTTTCACAGTTTATTGCAATGGGTGCTTATTACTGCAGGGCAAGTCACAGTTATTCTTCAATGCTCCTCTCCTATCGTCCCTAACTATAGCAGCAGTACCTCACATTTTACTGAGCAGTCCATGCTTTTTTCTTGGCTGTTAAGCCATTGTTGAGAACTGGGGGGGGGATCTCATACTTCGAGTACTCTCCTCATATAGTCCAAAGCAGCTCTGTGGTTTGTATCGTGTCAATCTTCCCACTTATCTTCTGTTCCTCTGAACTGGTTTTCAGAGTATTTGGTACGGTTTCGAGTGTACCTACTATGACTGGTACTACCCTAGTTTTCGTGTTCCACGCCCTCTCTAGTTCCTCTGGCAGGTCATAGTATTTCTTTTAGCATCACGATTATTATTATTATTATTATTATTATTATTATTATTATTATTATTATTATTATCATTATTATTATTATTATTATCATTATTATTATTATTATTATTATTTGGAATCTCACACCAGTTGCCTGGTGGTAATCGCTGGAGTTTGAGTGACAACAAGTCTCCTCAAGTCTCCAGCCCTCCTCTCCTAGTACTCATAGGTTGCAGTAATTCTGCGATTTACAGTTTCACGCCGGTTGCCCTTTCACCCATCATGCCAGTGCTGTGGTTTACATTTCTGCTTTCATTTCCCCTCCTGATTTAGGTCACTGTTAACAATTAGTGTTGCAGTCTTTATATTTCCAGCATTTTCCTCAGTATCCGTGCAGTTCCTAGCAGTGCTGTAGTCTGTTCAGTCTCCGTCCTTCCTTTCACCTGTACTCCTTCAGTCTCACCCTCAGTGTCTTTGGGACAGTTTGCGTTGTGCCTACTATCACTGGCACTACCTTGACTTTCATGTTCCACATCTTCTTCAGTTCTTTTGCTATATCTTGGTATTTTCCCAGTTTTTTACTCTCCATCCTCTTTATGCAATGGTCTGTAGGCACAGCCACGTCTATTATTTGGCAAGTTTTTCTCTTATTGTGTACAAGTCTGGTCTTCTTGCCTGGATGAGGTAGTCAGTTTGGATGTCAAAGTCCCAAAGTAGTTTGTGGTTGTCATTCTCAAGGACTGCCTCTGGTTTGTGCTGATACCACTTTTCTGCATGGTTAATTCCCATACGTTTACTCAGTTCTCAGTGTACCATCGTTGCTACTCTATCGTGTCTGTGCTTATACTCTTTCTGGGCAAATTGACTATATTCACTATTTATGTGATTCACGATCTCATCTCTTTTATTGCACAGGCGGCACTTGCAGTTTGTCTATATTCTGTCGATTTTTTTTTATAGTTGGTCCTGATGCTTCTGTTTTAAGCTGCCATGATGAGAAATTCTGTTTCTTTCTTCAGGTTTCCTTTTCGTAACCATGTTCATGATCTTTCGTCTGCCACATCTTGTATCTTTCTTTTAAACTCTCCGTACAATTTTTCCCTTACACATTTTCTTTCCTATTCTCTGTGCTGTTCCATTGTTTTTCACTTTGCTGTTTGTTGCGCCGTTTCGTGCACTCTCATGATGCCTTCACTGTTTGCTTGCATGTACTTTTCTAGATCTGCTTTTGCTCTCTTGAAACAGTCCCTTATGTCTATGAGCTCCCTGCCTTTTTTTTCTTAACGTATAGTTTATCCGTGTCATCTCTGGGGTGTAAGGATTGATGCATTGTCATAAGTTTCTTGTTCGCTTGTCCATTGATTGGAATTCTTCCTTCGTCCATCCCAGAAATGGTCCTGTGCATCTCACCACTGATACAGCCCAGATATTCATTCCTTTTGTTAGATTTCTGCTGTTTAATTTGGTCTCTAATATTTTCTTTATCCTTTTAATATATTCTCTCTTTATTTTCTCCTTCATCTTTTCCCGTTTTATCGTGTCACATTCAAGGACGCCCAGGTATTTGTATCGGTGTTATGCAGTCCGTGCTCTAATCTCACTGCTGTCCGGGAGTTCAATTCGTTCAGCCATTGTGAGCTTTCGTTCGTGCATTACCATGATTGCACTTTTTTCTATTCCAAATTCCATATCGATGTCATCACTGTGATCTTTTACTTTGTCGAAAAGCATCTCAAGCTTTCCCCTGATTTTTGCAAACAATTTAATATCATCCATGTACATTAGGTTGTTGAATGGTATCCTTTACTATTTTTCAGAATTCTGTTGAGCCGTACCATGGTTATAGAAAATAATAGCGGAGACAGCAAGTCCCCCTGGAAGATTCCCCTCTTTATTCTTATCTCTGCCAAGTTTTCTCCCGTGGCTATCAACTGTACTTTCCAGTTTTCCATAGTGTTTCCAATGAGTCTCACCACTGGTTCCTTGATCTTGGAAATTCTGAGACATTCAAGTATCTAGCTATGTGGAATCATGTCGTACGCAATCCATCCCATTGCAATGCTCTTCTTTCTTTTCTTTATTTGTTTTAAGATCATCTGGTCGATGTAGAGTAAGTCATTTGTCCCTTCGATTCCTTTTCTGCAACCTTTCTATTCTTAACATAATAGTCCCCTTCATTCTATTGACATATACAATCTCTCTGGTATTTGTCTGGTCAGGATTTTAAGCATGAGAGGTAAGCATGTGATTGGTCTATAATTATTCGTCGTATTTCCCTTTTCAGGGTTTTTTTTTATGAGGATGGTTCTGCCTCTGGTCATTCATTCTGGTACCTAGCCTTCATTTATGTACGTTTGGAGTTGCTGGATGAGTCTGTCGTATACTGTGGTGAATTTCTTAAACCAACATCCATAGATCCTGTTAGGTCTTGGTGTTGTCCAGATGGTTATCTTCCTGAGAGCGTGTTTCAATGATGTTTCATTTAATAATTATGATTCTCCATTATTATTATTATTATTTTTATTATTATTATTTTTTTTTAATTATTATTATTATTATTATTATTATTATTATTATTATTATTATTATTATTATTAATTTTTCCATTGCTCCCTCTGTCCTTTTGGGTGTGTTTTCAACTTTGTTTTTTTTTCAGTTCCAATGTTAAAACATGGGAATTAAGAATAATGCTAAGTGGGTTTCGAGAATAAATGTAAACAATTTTAGATACGACAAAAATATAACTAAAATTAGAACGTTATGTCTGAGACTGAGTAATTAGCTGTCTTAATTTTTTTTCAGTTAGGCTGTTTCAACATCAATGAGTTAGAAATAGAAATGTATCTTCCCTTCCTCGTTTCAAATGTGCTACCCTACGATTATTTTCTATAAGTAGAAGTTACTTGGAAAATTGCATCCAATCGCATTATTGCTACTACAAAACGTATGCACTGATGAACTAAATATTATGGTAAGTAGTACTTGGCAAAAATGACAGTTATTGTTTTGTAATAACAACGCATGTCAGGTTCCAAGGTGAATAAGTACATTTGTGTATGTTGAGTAATACATCTTGATTTGTTGAATGCTACAATTATGGACCAATGGAAAGATTTAGTAGATCTTGATTATGAGCAAAATGTTATTGCCAGAAGACTGGGACAGAGCATTTCCGAAAAAGCATGACTTGTGGAATGCCTTCATTCAGTCATGGTGCATAAATATTGGCAGTGGCTCGAGTAGGGAGAAATCACTGACGCCCACCGAGACATTGAGCGGCTTACATCTATTGATGCTAACAAAACAGACACTCGCCTTAAAAGCATGACCCCAGAAAAGGTTTAGTGTAGCAAAAGTTGTAAATAGCTTTGATGACGGTGCAAGAAACATACAGGCAGGCAGGCCAGAGTACCCAAGGTACCTAATGTCATTCGCTGAAGGCGTTTCCAATGGATATCATCGTGTTTGAATTTTAAAGATTGAACATTGATATGTAATCTTTGAAAGGGTTGATAACAATTACAATGAATGGATGGTAAGTAATTGTCAAACAAAATTTCATGCTATTCCCGTTCTTGTTTTTGTCACTGGCAGTTACTGTTTTGGGGGAGTCAGATATGAATCTTTGAATATAAAATTGTTTATTTTTCTCTTAGTCAGGGACACGGACATAATCAGCTTATTTTCGTTGTTAAGTGTTACCGGAAATATGATTTGACTCCAAGAACATTTTTCTTATCTGCATGAGTGCAATACGAGCCGGGTAACGCTCTTGTTATCCATTTTCCACGTCGCTCTTATAAATGTTACGACTTGTTGAGTTTGAATAATTGTTTCCCGGTGTTCCAAACAAAAAAGCTTTCTTATTATTGTGTTCTTTCGAGTCCTAGCCAAATATATTCATCATTCATTTTTTTTTTTTTTATTATGTATTTTCACCACATAAACGGAAGTATAGGGTATTACCATTTCTTTTTCGAATTCATTTTGCAATGTGGTGAACGTGCTACTTGCACAAGCAAATGAGTTTTTCTACACATTGAATTTCATTAAAACCAGCCTTTGGATCGGCAACATAAGCAGTCACTCTGAGTGCTAAGTTCCCGGGGCTTGTGTAATATGTCCAAGAGAGAAGGATGTTTCCAATGCAAATGGAAAAATTGGAGAAATTCATAGAATAGAAAGAATTAAAATAGAAGAATATCCACCATGTACAGTAACATACCTCCAATTGAGTTGAAGTTACGCTTGCCCAGGGAATTACAGACCCTATGACCGACTCTGAGTTTCATGAATTGGGCTGGGTGCCAAAACAAATCCAACACATTAAGATTTTCTCTTTGGATTTGGCTTCAAATCAATTAAATCTTTGAAGGCAAACACATTCCTAATTTGGTCAAAGTTCCACACTTTTTCTATCATCTTATAGAAAATTGATTCCTTTCCAAATGGTAGATAATACTAAATCTTTTGAGAAAACATATCTTACGCCTTATGCAGTTTATATACGTATTGGGTATAAAATGAGACAGAGGTTGACAAAGACAGCAGTTATTTTTTTTTATTGTTTATATAACGTCAATATTGTATATTCAATGAATGAATAATTTATCTGATGTATTTAAAATGTGAAAAATCTTTTTTTTTTCAAATAGATATATTGCTAAATAAAAGATTTTTTGTTTATAAAACGTTCAACCTACCTTTTTTATAACTATATTTTTCCAATTGCTGTTCTTCTACCTAATTTATGAACGGATTTTCTCGAAACAAACACCATTCTACAGGGAAATGTGCTGACAAGACCTTGCTATAAGTACTTTTGGAGTGTTTCTTTCTCAAATTTCTTTTCGGAAAATATCGCAATTCAATGTTTTTCTCTTTTAAACAGTGCCCAAAGTCAAATCTTGTGCCTATCCAAAAGAACTCTTCCTAGAAATATAATCCACATGTACGCTTCAATGATATATTCAAATTGCATGTGCATATCTTCTGGCAAATTTACAGATATGCATATTCAAAAATTGAAAAATACACATGAAAAAGGAATAAGGCCAAAAATAATAAAGTTTATGTATTAAGCTATCAAAAATGATGAGGAAAAATATGTAAGAATTACAGGTTGCTCGGACAAAAGGAATTTATTTTTCTTGTTCTTGTCTGGAGCTTGTTAGTTTTGTTGATATGTTGTAATCAATATCGATTGTTTAAATCTGATTGATTTATACCTCTTCCTTGTTTTCATTGAATTTTAATGAGATTTGAAGGGAGAAGACTCAATATTCCAGGTCCGCACAATCACACAAGAGAGGATTGAGTTCACGACTAAAAACATTATATTAAAACAAATCAGCCAAAACAGATAGGTTATTTGGACCCAAAATATGCAAAACAGATTAGAGACTGTAACTCTGTTTATTTGCTGACTCTAAAGCATGTAATTGGAGTTGGGATTTTTTTGCCTTGGTTATTGTGTATCGTTGTCCAACTCCGTTACAAAGACTACAGTTGGATTTGTTTCCCCGTTGTGATAAGTGATAAAAAAAAGACAGAAAAGTGAGTAGTATAAACGGATATGCGAAAATCTCATATCCTTAACGTAATTGAACTTGAGACCGACTGATTGCCAGACTTATTGACACAACTAAATTGACAAGGAGAAATCTTTCTTGCAAATGAATAATGTTCTTTTTTTATTTCTAAAAATGAGTACATTCATACAATTTTTTTCAGTATCGGATGTGAAGGTTAGTTATTTCGTAGGTATAGTGCCAAGCAATTAATCAAGTAAGCTTGGGACTGGAGGTGAGAAATTTTTTTTTTGGGGGGGGGGCAATTTCCTGACTTAGACTTACTATATACTTGAAATACAGGAAAAAAACAACAACAAAAACAAAAAAGACAAAAACAAAAATGACAAAAAAGAAAAGAAAAGAAAATGAAGCATGAAACAATCTTTGCTCTAATGCATCAGATATTAACATTTCGAAATTTATTGTCTGTAAGTTTGCCGTCTTGAATTGATGAAAATCGTGGGATTTTTTGTTCAAGTAACCGTAATATGGACCTAGAAATAACGTTCAATGCAATGTCTTGGTTTATATATCAATTGTGTGTTTAGCATGGCCTAAAGTATGATTTTACAATGCATTTATAAGAAATGAACACAATAATGAAAAGTAAAAGCCATTCAAATGTTTTTTGGTCAATGAAATTATTTTAAACAATCAAACCAACCTTTCAATCAAGAAAACCAACAAGCAATTGTCGCATTAGTTTAGCATATATTTTTATTCATTTTCTCAAAAATAAAAATAATTGCCAACTTGACCCCTACAACATGTAGTTAGGTGGGTTAGTGTCAAGGTCAGTAACTATGCTTAGTGTCAGGGTTAGTAGGTAGGGTTAGTGTTAGTGTTACGGTTAGTAGTACGGTTAAGGGGTTAGTAAGTAGGGTTAAAGTTAGTGTGTAAGGTCAGTTATTTGTATTGAGGTTGGGATGAGTAGTTGGGTTTGAAGTTAGTATTATAAATGTGACCCTTAGATGATTTCATTGGTCATTCTTAAATTTCTCAACATTGAACCTACCCAATACCCATCTTTTTGAAAAATCTAGCCCTTGTTGGTCATTTAGAAATCCCAAATTTGAAAATAACAGTAACTGATGCGATGTTTTTTTGATAGCCAACTATGAAAAGAAATGGAAGAAATTGAATTCAACAGAATTGATACACTTTTAAAGAAGGGTACATTCGATTTCTATCAATCGAATAGAAACTTGTGAATTTTTATGCAAAATTTTCAGCGAAAAGTATTCAAGAAAAGTGAAGACAGTAAATGTTCATCGCAAAAACTTGATTTAAACTTGATTTAAACTTTTTTTCCGGTAATTTCTTTTCTCTGGAAGTCGGCTGAGTTGTCTAGAATCATACTAACATACAACCATACAACACTTCCACAGAAATTAAGTTACAAACCAAAATCATTGGTCATGTATTTGTAAAGGATTACTGCCAGTATTATTTTGATTCTCCGCCGTAAGTAACCTTATTATAATTATCACTACACCACAGAATCTCAAACAAGCTGTGTGATATATAAATAATCCTTTCGACATTTAACTCTCAATCATATATCACACAGAGTATATCTACACAACTTTAATTATCATATCATAGTAATAGGAATGACAAACGATCCATCATTGAGCAAAAAAAAAAAAAGAAAAAAAGAATGCAATTATTCCAACCTCTTTGCAGTTAGATAATGTATTCAAGTACTTAATGAAAAGACTTTGCCAAAAGGAAAAATTAGGATGAATCGAAAAAGCACTAAGGGAGTACACGACTCTAAAAACTCTGTCGACTTAAAAATCCTGGGAGTTGGCGGGTTAAGAAAAAGTTACAATGCAAAGAAATTAACAGTAATAAAATTCCCAGAATTGCCTCGAAATTCAATCAATTCCTATTCTTTATAAAAAAATATTCTTGAAATTCATCGAGTATTTTCGAGATATAGCATGAACAATAGTGATTAAATCCATAAATGTATGAAAAAGAAGGGGAAAATATTTGCAAATCGAGAAAAAGAATCCTGAATCTGCACCAAAATTCATCCATACCGTCTATAACCAATTGTCTACACTTCCATGAGATATCATTCAAATATATTAACTAGGCTTAATGATACACTCATCATATAATGACACAAGATCATTTAAAATAGAATTACAATATGATATATATATATATATATATATATATATATATATATATATATATATATATATATATATATATATATATATATATATATATATATATATAGATAGATAGATAGATAGATAGATAGATAGATAATTTCTGTCGGACCATATATCAGTTTCTTGATGAAATATTCATCTGCGTGGAATACCGGAATTTAACCACTTTTTCAGCAACTTACATCTCAAAAATATCGACAGAACTTTTATAGATAGTGTGTCTAGGAAGACGTTTAAGATTAAATACATTCAGTATACTTCTCCTGACTTTTTGGTTGAATTAAGTCAAGACATCTTACATCAGATTAAACAGATGTTGACTTCGATTGTATGATTAAGGATTGAATATTCAAAACATTTTGTCTGGGACATCAGTCGCTTGCTATGCTATATTTGGATTGAGAGCAACACGCCATGGTGGGACTTTCTTTAACAGGATTTATATTTTGCTGACGATATGGGATTTCAAGTGGGATGAATAAACATTTTCTTGGTAATGATATTACACACAAAATCAACGAATGACGGATTAGTAGCATCTAATATATAATTAACAGAAACTCAATTAACGTTTCACTACTTCAAAACTTTGAAAAAAGCATTAATTCGTGAAATGTTTTATTCTCTGAAGGATTTACATAATCACTGATTAGTGCTTAAAATATCATGAAAAATATATGCAACAAAGAGTAAGGCTACAGATCAAGTTATCATTTTGGATGAAAGAAAGGAGGATAGGGGATCGGTATTGCTATCAGCTTATCTATCTTTGAATGGTTCTCCTTCTATGCTTCATTGTTTTATCACTCGTCGTACACCTTACAATAGAAGCTGTGTAACTTCAAATCTTCTGACCGTGTTCTAAAATGTTTGGTAATACTTGTTACATGTTGCGACGGAAAGGAATGGAGAACTTGGACGTCTGTTGCGAAGTTCGTGATAATCTTTTTCTCTTCCAAAGATATCAGGAAAGATTGTCTTGGAATGATAACATTCTGCAAGGAAGAATGTTGTCAGTAAAGTGCATGGATTAAGGCATTTGTCAGGATGGGATTTCAGACCAGATTTCTACGATGTTTGTACGTCTTGAACATTATCTGGATTCAAAGTGCGGTTGATAATCTAGATATCGCCTATTGCAGATTCCCTGATGTAGAGGAAAATGCAAGCAACTTTAATTCATAATGACCACTGCAATCTACAGTAACCACATGACCTAAGGTCAGAGTGAAACCAAAAACTGCGGTGACTGACTGAATGGTTCACTGACTGACATATTTTTAAACACACTCAATATTAATCCCCGGTTTTTGATAGCTACAAAGTTTCCCTAAATCGTCTCCCAGCCATTCTACTTTTTTTCATGTACGTGAATGACCTGTGGAGTCAGTTGAGCTGTCCCTGGGTATCCTTTTATAAAATTCATAGCAATTTTTGGGGCCTCAGCCGAATGCTACTTCTGAGACCCGTTATGACTTGTGAGTGACCCCGAAGTCAGCCACCAGCAGCAAAAATAGCGATTTCCACTTTTACCTGAACTTTTACTAACTATTGAGTTTACGTCACTTATTGTATGGAAAATTATTGTAACCTATGTGAAAAGATTAAATCTCATACCTCTGTACACAATTACACCTCAAATCATGTATTATTCATTTCACCGTCAGCAATTTCGGAAATAACTTCGAAAAAATATCTCAGAATATATTTTTCCATTTATTCATTCTATAGAAATGCATCGATTGACATCTCCATATACAATTTACATTAAAATAAATACTTATTCAAAACTTAGAAAAATACATTGATTCCAGAGATAGAAAAGTATATGAAATCCTAAGAGAACAATTAAATTCTTATCTGTACAGAGAAACATTTACCAGGTACTTTTTTTCTATTTAAAAAAAAATTTTTCCACATATTCCAACTGATAACTCCCAGAAATGCACCGTTGACTTATTATCGATCCTAGATAAATTATTCATATATATATATATATATATATATATATATATATATATATATATATATATATATATATATATATATACATATACATATATACATATATACATATACATATATACATGCATATATATATATATATATATATATATATATATATATATATATATATATATGGAGACATGAAAATGTCTTTGTATGAGCCAGAAATTGCAAAGAGATCTGAAGACTGAAAGTCGTCTTTAAAAGTAAACCCATCCCTCACACAACTTATGAACTCAACATCAGTAACAAAAACGATTCCTGAATGACTTAGTCAAATCCAACAACTATAAGTTCATAACAAAAGTATACATGAAAACAAAAAAACAAAAACAATAGGCACTGACTCTTGCCTCCTCATTTTTTTCATCTATATTTTATTTGCACCTTTCGATAGTGTGTCCTCAACTTCTACAACAACAATAACAACAACAACAACAACTGCAGCAGCAAAAAATATCTCATATAGATGCCACGACTCCCCTCGCAAATTGGCAGGTCACTTTAAAAACCAGATCGCCATCAATCCGCACTTTCGAAGAATCATAACAATTCAGCCAACATTTGTCAGCTACTCGTGGAGGACACAGTTTTTTCTGTTTTTTTTTCTAAATAAAAGACTAATTCCAAGGAGAGACTTCAAATAACATGAGCTCTTCGGATTAAAGCAAAGCGACTTAACATCAACAACAACCCTTCAGCGTCTATCGTTGGACATATACCTTCCCCAGGATGCGCAACAACTCTTTCGTCGTATGTTTAAAGGAGACTGTAGTTATGAATTTATCTATTTCGTCACATTAAATTATCATCGTAGGTCTTGATTTTGCAAGTGATCTTTATTGATCAACATTGTAAGAATCAGTTATTTTAACAACACGACCAACCCATTGCCATTTAAGGGTTATATCACTGACTCCTCTTTTTCCTTCATATATATATATATATATATATATATATCAATCTGTACTACGTTCTACATGATTTCTCTTGTGCACAATGCATGGTTCTCAGTTGAAAGCTCAATCTTATGGTCAGGTTCCACGTTTATGCTCCTTAAGTGATTATCAAGAGTATGGATTGGTTGTATACACTTCTTTCTTGCTGGATTTTTTTGTTTTTAAGGTTGAGCTTGATCTGCCGGGAACTTGCCGAAGTAAAGTGATTCTTTGCTTGATTTATTCTCCTTTGGAAGATTGAATAAAGTGGTTCTTCTCCGATTCATGCAGCGTCCATTTGCGCTGATGACATTGTCGGTGCGTTGTGACAGTTTCAGCTACTCACATAACCTGATTTACATATATATATATATATATATATATATATATATATATATATACATATATATATATATATATATATATATATATATATGTATATATATATATGTATATATATATATATATATATATATATATATATATATATATATATATATATATATATATATATACACACAAAACAACCATCAAAATTTGAGGGGAAGTTTTTTCATGATTTTATTACTTTGATTTCTACACTCTGTAATGACCAAGCATCAAACTTCTTCATGAGTATATTATAAAACAAAATTTTGTTCTCTCAAGAATCCATTTATTTCTGAATCTTTTCATAATTCATAAAAATGCATCAATTCAATTACAACGTCTTAATGTACATTGAAAAGCAGGTGGTCTAATTGTCAGATATATACTGCATGAAATAAAGAAAAATAAATCCAGAAATTTCAACTTCCCACAAAGCAGCCGGAAAGGAATGTTTTGTCTTAAAAGTAGAAGTCATCAAACAGTTTTAGCTGAAAGCATCCATGAGCACATACTACTGCTAACCCAGTCTTTCAAAAAATTGATAAGGTCCGTTATATTTTGCCTGGATTCAGTCGTGTTGAGTGTGGAAAAAAGATACTTGATCCGCTCTAAAATGTTGATCAATTTCCCCTTCCAGCCCATAGTTTACCTACCCACAAAATATTCTTGAAATCCATTGGGCTCTTTCGCGGATATTGTGGTGAAAAAAACAAATGAACGTATAATGTATGAAAACAAGAAACGTAAGTTTGACGATACAGCCACCAGCAGTGGTAGTAGTTGCAGGAAAGGAGGGAAAAATGCATGAAGTCCTTTTCTTAGTTGATTGATTCTGATACTTGTTAATCATTCACTCCCCGACTGCAATATGACCTAAAAAAGGGAGCGAGAATGAATCCCATCTTTTAAAACTTTGTGTATCAATGTTCACAATAAAAACCCCAAGAGGCCAATTTTGGCAATATATTGCTCTTTTGAATAAAAAAAATTGGGCATTCTTTTGAAAACATCAACCATTTCAGTGATATTACAATGGCAGTTGGTAAATAGAACAAATGGCATACTTCAACCCCTCCCTTTTATCAAATATAACTGGAAGGGCCGACCAGACCACCAGAAATCATGTATTAGGAATGAGCGAACACATTTGAAAATAGAAAATCCCTAATTTGAAGAGATTCTTTGACCCATTCTTGAAATTTAACCGATCCCCCTTACTCTACGGTATTCCCTTCTATATTGTTCCAAACATTTAACGTTTCATGTAATAATCAACCCATGTTTAAAACAGCATGGAAATGAAAAATTAATTCAATTATAAAATTTATTCGAAGCTGGAACTATCTCTCTCTCTCTCTCTCTCTCTTTATATTATATATATATATATATATATATATATATATATATATATATATATATATATATGTATATATATATGTATATATATATGTATATATATATATATATATATATATATATATATATATATATATATATATATATATATATATATTGATGACTTCTTAGGTTGTAACCTATGTAGTTCCTTAACCTCGTCACCCTTCCCTTTATACTATCCCTAACATACCCGCACAATCTAATACCACATTACTTCCTTCATACCCTGACACCATTTGTCCTTTCCAAGTCAAACTGCTGCAGCTAAAACATAGACTTCTTTATTAGCTGGACCCTCTCTAACACAACAGGATGCCCCAAGCAGCCTTGATACCATTCCATGCTCACAAAGCAGAGCTCCTGATGGTGGATGCAGGTTTCACATCAAACGTATAACCTCTAAAAGCACACGTACAAACACACACACACAAACAGAACACACACTACTGAAGATGGGAATACCCTCCAAAACATGTCTACACCATTAATAAATAACATTTACGGATAAATAAACTTAACATCAAAACACTTAAACCCCGAGTCTATCTCACTTTCTACAGTTTATATATATATATATATATGTATATATATATATGTATATATATATACACATACATAGATACATACATACATATATATATATACATATATATATATATATATATATATATATATATATATATATATATATATATATATATATATATGTGTGTGTGTGTGTGTGTGTGTGTGTGTGTGTATGTATGTATGAAATGCTGATAAAGGGCAATTAGAAAGTGAAATAAAAACTAAATAGAAAGATAGGTGTTGCATCACAAATTTATCATTCATTTTCCAAAAATTTGGACGGGTGCAAGTTATTTTTTTCAGAAGAAACTGAGCTGAAAACAGAAAATCTTGCAAAGTGTTTGATTCCAGCTTTTGTTGGTGTTCGGCTTTTCTTAGTTGAGGAGGGGCAAGGAGAACAAGAATTATGAGACCCAAATGGTCAGTTCTAAGGGAAGTGTTTTTTTTTCATAGAATCGAAGACTTACGTTTAGTATTTGATCGATAAAGTTGGTATGTAAGTAGTATGATGTGTAGTGGTGGGGTTGTTGTTTTTTTTTGTTATACTTGGTATTAATTTTGTGGATGATATATACTTCCCTCTTTGCTCTGTATATAAAAAGTCTAGCTTACTGGAGTGAACAGGAGGATTATTTGATGTATTCTTCTTCGTAATCACAATATTTAGGGCTATATTTTCTGATGACCCCGACGTAAAAGCCTATGATCCATCCTGATTTTATTTTAGATAATTCCCATGAATGCACTATTAATTCATTCTTGATCCCAAATGGTTGAAATATATATATATATATATATATATATATATATATATATATATATATACATATATATATATATATATATATATATATATATATATATATATATATATACATGGTCTTTCTTGACATTTTCGTTTTTTTTAAAATACCTGCATATTTGAATGTACATTAAAACAATATCAGTGAATTTATGCATTTGGATAAACCACTTAAAGTTACAGAAATACATAAATTCTTGTTGAAACAAAATTTTGTAATACAATATACCCCTAAAGAAATATAAGTTTGATCATTATGAATGTAGGGATCAAAGCCAGAAAATTATACAAAGACTATTTGTCATCTTTTAACAGTTGGTTTATATATATATATATATATATATATATATATATATATATATATATATATATATATATATATATATATATATATATATATATATATATATATATATATGTGTGTGTGTGTGTCTGTGTGTGTGTGTGTGTGCATTCCATCTTAGTTTGGCTAATTTTGAAAATGAAAATTTCCAGATTATTTATAAATTCGCCATTTAAGTAAGAAACTTCTTTGTATTAGCAAGAAATTGCAGACAAATTGGAATACCTAAAGCAGTGTTTGAAAGTAATTCCGTCTTCCACTCCACTTATAAATTTAACATCAGTTAATCCACTTTCACGATGCCCTAACAGCTACAGCGAGTCCAACAGCTATAATTCCGCCATTTAACCATGTGAAAGACGACTAGCACAGATCCTGGCTCTTTGATAATCTCAGTGAATGCTCTTACAGATATAAAAAAAAGTTTTAATAAAGAGTACGTAATATTCACCTCTAATACTCTTCTATAAAGGATTGAGTAATATCAAACAGACCCCAATTAGCAATAGATTTACAAAGTATGTTGTTAGTGAACAGATAAAATCAACTTCAAAGATGATAAGCAAAAACAATACCGAAAATAATCTCGAAACGAAAATATCATAAACCTACTCTATTGCAACCAAATTCTTCCCAACTACAGACGATTATCAGCAATGCATAATATAACCTGAACAAAAACTTCATCTGTTGACCTCGACCCAAAATATGACTCATCACATACGATAAACAGTCCAATTCACAGCATATCCCCAGAAAAAAAAGCCACATGTCTGATCTTAATTTATATGCCAAATGGGATAGCTGTGTCTTGACTGCCACAGCTGTAGCAACAACAACGATAAAAGGTTTCCTGTATAGGATATAATATCACAAACTCCACTTGCAGATCGATGCCTTAACTTAACAATTGGAACACCGTAAATCAGCACATTTCGAATAATCATAGCACCACAACCAATATTCATAAGCCTCTCGTGGACAACAGTTTTTTTTATATAGAAGACAAACTTTGAGAAAGGAGTTCAAATAATATAATATTTTCTTATCAAGGCAGCAGAGCATAATATCAATAAGATATCATTCAACATCGGTATCATAATGGGTAACACCATCATTTTTGTTGGTCGTCCGACATATTCCTTACATAATACTCGCCAGACCACTCTACCGTAGGCGTCACGAAGCCAGTATTTTCTGAATTTATCAAGTTAATCACAACATTTTATATTTTGTTGGCTCCAGTTTTGCTGGTGATTTTTAGTGATCCATGGTGGGAGTCATGATGAAAACTGGGTGTCTACCATTATCAACACACGACCAGCCCATAGCCATTCAAGTTTATTTATTTATTTTTTGTGCTTTCTCTCATATATTGTGCTGTCTAAAGAACTATGTTTAGCATGATTTTCTCTTGTGCATGTTGTATGATTCTCAGTTTGAAGGTCAATCTTTTGCTTGGGTTCCACGTTTCAGCTCCATAGGTTATAATCAGGAGGATGGACTTGTTTTATAGCTTTATTTCTAGTTCTAGTGGGAATTTTTCTTTTAGTGCTGAGCTAGCTCTGCCGAAAGCTTGCCAAACTAAAGTAAATCTTTGATTCATTTTTCTTCTTTCTTTCTTTCTTTCAGATTGATTTCATGGGGATTCGTGCAGATTTCGGTGCGTTTTAAACAGATGCATGAATGCTCAAGCTATTAAAAGAAAAGGCAGCACTCGAAATATAAATATAAGCTCAACATAAACAATAATACTGATTACTTTTTGAATACCACTTCCACATTTGATAGTGATCGATTATGGTTGGCAGATCCTGAACCAATAACTTTTCGAGAAAAAAAAGATGACATTGATAGAGGGTTTGTGTGCAGACTATAAAAATTAACAGAAAGATTGGATGGATAAGGTTTGTATGTTCAACAATATATATATGAGTGTATTTACGCTCTGATTTAAAAAAAAAAAAATTCTGCGATAGAGCCAAAGGTAATGTTATCATATTTATTATTAGGATTGCAACAATATGATCGATTGTTTCTATGTCAAACAAGATAATCATTTGAAAGAATAGATGTCTGGTTTGTTGGCGTTTACTCGCTTGAAAAGATGTGAAGATATCGAAACAATTTGCGAGGATAATAATAAATAGATAGAATATGAAACAAAGGTTTTGCCATTGATATAGGCAGAATTTCCACATTTGATTCATATATATATATATATATATATATATATATATATATATATATATATATATATATATATATATACGTGTGTGTACGTGTGTGTGTATTCTATGATGTTTTCCTATCTTTGACAACAATACGGGAGGCAAAGGACACCTCCGACAGAAGAGAACACTTTGCCATCTTCAACAGACAGGTTAGTCAGCCAATTTTGATTTCTGAACGTGCCAATGAAATCAAACATCAAGATCAAAAAGAATATATCTGCTGCAATACCAGAAAATTGTCAAATTATAAACACCAAAACACAATTTACTAAATCCGAACCCTTTCTCAAGTAAACACAAAAAATCTGAACCAAATAACACAACGGGATAATACTCTCGAATTAATTACGGATAAAGTTGCATAAAAATTATGAATTCATCCTCCAAGGAACTTCTCTTGGTACAAACAAGAGATTTAGGGAAAGGATATAAATCCATACTTGAACATATCAAAAAAAAGAAAAAGAAGACTGTGATGAAATTGAACAAGATCTCTTAGAATTTACCAGAATAGGACTGGCAAAATTATTTTACAATGAAGGCAAAAAACACGGCACATTGTTGCAGATCAATGTCTCTTCACGCCCCCCAACATTGTTTTAGTCAAGTTTGCAAAAAAAATGAAGAATCTTTCCTATTTGATACCCCAAACTACATCGCACATCAAAATACCATCATCATGAACAAAAGGGAAACTATCTGGAAAAGACAATAATTATCAAAGAAACGGATAAGTGTAGGTGCAGTCATCATAATGGACAAAGCCGACAATAAGTATACGTATGAGGAAAAAATATTCTCTCTGATACGAACAACAACCAGCAATAAGACACCGATCCTTGCAAAAGAAATCAGACTCTATATTACAGACGCATAAACGAACACAGGAAATGTCAGAGAGATAAAGAACACAAGTACCTAAAAAATAGTGTAAGACAAAGTCAATTTAACGGAGTTCTAAAAATTCACGACAGCAAAGTAATCACAATACGCCATTAAAAAATCATCGCCACCAGACGTTAATGTCAAAGATCAGAAACTATGCCTGATGATAGCAGGAACCATGTTTAACCAGCAGACTAAGCAATTTACTAGTCATCAGACTGAAACCTTTAAATAAACATGTCACCAACTATGTAAAAGACACGATTGAGTTAAAAAAAAAAAAACGAACAAAGAAAATAGTTCTATCTCGGCCTCTTTTGATGTGGAGTCCCTATGCTCGAACATCAGTCATGAACTAGGACGAAAAGAACTGGAATTCTGGCTAATTAAATACCCCAAAGAAATCCTAAAAACATATAAGAATTTCATACTTAAATCAATGCAATTTATTTTAGCGAACCATACATCCTAATTCGATGATAAGTTTTCCAAACAAATTGCAGGAACGGCAGAGATAAGCAAAGTCGCCTCCACATATGCAACATTAACGATTGGTCACCCGGAAGAGCAATTGTACAGAATAGAATACAAAATATTTCGATCTGCATTCTCAGAGGTTTTTAAAAAATCAGGGACTTGCTTTTTAAACCATTGTTTCTTAATGTCGAACGAATCAGGAGAAAAATTTCTACCTCTGTACCACATATGAAATGATTTACATGAAAACATGAAATATACATAGAATTTAACGAACACTAAACTCCATCTTCAGACTGTGAACAACGGAAGAGAAATTCTAATTGACCAACACTACGAACCCATAAACAGTAACATGTACTTGCTATTTCTTTATGTCTCCTTAAACACACAAAAGTCAGTCTATAATTTTCCTTGACCCGACTCTTTAAAACAATGATATCCAAACAGAGAACTCAAAATCTATAATGTATAACTTGAACAATACTATGCCTCTTCCCTTGTTAGAGATGATATTGAAAAAGCCACAAATCATATAAACAATTGTTACCGTTGAACAATAAATTGATTAAGACAACCATTATTCCATTCATCAACACCCACGACACTTTAAAATCCAACTACTGAACATCCACATTCTAAAAGGAGAGTCCACATGAACAATATCTGCATAAATCACTGAATATTCGAAAGTAAATGCCAACCATCAAATTTTAAAAAGCTACTGACAAAAGTTGCATAATCTGAAAAAAACAAAACCATGGGAAAAAATCAAATGCAGTAGACTAAATTGCAGCTTATGTATTCATTAAATGTAAGGGGAAAAATATCCTTTCAAATGTGGTACAGCCTTTCAAATCAAACTAATCCAGATATCACTTGCAACGCTAGAAGCAGTAGCTATGCCATTATTTGTTGCAACAAGGAATACATAGGGGAAACCTCCCTCCTTCAGAATAGGATAAAAGTTCACAGAAAACAAACAGAAGATCCTTCGACATGTCAATTTGCATATTTACTAAAATTCTCCTTGATGACCAAGATTGTCAGTTTTCCTTTCTCACAACATGAGCAACGTCAATTTTTAACTAAGAAGAAAAAAGGGAAACAAATTCTATCAGTACTTCAAGTGCATTAATTTCCAGCTTATCTTTTAATTTGGAATCGGAGCCACAGCTTTAAAATTCTACTGTTAATCCCCCACCAATTGCATGGACCCTTTGAGAAACCTCTCCTCCCCACTAGACCAATCAACACGTCCCATCACTCATTCACATCTTTCATACACATTCATGTTAACAACTTCAGCAAAAATGTACATTCAAAACCAAACAACAATGAAACCATACAGTGAACGCAGACATTCACTTACGTTGATACCTCATCCCATATTCTCAAAAGGAATTCCTGTACCACCCACTTCCTTCAAAAACAACGTGAATTTTATGGATCCGAATTCAAATCAAATGGCTTTAATTTAACTCTCAGTGTACAGTGGGGGGTAATAACGAGGAATACAATCACATCAGCCTTCCTTAAGACATGTTTGAAACTGGTTAGGGCTTATTAAAAGTTATCATACATCAAAAACATGACGAAAAAGTTTTCCTTTCCATCTCTAACTTTTTTCTCAAATCTGTTAAACACATTTCTGCAGATGTATTTATTTATTTTTCTCTCTCTCTCCATCTCTCTCTCCCTCCATCTCACTCTCTCTCTCTCTGTATATATATATATATATATATATATATATATATATATATATATATATATATATATATATATATATATGTATTGAATGTAAAAATTGAATCTAAAATAATGGCTACTCCAGCAAATGAGATAATCAATGGAATCAGGCCCGCACATAATTTATGGCAAGTACTCTTACTTTGATTTGGAATGTGAGGGTTGGAGTGAATTGGAATTGTTCATCTTGCAACACATTTTATGATACTACCCAATCTAGGGTGTGTTCGTAAAGATACCTTAAAAAGTATCTTATTTTTGTATCTAACAATGACTTGAAGGTGTTTCCACGCCCTGTGAAAACGTAACTTATATTTGTTTAATTGAAAGTATTGACCACGGCTTCAATGAAGGATGAATATATCCGATTTTCTACTCTCTTTCCCTCTCTCAGACACACATACACATTCCCCCCATATTCATATATATATACATATATATATATATATATATATATAATTATATATATATATATATATATATATATATATATATATATATATATATATATATATATATATATATATCAAAACTGCTATCAACGAATTAGGAAGTAGTTTTCTTCATAATATTGTCACTTTGATTTTTCCATCTATAATGATCAGACTTTGCATTTTTATTTGTATATTGTATAAAATTTGAAATTGAAATTTCGTTTAACCAAGAATCCATTCATTTCTGAATCTAGAGATGATTTATACAAATGCATCAATTCAATTACATTGTTTTAATGTGCATTCAAACAAGCAGGTGGTCTCGTCGTGAGATATATCCTGCATAAAATAAAGAAAAATATATCAAGAAATATCAATCGTCACCAAAGCAGCCAGATATGAATTTTTTTGGTCTAAAAGTAAAATCTTTGTACAATAATACCTTAGAAAGCACTCAAGGAGTGCATACTACTGCTGTCACAAAAATGGATGAAATACAGTATATAGCCGTGATAAGCGCAGAAAACTACTTGATCTGCTCTAAAATGATGATCATTCCTCCTTCAGCCCATGGCCTATTCTTGAACAAAATGTTCTTGAAATCAACTCTGAAGTATTTCAGATATTGTGATCAAAATATGGATGAATAAAGAATGAAAACAAGAGGCACAGCAATGTGGTGGTAGTAGCAACAGAAAGAAGTAGAGAATGGGGAAAGGAGGGAAAAGTGCAAGTAGTTGTTTTTCTTGATTCTCATACTTATAAAATTACCCCTATCCGACTGCCATGTGACCTGGTATCAACGCAAGAACAAATGCAATCTTTTAAAGTTTTATGTATAATTTTTCATGCAGTTGCGATTAGGGAAAAATCTGCACGTATTACTTCTGGTAAAAATCGTGAGTAGCCATTTTTGAAATTTTTTTGAAACAAAACTGCAGATGCTTGATAACATCACGATCACAGCTGGTAAACTAAAACACAACACTTTCCTTATCCACTTTCTGCAGTTTAATGCAACTGGAACCGACTGACCGACTGACCGACCGGAAAACATCTAACAGAGATTTGTGAACGCATCAAAAAATGAAAAATTCCTCCGTCGGAACTTCTTTGAACTATTCTAAAAAACAACTGATAGTCTTTACTCTATGGACACCCCTTTTCAATAATTTCATTGAAATTCCACTAGAACTTTTGAATATATTCTGTGAACAGACATGTGTTATTACATAGACCTTGTTGAAGAGTTACGTTTGTAAAATGGCGATAACTTTTTATCCTCAGAAATAAAAAAATTAAAATTATCGGCTTTATTCAAAATCAATAGAACACTTGCCCACTTGATATTGCAAAACTATGCACAGAATGAAAATAACTTTATTCCAATACAAACATTTATCGTTTTGCACTCTCAACCATATAAAGTTGAAAACGGTGCATAAGTAGTATAAATAGAAATAATCCTATCTCCACACAGACCTTCATCTTTTCTCATAGTGTCCTATTCCATCTTGAAAACGGCACACAAGTAAATGAATAAATACAACACTATTTCTATACAAACATTTAATATTTCACACACTAACCAACTCGATGTTAAAAACTACACAAAAATAAAAACAATCATATACTCAAATTTATTCGAAACAATGACAATCTGTCTTTCTCTCTAAAAGGGAGTCATTCATTTATAGCTAACTGGAGTTATCCCCATCTAACATGCGTATTCTTGGAATCTACCGAGATGATTCGTGATGGAAGCAAGAAAATAAAGACATCATATTTTTGTCTGTTTGAATTTTGTTTGCTTCATGTCATATAAAAAGTCTTGTTTGTTTTATTTGCTTTGAATTTTGAATAAGGAATTCAATGCAGATTATCTTTCAGCTGAATACTTATAAATTTAGTCGGTGACCTTGGCAGATTTAAAGGAAAACTTTTATTCGAGATTAATTTGTTTTCTTTACTTTCCGAACAAAATGAATTATGAAGATGTAAGTTTAAATATATCTGATGGCGTTGTTTTTTGTCGAATTCAAGGCTGAATATTGACGTCTTTGAAATAATCCCTCATCTTTATTTTATCTTTATTTCATTTTCAAAATGAATTACAATACGTCAATCCGAAGTTCATTATTCATGTGTCAATAAACATATGAGCTCAAAATATCTTTGAGTTCTCCATACATTTCAACAAACAAACGTGCTTGTGTTTGGTTATATATGTACGCAAAATATCTAACTCCTGC
The DNA here is from genome assembly GCA_963457665.1 of Thysanoteuthis rhombus. Taxonomy (NCBI): domain Eukaryota; kingdom Metazoa; phylum Mollusca; class Cephalopoda; order Oegopsida; family Thysanoteuthidae; genus Thysanoteuthis; species Thysanoteuthis major. The sequence goes on from OY735206.1 coordinate 23,553,190, forward strand.
GTATTAGTTAATCCATACGCACATACATACATACATACATACATACATACATACGTACATATATATATGTATATGTGTGTGTATGTGTGTGTGTGTGTGTGTGTGTGTGTGTGTGTGTGTATATAAATAATTATACGAGATAATTAAACGGACAATAATTCTATAGAATCAAATATTTTACTTTCAATCAATTCGTGAAATTCGAAAGACGAAGGCAGGAAAAAACAAAGAACAAATCAGGAACTTTTCCTCGAAATTTAACACAGAAGCACCGTTTTTACCGTCATTGAATCCTCCTATGCTCGATGTTATCAACTCGTCTATTGGGATATAGATCCGTATGTTTACACAAGCATACACCATTTAATTACGCTGAATAAGTGAAATTTCTTAATTGGCAAAATGGACAGACTTTCTGGAAGAACGAAGTTTCCATCGTAAGATATAGTTGTTTAATATTCTTGTTTTGAATAATTAAACTTTTGATCAAATTAAAACTACGTATTCAGTTATGTTCGTGAAAAAAAATTTCACAAACATCGTACAAAATATTTTTCCCTATCTTTGTTTTGATCAAATTTAATATATACGTATTAAATAAAATACATACACACACACACACACACACACACACACACACCCACATATATATATATATATATATATATATATATATATATATATATATATATATATATATATATATATATATATGAGAGAGTGTATGCACGCATTAGTGTATATATGTTCATACACATGTGTCCACGTCAAGTGCCTACTATATGGTGAGCTTGTATGTGGTAAAAGATACAGAAGCCGACCAAAAAAGGCAACGAAGACTGTAAGAGTTTGCTCAAGGTTTTTCAATGCTTGCAAACCGTAGTCGATCAAGCCGGTGCGAATCTTTCAGGATGCACAACGTCAAATACTCATCACATCAAGAGAATAGTGCAACAGGGCAACACAGATAGTGATCCAAACAACCAGTAAATGCACTGCCCTGGATTCTACGCCTCCAGAGCTCGGTTGAGGAGCAAATAATTTCACAGTTCACAGATAGGTGAGTAACAAAAGTTTCCTCTGTACCGGGTGGCTAATCGCATTCATAGGAGTACGCTCACACAAACACACTTCTTTCTCTCTCTCTCTCTCTCTCTCTCTATATATATATATATATATATATATATATATATATATATACAGGTGTGTGTGTGTGTGTGTGAGTGTGTGTGTGTGTGTGTGTGTGTTTGTATGTGTGTATTTTAGTTGTTTCTCATTTTAGACTAATTTTTTTTCATTTCCTCAGATTCCGGAAAAAAAAACTTTTGATAAAGCTTTCTACTTTACATCCAACAGTGTTGAGACTCGAATCAATAAGTAGATGTTCCTGTTTATCACGACTTAACATTCGTCCAGCAGTCCTTAAGGGATCTCCACGACATTAATTGCATGAAATATTGGAAATTACTTTTCAAATTCCCAGTGGGTTAACAAACGGTATCAATCAATTATGATTGCCAACGAATTCGGAAAGGGTTATGTATGAGTAGCCACACGTGATGAGTGTGCAAAGAACCGTTTTTAAAAACAGTCGATTTGTTCGTTTGTTTTGTTTTGTTTTTTTGAGCTGATGGTCAGTTTTATTTCATTTTTTGAAGCTCTTTGAATCAAAATGCAGAATGTACGACATCAAAATTGAAAAAGTAACAAGCATTGTACCTTTATAAATAACAAAGATTTAAAATTCTTAAAAATGGTTCGTTGGGCTCTTATCACGTCTGGCCACTCCAGTATTCGTTAGTGTATGTCTGCCAATTTGATTTTCAGCACAATATCTCTGAACGTTTTCAGTGAATTCTAATATAATTTGAGAAAGAGATCTGGATTCTGAAAATTGTTCCAGATTGAGACGTATTTATGTAATAGCGTATACATCTACCAATGGCGTGCAATTTGCAAAAATTGAACAACTGTAAAATATGAAAAAAATAAAAAAAACAAATGAGAGAACTTCGGATGCCAAAAAAATTCAAATACTTCCTTTGTTATCTTTATCTAACCTCTTAAATAACTGGTCTCTTTCAACCTCTTTTCCAAAAGAAAAATGATAAAGAATATCTTTAAATTAGAAACAAATACTCGATTATGCCTCATTTTTTGATTAATTCTTTCATAGCCCATAAGCCATCTTTCCAAAGAATGACATTGAAATTCGCCATGAACTTTTGTAGAAAACGCAAAGACAGACAGACAGGTAGTCTGGAGGATAGGGTGAACGGACATGAGTGATAATGTTTCCCTCTTACAACTTTGATGGGTTTGGTGGATAAAAGTATTACATCTTAGTCTTTTTCATAAGCTGTTTGCTTTCAACGTCTTATGCTGCGGAATGATATTAAAAACATATCTCAATCAAAAAAATAATTCCTGGATCAACCCTAAAATTCTATCACCTCTTTTGTAGCTCATAGCCCATCCTTCCAAAGAATCTCATCAAAATCCATTTGGAAATTATGGAGATATGTGAACAGCCGACAAACAGATAGACACGAATAAATACATATAACGCAGCTTCGTTGGCAGAAGGAAAGAAAAAGGCACTTGGAGTGTTAATAGTTATGCCTACGAAAAATACGTCTGGTTCAATAACACGTCTTCAAGAGTCCGCTTTTCGATTTGCTATTTCTCATAAATTTTGCATAATCAGTATTTCCATACAAATTAAACACATGAGAAATAGGTAATAAATTGATTTTTTTTTCTCCCCTGATGGCCTGGTGAAAAACAACGAACAAAACAGTCACCGAAGCTGTCAAAATAGATTTATTCAGTTTGGCTCGCTTTGTATGTAGGTATATAAGTATGTATTATTATTTTGATATTTTATTTTATTTTTTTAATTATGTCTCTATAAAACTTTGACAGAGAGAACAGGGGGTTCAATTTGTAGTGAAAGTTATGTATAATTCATTCATGCAGGATTTTGAAAAGTTCTTAATGATGCCCGCACAACAAATGACGAGAAAGGTAACTCTCATTGGTCACTTCTTATTCAATTCTTTTTATTTGATCAACCTCAATTCGGTATGCTCCTAAACGGAGCTGGTCCCTTAACAGACTATGCTAGGGCCTGTTTTAGCTTTTAACTTTTCTCCCGTCCGGCAATTAAAATAATTTCGGTTTGTATATGTTTTGTTTGTATTTTGTTGGTTTTCGTTTTTTTTATGATTGAACTCAATGTGAAGAACGATAAACTAGGTTTCAGTTCCAGAAGCAACATCCACCTTTTTAATTCATCTCTGATGCATTTTAATGACACCAACGTGCCAGGAATTTATTAGTTGGGAAACATTTCATTTTTTTTTATTTCTAAATTTTTTCGATGGATACGAGAATTTATGCTCACAGGGACGTTGTTCGAAATATCTAAAAAAGCCAATATACAAATGATAAAACATCTTCAAAGTAAATCAGAATGATTCAACAAGAAAAAAAATAGATATATGCCAAAAAAAAAAAAAACGAACGAAAAAAGCTATAATTTCAAATCAATGCAGTGTAAAGAGTTTAAACATTTATCCGTAAGTTTTAATGCTCAGGGCATGAAGGTGCATGATGAGAGGTATTGGCTTTTATGCCAAACGAAGTAAAAGAGTTTGATTCATTCGTTTATTTCTAGTCGCTCACGACTAGGCCAGTGAGAAGGTTCATAGCACGTTGAGATGTCCTCTGGTGTGCGATATCAAGCGTAGTTGGAGATCAATCACCTCATCAGGAAGTTTGACTCAACCGATTCTGGGAGCTCTTTAATTTATCCCTAGCTCTTTACCGTACCAGGTGTTCTGAGACAGAAATGTTTTACGAGGAAGAGTACATTGCCATGGACTAAGATTTACTAAAACACCGCAGTACATATGTAACTACATAGAAAGCACACACATGAACTTGATAGCGTGATAAGTCTCTTATTTCACAAATTAGTTCTAATCTGAAAATTTCAAATAAACTGGAGAGATATGAAGAAACCGTTTAGTGACCATCTTTTTGGCAGCATGCCTCGTTGGAAAAAGGAGTGATCAATGAATGACTTTCTTCTATTACCTTTGATCGAGAAATGATCAGTAAACAGTCTGAATTTTCCAAAACAAACGTGAGTAAACTGATTGATTAGTTTAGCTTTGGCTTATAATACAAACAAAATCTCCAACTAAAAACGTTTATATTAGGTGGGATAAAAGGACCCAAATTCTTTTTTAGAGTTTCAGCCATCTAGCTTCATTAATGCAGCTTGTAAGCGAGATGTATACATAGCCCTCGATCCATCAATCCAATCCAACCTAGTAAGTGAAGAAACCTATGTAGTTTTAGAGACAGTTTCATTTGACGTTGCCTCTCTTACGATAATATTAAATCTTGTTGTCTGTAAAATGAATGATCGTTTTGATTAGACGTATATTACTAGCAAAATCCGAACACTACCATTATTTAAACAATCTTCATATGATTGCGTCTGTGCTATAACTGATTCAACTTGAGATTGTTCTCGTCAAAATCATGTTTTTCGGAAACTTAAGCACGAAGTTGATCAGGGAGTTCCTGAATCTTTCTCCCTCCTGCAAAGCTATAATTGCTATAAACTGTAACAATATTGTATCTACACGCAAAAAAACATTGTGTTATTTTTTCTTTGAACTTTACACCCTGTGTTTTCTTTCATAGTGAAAACACCCTTCAAAAGACTGTGTTCAAGTCGCTAAATAAACCAATTCAGACCCGATGTCACGTACTCCTACTGTTCACAGGTGGTGTCCAGTAGAAGGATAACATAACAGATGGTGAGATATCACAACGACGCCAGTTCCTGCAAGCTGGTGGGGACTAAAAGACCAGAGATCGTGTCATAGTGCAAAAGCTTTGACTAAGAATGATCACAGATAATAACGTAACTTCTTATGAAACTTAAGTATACTCATGTGTTGGTATATTTGTCTTCTTCTCTACTGATTAAGCTCCTATTGTGCACAAGATGCATTCCAAAAATATGTGTATGCGTATGTGTGTGTAAGTGTGCGTGAGTATATGCATGTGTGTGATTATTTGATATATCTGAATATACCTTGAATATTTATATATTATCAGATATTGTTTATACGACATAATCCATCAATATCTCAAATGGCGGTGGGCTGGCCATGTTGCAAGAATGGCAGACGACCGATTGACGTCACAACTCACGACATAGATCCCCAAAGATCACATACGCAACCGAGGCCGGCGGAACATTAAATGGAGAGACGAACTAGACAAGTTCAGGTGGTACTGGCTCGACGACGCCCATTATATAGAAGTGTTGCGAATCCTGGGGAAGGTTTATGTTCAACGACAGACATTGAAAGACTGATGATGATGATGATGATGATGATGATGATGATGATGATGATGATGATGACGATGACGATGATGATTATGATGATGAAATATTGTTTATTTGAGCCATACTATTTATGGTCGAGTATAATATATTGAAGACTAAAGCATTAATACTTATATCATTGTATATAAGTCTTGATATTTTTTTCACTTCTAAAATAATCTACCTATGAATAAATAACATAGCTTAAGCAATACATTTATTCTTTAGTCTTCCAAATGCCAAGCACTTTCCTTTATCTGAGCTTCATTACCTCACTGTTACGACTATATATTGCACAATTTCCCTGCCAATTTGCTTGAGCTTACATGTATTTTTCTATCCTACATACCTTATTGCTAACTCTATTTATTCTTTGATCTAAGATCCAATCTATTTCCCAAATAACTCAGTAATCAGGCATGTCTACCAACAATCATATTTATGTTCATGATGTTTATATCTTTTCTCGCCAGTTTTGTATGTAATTCTTACTTTTCATGTTTATTTCTTCTTCAATACATATTCTGTTGTGCCATATACTATTTACAAGTTGGGTAAGTTATTCTGGAAATAATTGTGAAGCATGAGGGTTAAGGACGTGCTCATTATATGTCATTGAAACCTTATCTAAAACTTTAGAATCGACCGTGGAGAAATAATACCCTCCAGATCACGATTTTAATGAAGATGGTGAGGAAAGCATTTTGTAACTATTTAAAAAAACTTTTTGTCCTTAGGTTATAATTATTATTTTTTAGTTGTTTATGTCTAAAAAATATAGCAAATGTTAATTATTCGTTTTAAATTTTGCTTTTGTGACGAGGACATTGATAGATCGAAATCTATTTATTTTAATTAGACAACAGGGAATTTTGCCAATTTTTAATTAAAAACTGTAAGAAAAACAATTACATATCAATATAACTGCGTCAACAGTGATGTGTTGTACAAGAAAGTTGTGTCATATCAGCTGAAAAGAGACACAAAATTAACCATCAAGCAGAGCTATGAATGTATTCAGATTCGTCAGCCAAAGTTGTCACACTCATGATTCCTTCAGGTTGAGAATCTTCCTTTTTTTCCTTTTGTGTATGTATGTATGCATTGTACCAATAGAGCTGCAAGACTGGAAACTTCCTCATGTTATTTAAGGTTTCAATTTACAATCAATGTTCATGTTGAATTGATCACTCAAGTGGTGTTTGTGCACAATTTTTTGGAATTAGAATTTTTCCCCATAAAAAACACCCGATCAAAGACAAAAAAAATATTTCATCCCTTCTCCATTCTTTTTCCCATTTTTTTTAAAATTAAGGAGCACTGAAATACCCTCAGGTCAGAAGGAAATGATCATACGACAGTTTCCATTGGAGGACGAACCAGACTTATATTTTTTTGTTTTTTTGTTGAAATGGAACCCATATTGCGACAATGTTCGTTTTGTTGTTTACACCAACTTTGATTATGATTGCACTAGAAAGAAACACTCACAGTAATGAGAAAAAGTGGGGCAACCTATGAAATGTGTCATGATCTCTCCTGCTGACCTCTGCAAACGGTCAATCAGTTGATTCATGAAGTGAGCAGGAAAAATAAAAACTGGTCACATGCAAGCTTCCTGCAACTTTATATTAGTTTGTCAGGAAGTGATAGTTTTTTGATTCTATCATTGATGATAATACAAAGAATAAAAGAAGAATAAAAGAAAGTTTACGAAAACCCCAGTGTTGCAGTCATTTTGAAAAGCATTTTTTTCTCTTTCAAATGGCTGTAAATTTCCGATTTTTGTACCATACTCAAGTTGGAGTGTTTTGATTTGTCTTTATGTGATTAAAGTGAAATCTACAGTAATCGTTGGAGACAGGAGATTAGACACACTAAGCTTTCTAAGAATGCATTTCCTTTCGGAGCGATGATTCTTGAATTCCAAGCATAGATGGTTTTGTTATGGACAGGAAAAAATGACAAAAGTGCCTTCAGCAAACACAACGTACTTTGAGTGAGCATTTCTAATTTGTTCGTTCTTCATTTTGACTTGCATTCACACAAAAATGCCAGCACTTTCTGGGCAGTCTAATGATTCAATTAAGTTCCCGTCAACTTTTCCTTGGTTCCATGTAACTGTTTTTTTTTTTTTAACATACAACAACTGTGGTCAAAAACTAAAAACGAATTATAGTTTTATATGATTTTTTTTTTTACTTTTATTATTTTATCGATTGATGTAATCATTCGTGTTAGAATTTCTTGATTACATACCAATCCACCATTATCATTGATTCTTCATTTTTTACACTATTGCTAAACATTTTTTTTTTATGAGAGTGGTGTTTAATCATAGCAGAAAACATTATTTAATACGGTTTAAAATGGATGACTAGAAATATGCAGTTATACAGGGTTTCCTGTAACGCTCATAAACCCCAACAACTTTGCATTGAATTGGGTTTTACTTAAATTGAACATTTTTAAGTATTTCTGTTGGAACATAGATAGCAATCAAGATGCATATCGCGTTTAACATTCTTCATCGACGTGCACTCATTTCTGGATGGTAGCGCATTCCTGTTTTGATTGTTAGATGTTCTACCAGATATGATAAAATCCTTCAAGATTTTGTTTGAAGGAATTTAACTTTCAGTAAAAATGAAAATGTAATCAGAGTTTAGCTCACTTTTGGACGATACTACACACACACACGCGCGCGCGCACACACACACACAGACACACATATATATATATATGTATATATATATGGTTTTACTTTGAATCTATCAAGAACATTGCTAAGGTGGCTAGCTCTTTAAGAAAAACCACCAACATCAAGTATAGAATTAAATGTTCCCCTAAGAAATGTTCCTATCGAAGAGTAGTAACAGCATAAAAGAAAAGCTACTCTAAAGGAATAAAAGGAATAAGATTCTTTTGGATTGTAAAATCTTAATTGGTCACTCAATACAGACCAGAAATCAGACGTAGACATTTACAACAAAGAAAAAAAGTGGGACTTTCGTAGCACAACACATTGAAAAACTATTAATTATGAATGGAAAAAAAGTGAAACTTTTGTAAAAATCTCAACTTATCAAAGATTCAGAAAACCCTGACAGATGAAAATGGTGGTTCTGCACATTATTACTTAGTCTCTTGGGGTTTTACCACCTGATTTGAAAGAAATAAAGAAAACCAAAAAGGAATCAAAACTAAGCAAAAATTTCAAAAATGTATCTATGATTTTATTAAGCCTGGACACTATGTCGGGGGCCAAGTTGGGGAAAAAAATTTGTTGAATAAGTATTAAATGTACACGAATCTAAACAATATTTTATAAAGTAACTATCAGATCGTTTTGATTATTTCATTAGGTAATTCCCTCAAAATATCCTTGTAAGCTCATACTCCTTCCATGATTCTTAAAGATTTGAATTATTCTAGAAAAGTTTCTTACACCAGTGCTATTTTAACGTGACCGAGCAATTCATTTGATAATTGTAATATTCTCTTACAAAAAAAATCAAAATTCTTTGAACCATTTAATTTTATCAATTAGTTCGGCTAATAGATATCCCGTCCGAGGACAAATGTTAAAAAACGTGCACGATTTAAGAAAATGATATTTCGAATGTTTCAATAAAGTCCTCTCAAGTTTTCTCTCAAGCTTAGATAATTAACACAAGAATTACAATTTTTTGTGGAGGGAATCCAAAAAATTGATGGTGCATTTTAGATACCTCTAGCCACTTGACATGAATAAACGTCTGTGGTGAACATCTAACATGCTCCCATCCCCCGATCGGTTGGATTCCAGATAGTTATTCCAGGAGACCTAAAGTACTTCAATCCAATACAATGCAACGTTTTGCCTACTCAGACGTCCCATGTATGCAAGAAGAATCAAACCGTCGTAGAATCAAACATACATAAATTCAATTTTTATTATTGAGTTCTGTAAAAGTGCAGATCTTCCTTCATGCCCATTGATTTGCAAATCACCGGGTGTTTTTCGCATTATTTGTTAGCGCATCTTAGGCTTACATTCATTAAATACTTCTGGCCACAATGCACCGGCACGTTGCAAGCCGATGAAAGGTAGCACACTCAAGCAGAGATACCAGTTCTAAGATGGAGTTAACCTTTCCACCGATCGACATGCCTCTAAAGGGTGATATGATTAACAACTCAGCTAATACAGTAAAGAGAAATTAATCCACTGACCTGCAGAATATCGTTGTGAGAACAATACAATATTGTTATTAAAAAAATTCGTCAGTTTTCAAAATACCTTACATGCACTGAAATATTTCGCATCACAAAATTCACAGAAATTCACTCTTCCAGCTGGGTCAAAACATGGGATCTTTCTTCACTTATAAGCTTACTTCATTTAATGGCAGCACTGAAATAGCAGAATGAGTTTTGCTGAGTGATTGGTGTACAGAAATTTTTTACAGAAGGACAGATTCTGGTGCACCAAAACCAGCTCTGCCTCGGAACAAAACCTTGCGATACGAAGGTCTGCCAGATGTACGATGACGTCTTTCATTTGACAGGAATCAAATCTAACCCAAATACACTTTTGTTTCATAATTTTCACTTCTGGTTTTCTGATGTATTCGCGTAAATCCATTAATAAAGGTCCGTTGACCCCCAGTTAACTATCCTAATCAAAGGACAGTTATCTTTTTTTTAATCAATTCTAGTAACAGACATGAAATTATACCATCAACGTCCAAAAGCATACATTCAAATTTTGTTTTTAGATATCATAAATTCATTTCTAGTACTTAATTTTATATGTAGTTTCTCTTTCAGTTGCTTTCTTATCTACAGTTCCTATTTCAGAGCCTCAGCCCCTTATCCGCAGTTCCCCTTCCGAGTGGTCTTCTCTCTTCCTGCAGTTTCCCTTTCACGGGGTTGCATCATTAAAATTCCTTTCTTGTTCATGTATAGATTCCTTTTGCGGTCAATGCATCGTGGGATATGAAAGTGATGATTATACTTATTATTTTAGGAGTATATTCTGCCGATCAATAGCATCCGTAAGAATAGGAGAACGAGGGACACATTTTATAATGACTTGATGAAAATTCAATAACAGACAACATTATATTAGACATGTACTCACAAACAAATGCTATGAAGCCTTTACAACGTACACAATAGGCTTTCAACATCACTGTCCTGTTTTGATAACTTCTGTAGAAGCCTGCAAGCAATATCTGGCTGACCAAACATGAAAACCATAGATTCGATAACCAAGTTACGAGTTTCCCTGCATAAAAATCAATACAATAATCTAAATATCAATCTTAGTCAAGCAGAATTAATTCAGTAAGTAATTTCCGACGTTTACAATGTCTCTAGACTGTATGTACATACAGCTACATTTGGCCAGAATAATCATAATATTTCGAGTAGTGTGTTGACAAGTTGAATATGACGACAATCGTCTTCCAGGGTAACCAAGTAGATAATTTCCGCTAAGCCTAACGTGTAACAGACACTATCGAAGATTCAGAAATGATTATATCTATATGCACGTCGACTTAGCTGAATACAAGTGTGGCTCTCACGAACAGCTGTTGGTGTTAATAATACATCATAATTTTGAAATTCGCCCATGATTTAAGATCCTTTTGACTAGAGGGACAGCGAAATTAATTGTAAAGCACGTAGAGGCACCGTGGGATGGTAAATTCTGGGGTTTTCGTAATGAAATAATGTTCGAAAATACTGCGATGTGTGATCGAAATACAAAAACTAATTTGCAAAATCTAGCTGCTACCTTCGATATGAGCTAAAAAGTAATTTTCGCTTAACGTTTCAAAACTATGTGACTATTTTTAGAAATATTGTAAAACAATGCTTTTATTTTAAATAAATGGCAAGACTAATATCTATGTTGTGGTTTATAGCATGTATCTTTTTTGATTTTTGTTTTACTAATTTAGGATCAATGTTTATATAAAGCAGTGACCTCGACGTTGTGTATAAAGAAACTGCATAAAACTGCGTTGATCAGTTTCCAAAATACACGCACCAGAGAGAGCGCGACTATAATACGTATGGAACTTTCTCTAAGGTTGAAGAATGACTTGCCCGTGAGTACAACATGTTTCTGTCAAATTCTGTTTGGGAAAAATTATGCAATCTGCATATCAGATGGATAGTATCGGTTGTGTGCACGAAATGCCACAAGTGATAACTTTGTTCCAGATAGGGAGAACATCCATCAAGAGCGATGACTAATCTGGGAGACCTTTTAAACGTGCAGGGTGTGGGCAGTAGAAATCGTCACTTAACTATCCAAGGAGTTTGATTATGGGTAATTATCTGTAAAAGTTTGCGTCACATGATTGAAAGAGAAATACTGATCATGCCTGGTGTTGCTACGAAACTTATGCCGTGTCTCTTTAGAGCATAAGAATACTTTCGGCAAAACTAGGAATAATTTTCCTCAAACAGCCCTAAAATGTGGCCTCTGACTATTTTCTTTATCCTCATAGTTTGAATAAACCCTTAAAAATCGGCAATTTTAAAAGACAGGAAAGATACGAGACAGCATGTCTCAGCATAAATGTGTTATTCCAGAAAATGTATTGCAGAATGTATTTTAGAAATGACTGACCCAGAAAATCATATGTAATACACACACAAACACACGCACACACACACACACACACACACACATATATATATATATATATATATATATATATATATATATATATATATATAGTGTCATCCACAGACAGCTGTTTTGATGTATTATACCTCTTCAGTGTGGTTATAGACTTTATCCCATCTAGTACCGCGAGGCAGAATTGAAAACCTCACATCAGACCCGGAGGCGGTTATCCTACGTCTTGACTGCGGAACTGGGTGGTCAGTAAGGCTGAATATAAGCAATATACTCATTTACGCAGAAACTCCTCATCCACCAGAGAGCTCTATTCCTGTGGAAGAGCATTGTATAAGCTTACAATGGATGAGTTACCTCACTTAAAGGGTGCACAAACCTGAATAGAGGAGCATTATATATATATATATATATATATATATATATATATATATATATATATATATATGTATATGTGTGTGTGTGTGTGTGTGTGTGTGTATGTGTGTGTGTGTGTAAGTGTGTGTGTGTAAGTGTGTGTGTGCGTGCTAGGATATACAAGTCTATAATGACCAGGTTATTTATGTATGGATCGATACTCTATGATTGTTAAGCAATTTCTTTAGGTAATTTATCTTTAATCATTCGGCAATATTAATTATTATTTTTCCAAGCATCAAAATATTTCAAGCTGTTCTAATGCATGATGATGAGGCACTGAAATTTAAAAGTTTCTATTTTGCAATCCTTACCATGTTACAAAATAACCAATCAGATAATCGTATTTAAAAGCAAACAAACGAAGAAATGTGTATTAGTGTGTATGCATGTCCGACTGTATGCTCACCTGATCTTTTGTGGGTTGGAAAATTGTTGAATTTTAGGGACTTGGTTTGATTTGTAATATTTTTTTTTATTGTTTTGCTTCTCTGTGTTATTTTTCAAAGAATCACTTTATTGTCCTGGGGACAGCAATTTTTGCCCAGAAGCCTAACCATTCATTGTTCCATTTATTCATATATATATATATATATATATATATATATATATATATATATATATATATATATATATATATATATATATATATATGTGTGTGTGTGTGTGTGTGTATATATATATATATATACATATAAATATATATGTGTGTGTGTGTGTGTGTGTGCGTGTGTGTGAATATGTTTCAGACGTTTGCTCAATTGGTGTCCAAGATTGCAAGACATGATACATATTGCTTATCAACATCACTCATTAAATCATTTTGAATCATATTATCATTGCGTGAATGGTAAGCTTCCATGTTTTATCATTGCAATCACATCAGTACTCATTATAATCGTTATAATTCATACATTATGATATAAAGCCTGGCTTATATCAAAAGCTAAGAGTATTGATGATATTACAAATATGTAGCTTAGTGAGATCGTCATCTGATTTTCAACATAAAAATTACGGGGCGTATACTGGCTAGAATATAAGCTGCTTTCCATTTTTTAATTAAATAAAATGAAAAATCTAGATAATTTTTATCTTGAGATTCCACTTAATACGACTGCGTTGAGGCTCCCGTGTTTGGACCCAATAAGTGTTGAGACCAAACTGAATCAAACTACATAATTTCTATGTATACACAAATCACTGCAACGTTCTTGAATTCAAGGGGAACCACTTGCATAATCATCAAACAGCATTCAATCTCCCTTTTTGATGTTTCACGTTATATTTCATTAAGAGTTGAAGATATTTGAAAGAGAACTGTTCTGTCAACTAAAAAATTAAAAAAATCATTTGTTAGCATTTCTATCAGCTTTTATGACAAAAAAGAAAGTTTTTGGTAATACCGATACTTGGTCAACATAAGAAGTTCTTTGGTCATTTTTCTTTGGTTGATTAGTGATGATTACGTGGGTTTCAATTATTTTTCATAGATTAGGTCCTATTATGTGGTTTTCATAATAACTGTTGGTCAAATGTTTTCATTTTGGAAGCTGATAATTACTCTTAACTAATTGTGGAATATGACAACCAGCAGATGTTCTTTCATTTTTAGCTTTGCGTATTAATACCTCGTGGATTTACAAATTAACAAGCCGCCACGTTTGTCAGATTTGACAGTTATCGACATTTTTCTTTTGGAATTATCTTGAAGAAAGAATTTACGCAAACGATCCCCAAAGCACACTGAGAACTCTTTATTAATATTTGAAAAGAAATTAGAAAATTGGAGCCAGATGCATTACGATGGGTCATAAGAGACTGATTAGGGAGGTTTTGATTGCGTGAAGCTCGAAATGGTGAAGGCGCCATCTTATATGGAGCGGTGTCATTTTGTTTTTCAGAAACTTGGGAGAAGAAACCATTTAAATCGAAAAAAATATTTTGATAAAATGTATGAGAACCCATGATATTGTTACAGAACCTTTCTTTATTTACTATCATCATTGCACAAAGAGAGAACACTATTTTATCTATACGTTACTGCCATTGACAAAACTATGCTCTCGAACAATAGGAATCAGTCAAACTTTTAGTATAATTTTTTTCTGATTTCTGTTTCTTTTTAACATTCATAGTCGAGATATTCGACAATGTTATAGAACAGTGCATGCAGTAGTTTGTACGCACGTTTTTTACTCTAGAAAAATTAGCTGTTTTCTCAAGCTGTCTAATAGCTGTTTAATGTTCAAAGATTTCTGTACGAGGTTGTTCAATTCTGACTGTTCACCGAAACTGGCAAATATTCTCACATTTTCTCTCAACTTATTTAGCCTTAACATAAACCCATGGATCTTTTACATGAAAGTAATTCGCTCATACTTCTCCCGCAGTGTATATGATTGTAAAAAATATCTGAAACAGAGCACAAAGTTTGAGTGACGCTCCACAAACTGAAAGAATAGTCGTTAAGATACCGCCAAGGCCACAACATTTCCCCAATAGTGAATGAAATCAGTTTTTCCCAAGTCTTGCATAGGGTTCATGAAATTTTCGTACCGGAGATGGTCTGCGCAAGCCAACAGAAATACAGTAAACATTAAGGGTTGTTTCCAAGGCCTCCGAAAGTCGCTGCAGTCGGTGCATTCCACCAAGGCTAGCAAGCTCAATTATTGTATAGAGCCTTGAAAACTGTGAAACATCAATAAGATCAGATAGAGCTGTGTATGACAACATTGATACGATATATTCTTGCATTGAGCTGTATATGAAAATATTGATACGATGTTTTCTTGTATAGTGCTGTGTATGGAAACATTCATACGTTGTATTCTTGTATATAGCTGTGTATGGAAACATCGATGCGACATTTTCTTGCATAGAGCTATGTATGGAATCGAATGCCCATCAATAATATAGATTGAGTCTGTAATGTACCGATGGCCAAATCTAGTCGGGAGCTTACAAAGGGTCAAAGCAGATCAAAACAGGATGTTTAATGATTGAAAGTGTTTGTGTAGCGTGGGTGGCAAAAAAGGCTTGCACTGACGTATGAAATCCCTTTAAAGAGGCCCTGGGTGTGTCACTCTATCGCTTATGGAAACCAATCAGAAAATTGATATTTCCTTTGACTTTCCTCTAAGTGCATTATGCAATTATCAATACATTTAATGTCTTTTCACTTCTATAATTCGGTTATTGATGTCATCGATATTCAAGTATCCTTTGTAAAGTCCCACGAACCAAAAAATTGATTTTTAAAAACCGTTTCTCTCTATTGTCTCAGTAACTGGCATCTTTATTCTCTAATTTACCGCAATAGCGTCTGCACTGGCAAGGAAAAAGGTCAGACAATCACAAATATTCCATCAATGATTCATCTATGCGTGCAAAGAAATCATTTCCAACGGCCTTTCTGTCCTCTTTATACGTGTTTTCTATTGTTTTTTCCCCTCGTTTGTTTTGTCGTGTTCGTCCCAGGATCAATTCTCCTATTTAAACTGATGTGACGTATAAGATGTTTCAGTGCATTTTTTTACGAGGTTGAACGTTGATTATGTCTGGCGGGTCGACGCTATGAGCTCAACGTTGGTCTATTCGATATGTCAAAACAATTTGAATTACATTCGGTATATATTCTAATAGAAGCGACTCCCGTAAGGAAGTGTTCATAGCTAAACCGTTAACTGACCAGAAAATTGAATCGACAAGCCATGTTCCAGCTACAACTATGTATAGATAGGAAAGCTGACCATGAGATGAGTGACAGCACTTTGGGTGCTTGTTGCCTAAAGGCTATTTCGAAAACCTTGAAGAGCTCATGGAAAATAGAGAATTTATGGATATATGGAGCCAAGGAAAATAGCTGGTATTTCACTATATTTTTTGAAAGCATTTTAAGAACATTTGACATCAATTGTCTAGCTACTGAACGTGTTTTGCGACCGTAAAACATACAAGAAAGATCAATATAAATGTTTTTGAAAAAAAATGTATATTTCCTATTTTTACTGCCAGGAGAAATAAAACATGTCATCAATGAAAATATTAAAATACAGCATTTGAAGAGAATAAAATGATTTAGATGTTCAATTTCGGATCAACTCATAAAACAAAGTGTAACTCGCCACCAGAGACGATAATTGAACAACTGTAACTCTTGATTTTGAAGTGATGTTAAAAAAAATCCAAAGAACAAATATGGTTAGAATCAATTCTATTTATGACATAGCTGACCTTTTTCTACGAGAAAAAGATCTTAAAGTAAAGTAAAATTTGGAAAATATTGCTGAAAAATCTAAATGTTATTTCCACTTGTTTACATCTGAAGTAGCATATGAATGAGCTACTAAACATCTAGGTTCTCCAGATTTTAGATGGTATCAATAAACCCGTCTTAATGTAGCCCCTAAAAGATCAAAAGTTTTTTTTTCTTTAGACACCCCCGATATTTCAGAAAGGGCCAAGCTGGGTACTGATGCCAATTTCTGAACGGTGAGGAGCACTGTAGCAAAGTGTCTCACACGAGCACATTCAAGAAAGGATAGAGCACACTGCTAGTGTTGTTCAATCCTTTTATGTTTCCGTAATAATTCACTTTTCAACTTGAAAGGGACAATTTGGGTAAAATAACATCATTTGAAAAAATGACTCATCCCCTAAAATAAATAAAGTAATACTTTTATGAAAAAAATAAATCATCTCATAGACATCAAAAAAAATATTCGTGAATTTTTTTCAACCAGAATTTCTGAGCATATGACAGAATCTCACTATCAGTTATAATGTTATAATGTCATCATCATCATCAGCAGCAGCAGCAGCAGCAGCAGCAGCAGTCTTTTATCGTCCGTCGTTTGACATTCAAGTTTTTAATAGATTCTATGAAGCATGTCGTTGCCATTTTCTTCCTGATATACTTTGCTGTCTTGTGATATCTCCATGTAGGGTTAGGCATGATTGCCTCATGCACGCACTGCTTCTCAATTTACGGGTCTGTCTCTTAGTTAGGGTTCCATGTTTCATCTCCACAAGTGACTATCAGGAAGATGAATTGGTTAACTACTCATCTTTTTAAGATTATTGGGATGGTCGGGTTTTTCAAGGTTGAGCTTACTCTGGCAAGGGCTTGCCATCCTAGAGTGATTATTTGCTTGATCTTCTCTTCTTATGAGGATCTCTTGATGATTCGTTGTCCTAGGTTGATGTAAGGGTCTAGTTTCCCCAGATTTGCATCTTTGATTTTAACAGTTATGTCCATATTCTAGATGTGTTTGTTGCACATGATATTTATATTACTGATGTCTATGTCTAGGCCGACTTTTTTGCTTTCTTCATTTACTTCATTTAGCATTAGTTGGGGATTGTGTAGGTTCTCTGCGAAAGGCGTGATGTTGCGTGCAAATCTGAAATTTGCTCAAATTTTCGATGATTTGATTTTCGATTCCTCTACTCTCCCAGTCCAGGTTTCGGAAGATCATCACGAGGCTGACTGTGAAGAGATTAAGTAGGCTGGTATCACCTCGCCATATTCCTTTTGGGAGTGAGAAAGGTTTATGTAGCCTGATGACAGAGTTGCTGCCATTATATATATGTTGTAATCCATTAACAACACCTTGTAGAGTGATGGCCTCCATCATCATGGGGATTTTTACAGAGTCAAATGCCTTCTTGAAGTCTATAAATGCTACAAGGAGTGGCATTTTATATTCTGTCGCTTTTTCTTTCGGCTGGTTTATTGAATGGTGCTAGTCCATTGAGGAGCAACTCTATGTAAATCGAGCCTGTCCCTGTGGTTGGTTTTCATCAAGTATTCCAGTGATCCAGTTAGTGATGATTTTTGTGAAAAGTTTGTATATGCTGTTGAGTAGGCTTATAGATCTGTAGCCATCGAGGTTTTTGGGGCTTCCTAAAATATATAATTATTATACAATCAGATATAGATAGTAATTAAGCGTATTAAATATATATAACATTCATCATAAGGAATGATTAAATAGGTGGCAAAATTTTAGTTGCTTGAACATATGAGTCATGCAGTTTCGTCGTCGAAGTATAAAGTTTGTGGGACGAAAAATTCCTTTATTACATAAAGATTTTAAACTTATTTTTACCCGTATAAACTACAGATGTGTTAAAGATTTTTTTCATGATATATTCCCTTGCTTCCGTTGTGTGACGGCATGAACGATTTGAAAGTAGCTTGGTTCCACTAAGGAAGGAACCAGAGCAAGCAACAACCTGTGTCAGTTGATACGCCTTACGTACGTCAGAATGAAAAAAAATCAATGGATACATTTTCATCGGAAACTAAGCTTTTTCGAATCGGCTGTGTGGTCGCAAAACTGAAACATAAAAACTAGAATTTTGTGAAAAACTTTCCGAGCATATTGAGTTTCTAAAACTGAAATTTCAGTTCGAAATCTCAATGCAAATTAAGCGACAGGATTGCATGAACGTATCAATTACAACGACTGAAGTACACCTCGTATTTAAGGATGTCTGGTACTAAACCTTTTGTATGAATATTTAACCGTACCTTCGGTTTCTACAGTTAAAAATTCAGTCTCAATTCTCGAGCAATAACAAGTTAGTGGACATTTCCATTGTTTATATTTTTTTTTTTTTTTTTGATCACCGAAAGACATTTGACTTTCGATTAAGCCTGGTTTTCAATTCTCATTTCTATGTTTTCTCATCAAAATTATCTGAATGATTACAATTGAGTGCTTCTTTTGGGAGCTTTCAATGAAATCGCTCTTAATCAGAATTTCAATAACATATCTGTGACATTTGTGAGGGATCAGGTTATCTAATGCTGCAAACAATTAAATGCCAATAGAACAATACTTGCTGCAATAATGATCGTACAATTTTGCATATTTTTACTTTTGTTAAGGTGGACTCATCAGTAGCAAGTGTGCTTTTGTCAATTTCCTGATACCAGGATTAAAATTATGGTCTTCATTCTAATTCAATAACTCCTGTTCTCCCGTAAAAATTCAAATGATCTAATAAACGAAGGTCAATCCCTACAAATTCCTACATTATAGCCAAAATATGTTTTATTTCTACTAAAACTATCTGCTTCAGGTGTAAATTTTCGGAAGTTCGCTTCACACCCCTTCGCAACTAGAAAAAAAAAAGGCAAAAAGTTAAAATAACTTACTAATCATCACTCTCAAATTCGATTCCCCTTTTTTTTCCAACTCCTAAACTTTCAATGACTCAGTGTAACGTACCAACACCTCTTTTACAGTTTAGGAACTCTTGAAATTACTTCCATATCCACTAATAATAATTTGATCTTTGCTTCACACCATTTTTTCATTAGAACTCTTCACCTTTTGATAGCATATTGGGGAACCTGACAATGCAGTTTTTCTTGCATGTGAGTTGGCCCCGGAAAATTCGAATACCTAACCCTTATATTCATAATCTGATGAATGTTTTAGTGAATAGGACAAAAATAGAACAATTATGTGAATTGAATTAAAGAAAAAATAACCCGAATCTCCTACTATGTATTCAGGGGATTAATAAAGGGAATCCAATTGTGTCGTTCATATGACCATTTACAACGAGGTAGACCCAAATGCAGTGTCATGAGTGATAGGGATTTTGCTCCATGAGGCCTGGTACTGCTCTGTGTAAAGTTAGAGAGGTTAAGGATTCGTTCTCGGGCTTCGAGTCCCGCACTCTTATGCCCATGTGTTCCTTTATCTAATAACACCACATTGAATCAACTTTGTGTCGCACTTTGTTGATGTTGGGGCTCGGCCAAACAGGGTAGAAATTCCACTGTTGATGCAAAAATAACCACATTTTCAGGAGCTGTGTATTAGCATAAATAGGATAGTTTGCATTTGGAAAGATGTAAATGATGAATATAAAAACAAAAAAAAAATACATTTTTTATCTTCTCATCTGATATCAACGTGGTCTCGAAGATCAAATTTAAAGAAAAATTCCTCCCTAATATCCAGCTGATTTTGTATCGGTACATTTCTAATAGAACAGATTTTCAATTTGAATTATTTCTTGAAAATACATCAATTTTTTTCTTTCAATTTTTGCCAACAAATTCAATCATCAATAATTAGTGATAGAAATAGCTAAATCAGAATTTTTTTTCTAAATTAAAGATATTATTAATTAAAAATTTAATCACTCTTAATTCATACAAAACGTGTTCAGCAGGATTCAAATCCAAAATCCCATGCACGTGGCGCACAGAAATTATATCACTTGGCCACGGTGACAATCACGATTTGAATGTTGAATAATTTGCAAAATTATATGATACGCTCGAGATTTATGTTTATTGCATGGCTTTGATGGCATTCGTCGATGTTTTTCCTCTCAAATTAGTAGGTTCAATCTTGACAATAATTAGGTGTTCTGTCCCTTTCAACATTTTGAAGTCGAGTGTTGCCAATTGATATCTTATATTCTAATTTTCCGAATTTGAGAGTGACTTTCAGAATCAAAAAAACTAAAAACGATACATCAAAATTGACAACCGTTCGTCTATGAGCTATGAGTCTATGTGCGTTGGGAAATCTCACCTGGTCACATTTTTGGAGGTGCAACCTCAAAAATTTAGTTCATTCAGGAAAGTGCTCTTTGGGGTCTCTATGGTCAATTCGGATCAACTATATGCAATATCATGTGCTATTTTACTAGGGATATATTACGATGAAAAAAAATTTTTTGAGGTGATTAATTTATGGGAGGTACGTATATAACTTATCTGATTTCAATTTATGTCGAAAGGTTATGCCCGTCAGAGAAGCCGTACCTCGCATGTGAAATAATGAGTACTGAAAGACACGGCGTTTTCACACGGTTAGGGATGGATTTATGCCTTCCCACAGGCATTATCTCGCCATGAACATAAACTGCTTTCGCCAGAAATTCTAAGTCAGATCTCTGAATCTGTTCCCACCATACATCAAAAATACACATTGAGATAAGCTAATGCAACCTCAACTATACATCTTCTTACATATACATATATTATATGCATATGTATGTATATTTATATATATGCTGTACATATATATATATATGTATGTATGTATGTATGTATGTATGTGTATATATATATATATATATATATATATATATATATATATATATATATATATATATATATATATATATATATATATATAAGTAGGTGTGTATGTGCTTGTGTCTGTTTATCAGGAAAGATTTTTGAACAGTAACCCCGTTTTACACGGCAAATATGCTAAGGCGGAGTAAATATATGAACACAAAAGAGCATCTACTGGAAGAATCGGACCTCTACTCACTGAGAGGACCACCAGTAAAAATCACCCATTATCTGTAATCGTTTATCTAATATATATATATATATATATATATATATATATATATATATATATATATATATATATATATATATATAAATATATATTGGCCCATGGGTCTGGAGTGAAGGTTTCAATTCTGTCTCACGGTACAGGATGGGATAATAGAAAGTCTATAGCAACACAGAAAAAATACAGAGCTGTGGATATCGACTCCCAGGTCTGGGGTGAAGGTCTCAATTCTGCCTTGCATTACTGGATGGGATAATGAAAAGTCTATAGCCACACTGAAGAGATGTAATACATTTAGACAGCTGTCCGTGGACGACACAATAATATATATATATATATATATATATATATATATATATATATATATATATATATATATATATATATATATATTTACCATCTCAAGTAATGGATACACGATAAACAACTGACGAACCATACGATAGATAATTTGTACAGCATTATAACAAAAAGTAAGTGAAACGAAGAAAAATATGTCATCATCAGAATATCTGAGAATTGCTTGAGCATCACTGACTTTTTTTGATTTTATTTCAAAAGAACAATGTCAAGAATTATGTAACCAGAAGAGATGGATTTAGTCTTTGTCAGTATAAAAAATCATGGTATTTACTCGAACCAGGGGGAAGCGAGGGAAATTTTGCTGTCATCGATAGGCTTTCGAGCCCGAGTCGATTCTGACTTAGATGCTGTCAAGAGGTAGAAAATATTATATATATATATATATATATATATATATATATATATATATATATGTATATATATATATATATATATATATACATATATATATATATATATATACATATATATATACATATATATATATATACATATATATATATATATACACATATATATATACACATATATATATATATATACACATGTATATAAATATATATATATACACATGTATATATATATATACATATATATATATATATATATATATACATATATATATATATATATATATATATATATATATATATATATATATATATATATATATACATATATATATATATTGCGGGGTATTAACACTCATATCAGTTCACTGTCTGTGTGAGAGAAGGCTATGCATGATACGAACGGATGTTACTAAATGTTATCGTGCTAGCACGTGTTACATCGCAAAAAGACAGACTCAGGCTCCTTTTTTTCATTTGGAACCATTTGAGAGGGTTCAGATTTTGGACGTCGAGGAGGCTAGTGATCAGGTCCTGGCAACAGTGATCAAATGAATATAATAAAGCTTGGAACCAGATTCTTGGCAATGACAGTCCATCTACTCAACAAGGACACATGTGACCCCAGGGGTATTCATATGCACGGTTGGGAACTGTATACTTGCAGCAGGACAACGGGATCACTTGCATCTTGCCTGATTAAAGTTCATGCCACAACACCGTCGTGAACTTCTCCGGTGGTATTGCGATAGAGTCACCTGGGGGATTGAATGTCGTTCCATCGTGATGTTATGCAACGTAATCTTTTAGGGCGACATCTTCCGGAGTGCATTTGCTGATAACACCCAGGCCTAGCCCCAGGCATCATGGTGCCCGTTACCGTGATACAAATTCCGCTCTTACGATCGCATATGTGCGGGAATGCATGCCTATTTTGGCGTCTGAGGGAGATAAGGAGTGTATGAATACAAGGTCTGAATATTGTTGATACATATGCTATCTGGGAAGCTGTGGACGTATTTGTCTGTGTTTTTGGTCATTTACTGTAATCCGGCGATATTACCTGTATGTTTAATCTTGAGCAAATGAATCACATAATACCAAATGTATATATGAAAATTGTACCCGTCTCGTTCTGTTATATACTTCCTTGAACCTCTCTTATGTAGCTATTAAATATTTGATTTCATCCATTTCCTACCACCATTGTTAGAAAAG
The DNA here is from genome assembly GCA_963457665.1 of Thysanoteuthis rhombus. Lineage (NCBI taxonomy): Eukaryota > Metazoa > Mollusca > Cephalopoda > Oegopsida > Thysanoteuthidae > Thysanoteuthis > Thysanoteuthis major. Next base: position 23,576,938 of record OY735206.1, read on the forward strand.
GTTAATACCCGCAAGAGAAGCCGTACGTCGCTTGTGCTATGCATGTAAATTCACGAGCATTGAGAGACGTGGCGCCTTTACACATCAAGAAGAAAGACACAGAGTAGAAAATCAATCCTATGCTCAGGGGAACATATCAGTCTCTATTCAAAAGATGGACAAAATGCCTTGGAGCTAAGTGATATTTCTAATATGGCCCGGGAAGGTGTGAATATCTTAACAGATTAAACAGATGCTTGATATCATATTTCTGAAAGAAAATAAAATGAACAGAGTTCCCTTGAGAAAACTACTGCTGTTGAATGGCTATACGGACAAGACATGTATATGTCAGAGCAGAGTTTTATATCTATACCTATGAACGGCATGGTTTATGGCTTAGTAACGCCATATCGGTCACGCCGTGGATATTAATCAAATATTTGTTCATATATTAGTTTGAATTCCAGTTATAACTCTCATAATTTGAAGGCACAGACCAAACATATGTGAAAACAGAATGCCATTGAAAAAAAGAAACTTCTGCGCGTGAAAAATAGATTTTAAACTCTCTTTAAAATTTATGTGAAGGAAGTGGCAGATCTATAAAATGGGGGATCGGATTTCTCTTGTTATGAAGTAATAATCTGATCCCTCATCATTCAAGCGTGAGCAGGATATGTCACAGATGATAAAGACGGGGTCAGTTCTATATGGTATTCGGTGACAAACTAATTCAAAAATATCCCACAGCTACTATACAAACAACGTCCAGAACGAATTCCAGAACTGAAGAATAAGAGTACCTGGAATGGTGTATAGACAGTGAAAGCGACAAGTTGCATGGACAGGGAGGTGAAGCAAGGAATTTGTCTTTGAAAAAGTTCGGTTCCTTTCTGGACACACACTCAGTATGTATTTGCACACATATTTATTTTCCCCATGAACTATCACATGCACATGCATTCGTATACGCTCACAGTCATATACCCCATCGTATGGAGTTAATCATTTCAAAGTCTTGACTAGATTGCTGTATACATGAACTAGTTTAACCAATCGCAGAGTATCGTTCAACGAGTATTCCCTTGTATGGAACGCTGGAAAACCACTTTGGACGAATTAGATCATTCACAATGCATCCTTCATGATCTGCACATTTTGGCGCTTTTTGTCCTTTTCTTAAATTCAAAAAAATATGATATTCCGAAAATGCTGCTTATTCCTCCTCAATATGCAATGTTAAAAATTGGCAGCATGCCAGGTTTTTGGTGATCAATCAAAAAAATTGGAAAATAGTTCAATCAATGAATTTTTTTTATATTTTCGCCTTTGTTGAGTAATGAGTACTATGATAAGTTTCCCAAAAAACAATTATGAATCTTTCAGTGCACAAAGGGAAAAATTGAGCAGACACTGGGACTGCCGATTGGACAGTTGACTAGAAAGTTATTCAGAGAGAAATTCTTCAAGAAACAGAATGAAAGGTTCCTTCTAAACATAATAATGAGTAAACGTTGAGCATTTTAGCACTATAGCTCCATCAAATCTGTATGCATGATACATACAATACCGGTCAGCTAACTAAACAACCTGTAAACTGGAGAAAATTCTTTTGACGGTGTTTAATAAATGAAGGACGCAAATTTTGATTTCCTTTAAAATAAATTTACACTGATTCAAGAAAAGATATTCGAATAATCAAGAGATCTCAGCGACTACTCATGTTCTACAGTTGGTATTGAAACGAGGCATGTACGGTAAATTTGATATCCGATCCTGTCCAGTTGGTGATACTTTCTGGTTTGGTATCAAAATGAGGCATGTACAGAAAATTTGATATCTGAGCGAAAATGATGCATGGTGCCTTTGTTTTTGTTTCCAAATCATGGTGCTACTTTCAATGTACTAATTTTTAATAATGGGTTCTCGATACATCAGTTCTCATACAATCACCCAAGTTAAGCAACTTCTAGCCTGGTCATTGGCCGGATGGTTGACACTCTGGGAATACCAGCTGCCATATGGAGCAATTACATTGTTCTGCAGCTGCTTCAGTCAATTATCTGTCACCGTTCAACGGAGCATTTTGCCAAAGCTAGAACCTGACTGTATACCCGGTTCTTCCTCCCCCAAAACACTGCTCCATGGAGGACACATGAGAGCGAGATTACCTTCACTTGAGCATCCCCACCACGGCATGCAGCAAAAAAATGTTGGTCACGTGTCAGTCTCTATTTAGCAACTAACTAGACCTGTTTGCAAAAAGCGGGAGATTGCTGCGACACACAATAATGCTGCAGGACACAGATTGAGAACCACTGAGCTAATGAGAATAGAAACACAAATCTCCCACCATCAGGTCTTCCGCTTTTAGGAAGGTGTTAGAAACAACACAGCGTCAGTTTCCGCTTGAAAACGTCTTCCCAACTCTCGTTCTCTCCGCTTGCAATTCATTTCTGCTGGCAACCGAGCCAACTTTTCAATTTAGTCAAGAGGATTATAACAGACAGCACGTACAAATATTTTCTCTATGTAAATGTCAGGAAGAAAAACGCAGGGGATAAACCTCCGCCCTTACCAAAAGAAATCGAAACAAAAACAAAACAAAACAAAATTAACAACTTTGGAATATACAATTCATCACGTATCTAATTCAAATTCTCAACGTAGATATTCAAATGTAGTTATTCAGTATCAACAATCATTGTTTTGACCATTCATTTAATTAGTATCTTTGTTATTAAAACACAAAGTCAAATTGCTTTGGATATACTGGTCCTTGTACACTCACTGCGATTGAGCGGTGCCGGAGCCTGAGGGGTGACTGTCCGGAAATACCAGTTGTCGTATGATGTGAGCAATGATTTGATGATTCGGAAAAAGCATTTTCCCCCATTTATTTGTCATCAGTGCATCCAAGAAGTTCAGCTGGTTCTACACAAGAATTGATCACTATAAAAGTATCATCTGTTTGGGTAGCATTGCAATTCAGCTCTGATTGAACTGAACTGGCTTTTAGGTCCCCATGCGTAGAAATCGGCGAGAGAATATATCATCATTTTAATTTGAAATCTAATTAAATTATTGTTATCAAGACATAGGACATCTGCTCCCTTGATAAGTGCCCATCAGATAAAAGACTCTCGGCACCCCCCACTAGCCTGGAATAATTTCTTCATTGGTATAATCATTTAAATGGCTATCAATTTCATTTCCACCATGTTTAATTTTGGCTTTAAAATTGCTATACTATTATCATGGAATAGTAATTGGGAAAAAACAAAAATTCATGTGATCGCTGGAACGATACTGACATGAGAAAATCTGAATGGTCCAAGTATAATGTGAACATCTTAATCGTCATGTTCTGCAAACATGTTGAAGACAAAGACACAAGAATGAAAATCGAAAACAACTAGTTGAAGTAAGTGGACCACGATATCTACTGAGGTCAAACGGATAAAAACAAAAAAAAATATCCAACAGCATAATATAAAAGAGAAAAGAACTGAAATTACAGATATCAGAGAATCCATTAGAAAACTTGAATGGTAATAATGTTAGACAAAACATTCGACATCGCAACCCACTACGTGGATCACCAGATATTATACATGGAGCCGGCAGACAGAATCCAGAAAGTATTGACACCAGGACGTCCATGATAGAGAGATCTGACGAATCTTGTGGAAGGTCTATGGAGATTAATGCTTTTTCCAATGGTACAAATTTTGAAAGGACCGGTCGTAATGGTGTGTGGCGTATCTTTTATAATTGTTATATTAGAGAGTTTTCCTATCCATCGTATGGAACTGCAGCTTTGAAATATTTTGGTCTCTTCAGTGTTATAAATTTAGGTATTTATTTGTAAAGTTAGATTTATGAATAAAAAGTGAGGAAATAAATTCTTATCTAAAGATTTTTCCACATTGATGCAAAAATTATGTTTCTTACCTTCTGTTCAGATGAAAAAAAAAGAAAACAAATTACAATTAGGTTTGAACTTGAGGTAGCCGACACATTTGAATATGATGTCCATAACAGGCTGTCGTTACGTCATGTTTACTATATTTTTATATAATCTCGTTCTCCAGGAAAATTGAACTGTTTCTGTCTCTGTCTCTCATCTTCGCTCATGGTCTTTTTCACTTTTTATCCGACTGTACCTTTCTTTATACTAAAATTTTAAGAAAAATGAGTAAAAAAAAAAAGAAAGAAACAACGCCCACAAATGCCACTGACGGTTTATCGGAACAATTCACACAAAAGACGAACTGGCGCATCCATGGTCTCTTTTTTAGGCTGGTTTTATTGTGGTACTGCTACCAAAATCTCCATAATATGTATTGATTTTTAGAGATGTCCCTTTAGCTTAATACTGTAATCGTTTAAAACAATGAACTCTCAAACAGGGTGTTTTTAACTAAGCTTTCACATGATAGCCATGAGATCAGAACATAGGATTCTAGTGAAAAGGTGAATGTTTGGAAGGGGTAAGACTTCGTGGTGTGTTGATCATCCTGTCAGAATCTTTCCATCTGTCCTATGAAACTTCAGCTCCAAAGTGTTTCAGTTAAATACTGTGTTGTCGATCATAATATGTTAAATCTGAATTTAGATAATGGTAAAGAGCATAAGTCAAGGAAGATATTTTTTCGAAACTCCCAAGAACAGATCTTAATTCTTGAAATTTCATCTATTTTCTATTCGATTTCATGAGAACATCAGAACAAAACAACTTCAAACTGTGCATGTAACTGCCTCGTGGTGAGACAAATATATCAGGCAAAAATAAACATAACTCAGTCCCTAGTTGCAGACTACTCACGTTGCAGGCGTACACATAGATTTCTTTAGTTGTAGTTAGATAGGCTATTGGAATACCAAGTATCGACTTTTACTATCTGTTAAGTTGAAATTCATAGTTACAGTATCAAAATACCAAATCCAATTAAACGCGATAATTGGCTAAACTCGCTAACACTGAGTCGTCCATAAAAATTGAAGGAGGTGCGATACTACGATAATAGCACAGTACCAGAATCCCCGAATCGGAATCGAAAGCTGGTTAACATTTACAGCGGGGGCCTAGAAAACGCAGATTCCGTACCGTATGCTCTTTTTGCCGTAGACTTAATCAGAGTAACCCGAAGAAGAAACCTGACAACGGCAGTTGTAAATAAACTGTTTAATTCTTGAATATAAATGGATTGATCACAATATGTAATGATGTCAGCGCAGCTGAGTTAGAGGAAATTAATTCTATCACATTCCCCCGTGGTGTCAATAACACCACATTTAAAAACATGCCGAGACTCCACGAGACTCGGGGAGACATAGTTATGTTCTCGTGTGTTGTAAATCGACTTTAATTCTATTTATTGGACACTACTCTTTTTAGAAACCGTCAAATAATACTGCCAATGATACTTTTAACGTAGGATCCTCCAGTTTCAAAATGAATCTTGTTTGCTGATATCCTGGTTATCCATCCATCTATTTATCCATCCATCCATCCATCCATCTATCAATCTATCTATAAATCTATCTATCTATCTATCTATCTATCTATCTATCTATCTATCTATCTATCTATCTCAACCATTTTCTCCAACTATCTATTTATGTGTAATTATTTAATTTGACGATTTCAAAAACGACTAGATGTATATCAATTTCCGAAAATGAATGAATCTATCTATCTATCTATCTATCTATCTATCTATCTATCTATCTATCTATCAGTCCATCGTTCTAATTATCTATATATCCATCCATCTATCTATCTATGTTTTGTGCGTACAGGTCCCATCATTAGAGCTAGAGAACTAGAAATTTAAACATGTACCCCTTCCCGCGTGTAGCCATAATTTTTTCAACCACTTGAATAGAAGTCTTTTTGTGAGGAATCTGATTTATTAACCAGGTTTATGATAAATTGGTGTATTCTTTGGTGTCTGGTAATTTTCAAGTTATTTATATTGTTTCTGATTTCAAACTTTTCAGTGATTATAGCTGAACGAGAGGCAAGAGAAGTAACCAACACATTCAACACATCTTTTCTAATCTTTTTAATTGATCACCCATAACAAAGCATGTTGTTCATATGATGGTTTCTAATGAATGACTAAGAAGACCTGATTCTTTTTTTTTAAATTTTATTTTCGAACAACGCTTTGCGAAAGTTTATCTCCTGTAAATAGATAGTATCCGTCCCTTCGGGATGGAATCGACATTTCTAATGTTTCAATTAAGGTGAATCTATTTTGGAAAATATCATGTTGTTTTTTTTGTCTAATCTCTTATCAAAAATAGAAGTACATACGGATATTGCAGACATGGAATCATACAATCGGTTACAATCATACATACACAAAAAACTTGATATGTATGAATGTACACACATACGGATAGATGTATACACACACACACACACACACACATATATATATATACTTTTTGCCATCAGTATATGTATATATATACATATATATATACATATATATATATACATACATACATATATATATATATATATATATATACTTTTTGCCGTCAGTATATATATATATATATATATATATATATATATATATATATATATATATATATATATATATATATATATGTATGTATATATATATATATATATATATATATATATATATATATGTATATATATATATATATATATATATATATATATATATATATATATATATATATATATATATATATACTGATGGCAAAAAGTATCAAAAGTATCATCCATCACATTGCAATCATACGTTCGAAAACACTTAGAGAGCTTCTTAAATTGACAAAATTTAGACAAAATTATATCATAAATGCAAAAAGAATAACAAAAAAACCCAAAAAATTGACTAAGGATTGGACATTCAAAATTTAAGAACAAAATTGAAGCCTTATAACTTTTGTAGGAGTAAATGTTTACTTTTTTTTCACGTAAAACTCACTCTTTTTGCACCCACTATGTACATAATAAGTGCCTGAAGTATCAGATGTATATGTTTGGTATTAGCAATATTTTCTCGAAAATATCGGAATATCTTATGGAAAAATTATTCACATATAAAGAATAAGTGAAAATAAAAAAAGCATTTTAAGGGGGAGAACCTCTTACTGTCCCAAACAAATTTCCCTTTTGTCATTTGATTAAAACTAATTGAAGGTGAAATGTGAACGTAGTTATGTCCGGAATACCCTTTCAAGAAGAAACACACACAGAAACCACTTTGTGTCTCTGGTGACATTTATCAAAGCTGCCGCGTCCATGGACGATTCAGCTGGCGAAAAAAAAAAAGGGATAAACTTTAAAAAAATCAGGTAATTCTATATGACTTAACTTGAGAATATCTTTGATAGTAGTTTAAACAGCGATGGGTAGTGTCAACACGTACGGAGCCCGGCGGAGATTACACGTGTAAAAGCTGCAAAGAGGTATGTCATGTATTAATGAGTCTGCACAGTAAGAGCATTCATAAACTAATCCGTGGCGCACGCTCATTCATCTCCCGAGACAGAGAGAGGTCAACTCAAATATATATGAAGGAGGCGTTGGAACTTTGCAGAATTATGAACATAATATGTCCAACCAACAGTTTTATTCTCTCTGATGACAACCTAAGGGAGAGAAATCGGAATAGTTCAAAGATGAAAATTCATATTTGTAAAGTGGGACCAGTTTGTTTCGCCCATATAAAGCGATTATTACCAGGACCCACGATCAACTTCATAATTGTGTATTGTGAAACAGCGGCAACATTTATGATTAATGAAATTGCCCTTTCCCATTGTTTAATATATTTCACGATTATCAAGAGATTTTTCATAGAAACCGGCCCATATATACTGTTTTACGTTCTATTTTGAATTTGTATTTTAAAAATATGCGTATTACGGTTCAAGTGCCAGGTTTATAACTTCAAAGAGAGAAAAGTAGTATGTATATCTATCTATCTATCTATCTATCCATTTATCTATCTATATTTGTATGTATGTATGTATGTATGTATGTATGTATGTATGTATGTATATATATATATACATACATACATATATATATATATATATATATATATATATATATATATATATATATATATACATATATATACATATATATATAACTATGAAAAAGCTTTGAATCCATAATATTTATAGAAGTTTGACATCGTGCTGGGTGGCATTATCGTCTATATTCACTTATTCCATCTGCAACCTTATTATGTATATTTTTCAATTGAAAAAAAATTCATTTATGACTGTGGTTAGCAATTTTTTTAGCAGTTTATCGCTAGGAAAGTCTATAATAGTATTGTTCACTTCCAAACATAAATGGTATGTTTGTGTTGTGTTGTTGCAAATCAATGCGGTGGTTAAAAAATTGCATCTACTCATCGAAGTCCGCTTGTCTTCTATTGATCTGCATATACGTACTCTGATAAAGATACACACTTTTTGTATTCTTTATTGTGAAGAGGTTATTTGCAATTATAGAATCTGATTTCAAAGCTAGTATCTCAGGCGCCAATATACAATTCTGATCATTGAGGGTTGATTCCATAAGTACGTCCCTATACTAGATCTACATTCTTTTTAAGAAATATAGAGCGAGTCAATGAAAAAATATTATAGTATTAATAATAATTACACCAGTTGCCAGTTAGTCTCAGCTAAAAGCTGATTGACAGCAAGTCTACTCAGGCCTTCAGCCCTCCTCTCCACATGCTCAGGCTCCAGTAGTGCTGTGGTTTACAGTTTCATACCAGTTGCCCGGTGGTTATAGCTGAAGGGTGAGTGACAGTCCCTTTTGTCCCTCAACAATCACATCTATCAGGCTATAGTTCATGCCATCCAGAACCATTTGTGTATGTTAGTGTGTCTCTATTTTCATCCATTAGGCCTCTGCTCCGTTGTTTTTGTTTTTTTTTTAACTTTTTGATGTTCGTTGTACTGCTGTCTTCACTGTCTTCACTTTATGATGTCTTCACTGTTTATTTGCACATATTTGTCAATATTTGCATGACCCTCTCGACAAAGTCTTCTATGCTGATAAGCCTTCTGTTGCCCTCTTCTTTCCTTCACATACAGTCTATCTGTTTTTTCTCCGGGTGAAATGCTTTGTGCATTATCATAAGATTCGATTTTTGCCGGTCCATTGAAAGGAGTTTTTTGTCCATCCAAAATATAGTCCAGTGTATCTTACTATCGATGCAGCTCATGTGTTTATTTTTTTCATAAGGTTTCTGCCATTTAGTTTGATCTCATATTTTCCTCATCTTCCTTATGTATTTTGTTCTTATTTTCTCTTTCATTTCTGTCCCGTTTTATCATATCGCATTTTAATCTTCCAGATATTTTTATCGATCTAGTGGGGTCAGTGTTCTAATCTTTTTGCTGTCTGAAGTTCGAACCCCCCTGCTGCTGCCAGCCTTCCTTTGTGCTATACCATCATTGCTCAATTTTTTCTATTCAAAACTCAATCTAAATGCCACCACTATATTCTTTCACTTTACTGAACAACGTCTCGAGCTCTCCCTTGCCCTTTGCAAATCATTTCGTGTCGTCCATATATAATAGTTGGTTGACTTTTCCCTTTGCTTTGGAGAATGGGTATCTTTCGCTTTTTTTCCGGATTTCGTTGCTTGGTATCATAGTCAAAACAAATAGACATGAAGACAGAGTGTCTCCTTTGAAGAATCCCCTTTTTGTACTCACATCTGCTAACGTTTCTCCTGTGGCTGACAAGTCTACCTCCCAGTTTTTCATTGAATTGTAAAATCAGTCTCACCACTGGTTCACTTATCATGAATATTCTTAAGCATTCGAGTATCCAGCTGTGTGCTACCAAGTCATATGCTCTTTCACAGTCTTTTCATCCTATCGCAATCTTTCTTCTTCCTCTTACTCCATTCAGGATCATCTGGTCGATGTAGAACAAGCCATCCCCACCCTTTGTTCATCTTTTGCTTTTTTTCTTCAAATAATGGTCCACTTATTTCCATACATATATGATGGCCTTTTTCCATAGAGTGCTCAATGCATTCAACTTCACATCTCGAAAGTCAAGTTGTCGTTGAGCAGAGCAAGGAATATATCATTCACCAAAATAGTATATCTTCATCAATTTATTATTAGAAATTATACCAAATGAACTCCAAACAAACGTATAAAATGGAAGATTTCAAGCAAGCTGACAAATATCAAAATTTAGAAAATCCATGGAATCTTTGCCTCAATGTGAAATTTGCGATATCAAATTTTGCTAAAACTACAAAGAAACGCAGAGTACATTAATTGAATTTAAAAAAAACATATGACATTAACATGTAGGAATAGCTCAGAATTTTTATTAACGGATATAATATAATAACAATGCATAGATTAGTAAATTAAAGGTAAAGAAGGCAGACTATTCATATACCTATCACCCAATAAACTTCGAATTTAAACCTTTAATCAACATTATCTACCCCCTGACATGTCTAAGTGAATAAAAATCACCACAATCCACGATAGCTATAAAGTATACCGCCATAAGCAATAAACCAAATGCCAAATATCGAAATCTAGATAAAAAACATCCCTCAGAAAACAATTAAGCATCAATTCGTTGCTAATTCCTTTACTTAGCTAATACCCTTTGACATGTAATTTATTACCTCCAATAAAAATATTGTAACTACTGGAAACAATAAGACAAAATGATAAAACCTCCAAGTTATAAGAATTCCCCGAACTAGAATCTAAAAACGAAACCAATCAGTTGCCTGATGAGGCTCAGAAATGGCAGAAACATAAACTGGTTTGTGCAATGAATCAACATCCTATATATATATATATATATATATATATATATATATATATATATATATATATGTATATATATATATATATGTATATATATATATATAAAGAGAGAGTGGGATAGAGATAGAGAACGGGAGAGAAAAATAGATAAATACATCTGCAAGAATGTGTTTAACAGATTTGAGAAAAAAGTGAGAAATGGAAAGGAAAAATTTTTTATTCATGGTTTTGATATATGATAACTTTCAATAAGCCCTAACCAGTTTCATACATGTCTTATGGAAGGCTGATGTGATTGTATTCCACGTTATTACCCCCAACTGTACACCAAGGGTTAAATTAAAGCCATGTGTACATTAATCTTGATTTGATTTCGGATCCATAAAATTCATGTTATTGAAGGAAGTGGTTGGTACAGGAATTCCTTTTGAGAATATGGGATGAGGTATCAACGTAAGTGAATGTCTGCGTTCACTGTATGGTTTCATTGTTGTTTGGTTTTGAATGTACATTTTTGCAGAAGTTGTTAACATGAATGTGTATGATATATGTGAATGAGTGATGGGACGTGTTGATTGATCTAGTGGGGAGGAGAGGTTTCTCGAAGGTTCCATGCAATCGATGGGGGATTAACAGTAGAATTTTAAAGCTGTGGCTCCGATTCCAAATTAAAAGATAAGCTGGAAATTAATGCACTTAAATTCCTGATAGAATTTGTTTCCTTTTTCTTTCTTCTTAGTTAAAAATCGTTGTTACTCATGTTGTGGGAAAGGAAAACTGACAATCTTGGTCATCGAGGAGAATTTTAGTAAATATGCAGATTGACGTGTCGAGGGATCTTTTGTTTGTTTTATGTGAACTTTTATCCTATTCTGAAGGAGGGAGGTTTCCCCTATGTATTCCTTGTTGCAACAAATAATGGCATAGCTACTGCTTCTAGCGTTGCAAGTGATATATGGGTTAGTTTGATTCGAAAGGCTGTACCACATTTGAAAGGATATTTTTCCCCTTACATTTAATGAATACATAAGCTGCAATTTAGTCTACTGCATTTGATTTTTTCCCATGGTTTTGTTCTTTCAGATTATGCAACTTTTGTCAGTAGCTTTTTAAAATTTGATGGTTGGCATTTACTTTCGATTATTCAGTGATTTATGCAGATATTGTTCATGTGGACTCTCCTTTTAGAATGTGGATGTTCAGTACTTGGGTTTTAAAGTGTCGTGGGTGTTGATGAATGGAATAATGGTTGTCTTAATCAATTTATTGTTTAACGGTAACAATTGTCTATATGATTTGTGGCTTTTTCAATATCATCTCTAGCAAGGGAAGAGGCATAGTTTTGTTTAAGTTATACATTATAGATTTTGAGTTCTCTGTTTGGATATTATTGTTTTCAAGCGTCGGGTTAAGGGAAATTATAGACTGACTTTAGGAAAATTATACACTGACTTTTG
>OY735206.1:23591709-23661709 GCA_963457665.1 Thysanoteuthis rhombus
TTAAAAAAAGATTAATAAACCCGACGTATACAAAAACGCCAGCCACACAGGTTTTTACGACGATTTTTTTAATTTCGCAAGAGCAAATTTACTTGGTCTTGTAACTAAATTAGATAGCTTCAGTAACAATATGTCTGCTCTGATAGAGTAATAATCAGAACATCTACTTCACATACAAAAAATGTCGGGATCGGGCAAAGAGAGTTTTAAATTTTTCATTATTTCTAAGTGTACTTATCAGTTAATTGATTTCACTCCAAGTGATTAGGGTGATTATAGTGAGGGTATCCCTCTAGTGATATTGCGTCCTATTTAGGGAGTGGTCAACGATAATTTGATGAATGAAGACCTGGTCTTGACCAGACTTGGGACTTGCATGCTGATGGATGGAATGTATACTTGTGATTTGTCACCAAGCGCTCATACTTCATAAGAGTTGTATTCTGATAGATTGTCAGAATACCCATACTAGGACAAAATAATTTGAAATTCACCACCACGTTTAGTTGGCAAGGAAACATGATCGAAATACACAGTTATGTCTACCGTTTTTGCATACTTATCTCGTATCATTCCATATTCCATGGATGATTATTTTCTGCTTTTTGTCCCCCTGTACCAAATCTTCATTTTTCGAACTAAATAGCTTTGGTACTAAATTTGATCATTTATATACGATTTGAGATACCAATTGACAACCTTTTCCCCGTAGAGGTATGCTCGTGAATACAGTCGACAAGCACTAATGAGGAGGAAGTGTTCCGCATTACTATTCCCCGGGACATACTGACAAGTTATATTCTAATTCATATAACTATACATATATATCTATATATATATCTATCTATATATATATGTATATATCTATATATATATCTATCTATATCTATATATATATATATATATATATATATATATATGTATACATATATAACTATATATATATATATATATATATATATATTTATATATATATATATATCGTCTCGGAAAAATTTTTAAATCTCAACATAAAATCCTGAGAATGTGATTTTTCAATTTGAATAAATTGCATTCTTTTATTGTGGGCAGAAACTTACCAAAAAAGAAATATGCATTAACATATTGCAGTGTATGTATTTACAAGGGAAGCATTTGCTTGTTTTTTGTTTTTTTGTCTTTTATTTTTTTAAGGCTGCTATGACTCTGGAAGGCAATGATTCTGCTAGGCTGTTGACATATGTCAAAATATTTTTTATAACTCATTTCGGATGATGTACATTTTCTGCCACTAAATGTGACTATGAATCAAGAAAAGTATACGGCTGTTTCGGAGTTACATCAACGACCTTTCGCGCTGAGAAAAACGGAACAATTTTTGAAGAATGATGCACCATACCACTGAGCTAAAAACGTAAAAAAATTCAATTCATGATCATGATATCAAGCACCAAGACTGGACGCCGAACTCTTAGAACCTCGATCTGATACTGAATCCATGGAATATCACGGAAAGAAATATTGGTTCTGGCTGAAAAATGAATCCCTTCCGTTTGCACAACGCTAACTGCTGGGCTTTGATGTAAATCGATTCCAAAACACCCAGGTGAAAAGGCAATGTGATTATACTAACAATTCGAAAGCAATCCTCCTTACAAGCTTTTGCAGATCTATCTAGAGACGCGTACTTTTATTGTCAGTGATATGAATTCATTTGGGTTTAAGTAAAGGAGCAGCCAAAAGCCGAAAATTACTATATAGGGGCCGAATAAAATCATGTAAGGATCGTATGTTCTTTCCTAAACTTAGCTAGGTCTTGATCGAGGCCGAATGGTGGAAATTGAGAAAAGAACACGATATCATGCCTCTCTTGGAATACGTGCCTACTTTCAGAAGCATTTTTTTTTTATTTAATTCTTCTTTGCTGAATATTCTGTTACATCAGCCTGAATTAGTCACAACTAGTTACGAGTCATTTCTCGTTTACACGTCCAGGTATTGAATATATGTGATACTATATCCTGCTCAGGGTCTCCCAATTTAGAGCTGATTCACTATAGCTCACTCCATCTCTCTCTCTCTCTCTCTCTCTCTCTCACTCTCTCTCTCTCTCATAATATTTCGTTATAGGTTAAGTAAAGTCAGCCCATTTATGACAAAAGTCAAATTTTCAACCGATTTAGGTATAATAGAAATATGAGGTAGGTTGAAATATATTCATATTGTTATTCATATTTGCTAGTAAAAATAAATTGAAATCATTTTTCATCATCTTGTGAGTTTTTACATGTAACTGGATTCACTTCCTTCCATAAGTATATATTCTATTGCAATTTCTTTGGGTGAGCTGAATATCGTCGTATAAGCACAATCGGGTTAAATTACCAAACTCTTCACAGCCTGACTCGAGATTATCTTCTGTAACCTGGACTGGGAGAATAGAGGAATCAAAATTGGCAAAGAATATCTGAGCAGCCTCAGATTTGCAGACGACGTCGTCTTTTTTTCGCAGAAGACGTAGACGATCTCTTAATAATGCTCAATGAACAAAACAAAGAAAGCAAGAAAGTGGGCCTTCACATGAAGTTCAGCAAAACAAAAATCATGTTCAACAACCACATCGAGAATAAGAATGCAACTGTCAGGATGCAAAACTGGGGAAAGTAGATCACTACATCTTCCGATAGTAACTAATCTCTATGAAACCCACAAAAGAGGGAGAAATCAAGCAGAGAATTTCTCCAAGAGTGCAACCCTTTGGCAGAGCAAGTTCAAGTTACAAAAACAAGACAATCCCATTAATCCTGAAAAAAAAAAGGCTATGCAACCAATACATCCTCCTGATAGTCAGCAGAATTATGGAACCTCACGAAGATACATTCCTACAAACTGAGAAGCGTGCAACGTGCACTTGAGCAGATCATGCACAATCTCAGAAAGAGGGATCACGAGATAGTATAGTATGTTAAGAAGAAAACGGGAGTCAGAAACATCATAGAGTCTATTAGAAAACCTAAATGGCAGTAGGCTGGCCATGATGAAAGAAAAGCAGACAACCGCTGGACATCATGACTTTCAACATGGATCCCAAGAAATCACACGAAAAACCGAAGCCGAAATAATAGAAGATAGAGAGACGATTTAGAAAATTCAGAACATACTGACTCTGCAATGCCCACAATAGAGAGATTAAGCAAATCCTTGGGAAGGTCTATGTCCAACGACGGACGATAAAATACTGATTATGATGATCATGATGATGCTGCTGATGATAGATGAACGTGTGTAAAATAACAATGTCATGTAGAAATTGATTAATGTGCCATGTGTATGAAAATGAACGTATGTATATCATATATGAATAGACGTACACAAACACATGAATATGAATTTACCATGTAGTAGTGGCACCAAGTAATATTCATCCTCCTCCGGGAGAAGATACAAGATAGGATACACGCCACTGAACCTACCTATCGTGTTAGGGATCAACAACAATATCAAATATTTCGAAATGATTGTTGTCATAATATTTAATATTATATTTAATATATATTGATCACCAAAACCCACGACGATCGGTTTTATCCCTGTAGTTAGGTTAAAGCTATCAATGTGTTTGACATTTATTTGCATATATGTATGTATCAATCCGTCTTTCTTTCATTCGGACTGAGTCCAACCCTAACCGTTCAGTGAAGGAACTTGAAATTCAGTTCACACATGCCCCCTCTCAATGAGTACAGAGATCTTTTTTTTTTTGTTTCTTCGTACCAATCCCTTGAAAAGTTCTTATTCGGAGTTTAGAATTACTCCAAAGTTCATGCCGAATTGGTCCCTCACTTTGTGTCAAGCAGGATTTGTGCACATTTTTTGAAAATGTTCACTTTTTGCGATTAGGGCTCAAAGGAAAAAGAAGTATCTAATTCATTTATCACCCTTATGATTTTTTAATTGATCACTCTATTCGGGTTTTTTCGATCAGAGATTTATGATTCGTACCATACGAGTAGTATTTTTTTATCAAGGTGACTTTATTTTACCACTACTGCTGCTCATTTTACGAGGTGAAAAGCTATATATACGGTTAGCAGTGATTCATAATTGACGTTATGTTATAAGACTCTGTATATCACCATTTCGTTTAGCATCGCATTTTTCAAGAACGTATCTGAAGTGCTAATCAAGGTATTACTATACCTGGAATCTTGATGCCAAAGTCATCCCGGAACATGGATTCAAGCCAAAAGATACTGGCAAGATTTTTTTGTGCTTTTCTTTCTCGGGGGATGTGTTCTTGTTTTAATCTTGGGAACCCCACCTGAGATCCAATCTTGGTTTAACCTGGAAAGATTGACCCCTGACATTCAGATTTGCTGCACAAAGAATTAGTGTTAAAAAGAACAGATACCTAGATTAGGGATGAGTAATAGCAGCAACCCAGTCGAGGCAGGGCAAAATAATTGTTCCAAATCCTCTTATCTATCATCACCACATGCAGCTGAAATATCTTGGAACAAAAACCATATAAGAACAACATACAAATGTGAAATGGCAGCATGAATGAGTTGAAGAAAACAAAGTCTATAGGAATGGTATATCAATTTTGGAGTGAGTTATGCAATGAAAACCGGTATTGGTCACTTATAATTCACAATGATCTCCCAATGAACCTTCAGTACGAAGAGGAGAGGTATTTAAATCTCCAGGAATTATTTTTCAAAAGGCTCACCTTTCCAACGTCTCTAGCGCTAGGTGGACTCTTGACTACTTGAGACTACTTGAAGTTATCTGTATTAAGGCCAGAAATGACATGCCTAATTGTTTCTTCTTTGTGTGTCCCTGAAAAAAAATTGCATATTGAGTGGCTTAATGTGGAGAATCTTGAGAAATAATTGACTTGGACAAAATAATTAACAAGCAGTCGAGATCATGGTGTTTCATTATGGATAAATCACTACCCCAGTGTGATTACTATATACCTCCAGAATATAAACAATCATGGACCATACGTTTTTAGAATCGCCCATTTGACGTCGTCTGATGTGTATGTTGATCGGTCTCACTTGCGTCAAAGGATAAGAATACGAAGAAAGGAAGAGTTGTGATATCATTATAAAGTGTGACATCATAAAAGTGATCAATAAAAAAATAAAAAAAACTCTCCTGATCATTTTTCACAAGTTGCTAATGATATCAGCGTAGAAACAAGGAGGGATCGCCACTTATTTTTTTTTCATTGAAACTAATACTTGCTGAGTATTTCACATTGCAGTATTTTACGAGTATAAAAATCAATTGAGGGGAAAAAAGATTTCTGACTCCTTCTCTTCTTCCTTTTTCCGATACTCCTATCATGGATGGTGAATGCACATTTGAACTCATTGTTTTCATTCTATACTCATCATAACTCAAGAACAAGGTTATATGGTGAGAATTGAAGTGAAAACATTGTCTCAGATTTTCATTTTTCTCTATATCACCTCTGCTTAGTAAGGGAAACATTTATGGTTGATCAGTAGATAAGAACTGTCATGCAACTGTTGACATGTTGTGTTGGGGGTGAGCAATCAATAGATAATACAGAAGGTGATCAATGAATAAGTTGTTCCTCCTTTTTTTGCAGCAGTGATCACAAAAAGAAGTCTAACAAAACAAACAAGAACAAACACAAATAAGGGATCAATTTAGCATGAACCTAGATTGCAAATTAAACATCCCCCATTAAAAATCTACTAAAAATTGACCTGACCTGCCCCCCCCCCATTCCAAAGAATGTTTGGTAAAGATCACGAGGATTAAAGGTTTATATTGTAAGCAGTCTAACACCATCGTGTGGGTAATAGACACTTGGCCAACCAGCAAGCCAGCTCACTTAAAAACTGAAAGGAACCAATGTCGATGGTTCTACTAACATTCTTTATCGACAGTTTCTGATAAGTAAATCTGAATAATGGATATTGAATTCATCTGGGACCAGGGAATCCGAACAGAAAAATGCTGACTACCGATTTATAGGGTGAGAGTTATTCTATTCTTTAACACCATTCCCAAGATGCATTACCTTGATTTCACTTGTAACAATAATATCGAGAAAGAAGCTGATTAAGTGTCAGGAGGGCTGATAATGTTTCAGTTATTTGTCCGGAATCATAATGGCCTACTGACACTTGGTTTAGCTGCAGGAACAATGAAAGAAAGCAAGTAAGATCGAGCAGGAGCAATGACTACAGAACAGTCAAGGTCAAGCAAATGTTTGGTTCCTAATACACTTATCGATCTTTACCGAATGCAGCTCATGTAACGATAATCATATAACAATAACATGCAGATGACTGATCAAGTTAACGGAAACAGCAGCTTGTTGATCGAAATTGTAGAGGAGGGAAAGCGGAAAAACTAGGTCTGATGATCAAAAAGATCAGTAGGTCAGCCTTATCTACAATCCATCACATCTTGCGTTTGGCAACTCATCTGGCCCTGACTTACGATTGGAATATATAGGATCCATCCCTTTTTACCATATTTTGACCATCACAAAGATCAGGAAAAGCTGGTTGCTGTTTGGTTCTTAAATTAGGATCCAGTGCAGGATGTTCGTTTTGCAATCGGTGCATTATCGCGCTGTAACAGATGAAGTAACATACAAGCAGAATTCTTCACGGGGCTAAATCCATACACCAGTTGTTAAAGATATGTAAATTCCTAGTACCAAATCTAAACTTTTTACCTCGCTTATGGATTTTATCATGAGAGATTTAAGAATCTGAAGTCTTCTTGTATAATCACTGCTGTATTGAAATCACCTCGTGTATACTGTAGAACTGATCTTCCCAATGCTTATCAGATTGTCTCTTGCAGTGGAATGAGAGTAAATCTACCCTACCAGCTTTAAAAATCAGCATTTCAAATGAAGATTTTGTAATTAGCTCATACAAAAACTACTGTTATTTGAGGAAAATACACAGCCATTACAACCATGATATAGCCCCCACTAGTTTCATGTCATACTTGAAATTCATTCATTGTAAATGATGATTATCAATTACTACCATTTCATTTTGTTGCTTTTATTGCAATAAAGCTGAAATCAGCTTCCTTTCAACTGTGAATGAATAAATTTAGTTTGATCTGCACTGTTGATTCATCCACTCACTGAGTTTAGTTGCAATAAAAAGATACTGATATGAAGATAAAGTAAAATCTCATAAACTAACAATAGTAATTGCAATTGTTTTGTATTCCTGTTTTCGACATTCTGCTTGTATGCAAAAAATGTCTTAGAAATGTAGATGCCAAATTCAGCTGCAAACAGGGATTCCAGCCAAAGAATGTTGCTAATATATATCTTTTTTTTTCTTAATTTAATCCTAGGAACCGTGCGCGATTCCTGCCACCTACCTTTAGCTTGAGGCAATGATATCAACAAACCAGGAAACAAAGAGGGTGCGCCAATATAGTATATTAGGTATATGACAAGAACTATCATAGCCCGATGGTACATAGAATACCTTTTGAGAACAATGATAGGAAGACAGAAACTGGTATGATCCAATTGAGAAGGAACGATGTCTAAAGAGGAGTCATTACGTCAAAAGTGCGTTGGATTTTCTAGTACGATAATACTAAGTTAAGCAAAATATAGCTTCATCAGTACTAAGATGAGTGATTGTCGGAGAATTCCACGCGTCGTAAGCTGTGAGAGGTTATCTTGACAATCTTGTTTATTCTTAACGAAGAAACCGATTGCAAAATTATGCTAAATAACACAGGGAGAGGCTCTCCCATCCAAAGCCCGATACTGACCTTGTTACGAGCAATAAGAAATGAATCACGAGCAGTCAAGGTCGAGCGAATTTATCATTCTCAATGCATTCAACAATCACTATTGAATGTAGTGGAAATAAGAGTTTATCGATTTCTGTCGTTTGCAGTTGGAAAGTAATACGGTCTTAATTATGCAGAACTTCGACTGTGTTCGGCAAAGATCCACATATTTATAAACGATTATTGTTATTATTAGAAGTTCCAAAATTTCTTACAATAATCATACTTTATTCACTTTGAACATACCATGAACCTACAATGGATGTGTTGTATGAATGACAGAAATATGGATACAGATGTCCAAAAAACTATCTCATCTCATAAGTGCAGTTCAGACTCGACTGTCGGGGATGTGCCAAACAGGGGGTGCTATTAGCATTTTACCCAGAGTTGCCAAATTAGCCAAATAAGTACAGCAAAATGATATCGGAAAACAAGGTTTGACGATAAAAAAAATGTCCTACCAGTCTTCGGAGTAAGGAAGATCCACATGCCTTAAAAATCATCATTTGGATTGATGATTCTTTTATAAGTTCACGTACCATCCTTTGGTATTAACGTAAAACATGCAATTATTCCAAGCTTATGTAGAATCCAATATTAATGTGTTATTGTTGATTTTTTGGTATCTCTTGCTTTAATGTTCGGCTCAAGATATACTATATATACATATATATACAACCGAAAGCTTGTTGCTTGTTTGTATCCCGGGTTCCCTATTCAAAATCCTATAGTAAACAATGGTATATGTGAACAGCAAGACTCTGTAGGTTGGCTGATATTTTTTTCTCAAAAGCTTACTCAATTGTTGGCTTTATTTTTCGTTGATAACAGCAATGGCAGAGACAATGGCAATGGCCACAACAATGATTATCACCGAATACAACCATGCAATTCTACTGCAGAGGCTTGCAACCTTTCTTCAACAAAACTAAAAGACTTAAAAAGAAAGGCTAGGAAAATCTGACCCTCCTCAACCAACAGGCCACTTTATCTTTTCAGTTCAAATTTATGAATACATTTTCATGCTATTTATCTTTGAAGATAAGTACATAATGTTTTACTGGATTCCCTTACACGGCCAAATTCAAAGATCTTTTCATATTTTACCGAGTGGGAATATTTTCAAAACGTATGAACTTGAACAGCTCTTGTCAGATTTGAGGATGACCCTGATGCAGTCAGTCATGTTTTTGTTTTTGTGCCACTTTTTAAAAAATTCCCAGTTCAATATAAAGCGATGATATCAAAGAAAAAAAGCTATGAGGCGATCCGATAATGTTTCAGTAGTTTGGCAAGTGATTATGATGACTCACTGAGAATCGGATTTGCTTCACAAATAAGAAGAGAAAGTCACATTTAGTAATGAGATGTGGAAGTCAACAAAAGATTAACTGCTGCAGGTCACTGAAGAGGATCATGTCCAACACCAGATGAATTAAGACGGCAAATCATTTCAAAAGGAAAACAAGGTTCAGTGATACGACAAAAAGATTGTGTGAAAACAGGAATAAAAATGGACAGGATATGCTGCAAGATTGTCAAATAAACGCTTGAATTAGCAACTCAAAATGTGAGTCCCAAGAGATCACATGCGGAATTTAGGCTGGCTAAGATAAGATAAATGAGGATTTTGACGAGTCGAGGTGTCATTGGCACCGTGACCGGTCAATATGACAGCAATTGCGACAACTTCTTGCTTGTATGGCCAAGTGTGGTTTGATATTCATAACTGAAACTTTCTTTCAAACATAACTAGAGTCGACTAGATTTTTCAAATTCCAGCTGACGTATCGTATGCATAAATCTCTCTCTCTCTCTCTCTCTCTCTCTCTCTCTCTCTCTCTCTCTATATATATATATATATATATATATATATATATATATATATATATATATATATGTGTGTGTGTGTGTGTGTGTGTATAGTCTTCATAAAGAAACAGAGCAGGAAAGAAGTTTTAGAATGCACTAACTGATACGTAATGTAAAACTGATTTTGACTTTTGGTTGTTGGGAATCTGCATCGAACTGCATCAATCGAAGTCAATTGGATTTTTAATTGCATGCTCGAAAGTGAACGTGTGTCCAGTGCAATCAGCCCCTCCCCCCGGAGTTGAACGATTAAAGTTTGGTGATTCGTGTAAATCGTCACCTAAGTGTCCAAGGAATTAAGCAGGAATTAGTATGATTTCGTACAGTATGGTTCCAAAAGAAAGACTGTTGATGCATCATGTTCAATTTCATTCATATGCAAGTAAATTTTGTGGCAAAACGATTTGTCATCAGGTTCTTTTTCAAAATGATGTTCAGCAAACTTCTATCAATTTGTTCCTCTTCGAAACATTTCACAGACGATAAGACGATGGTTTCCACAATTCAATTCATGCATTTTTAAAATATTTTCTTCTGCCTACGAGACATGTCTATATCAGCGCCCTTTTTGGTAGATGTACTTCCCCATTTGAAACACTGGTACCGCTTTTAGTATTACGTATGCATCCAACAATATTTGACCCTGTTCAATTGATTCATCATTGGGAAAAATCCCCACTAAAGGTTTCAAACTTGAGCTAAAGTGTCAGACAACCATGATACGTATTTTTAATTCTTTTTTCACCCCCCCTCCAAAAAAAACCAACAAAAAAGAAACAAATGAATACTTAGTTCGAATATATCTGATAATTATAGAGACACCTTATTTGGGAACGTCTTCCCGGGATAAAAAAGTAGCAAATCAATTTCATAGTCACGTCAATGAGCGACACGTGGGACTTGAACTTACTTCTACAATGAAACACTTTTGAGCACGATTCTGTTCTACCAACTGTGCTAACAGCACCTACACTAAACCAGAATTCAAAATAGCGTACTTGAATCATCCGACTCTCTACTCCACTGAATGGCATATATATATATATATATATATATATATATATATATATATATATATATATATATATATATATATATATATATATATATATATATATATACACACACACACACACACATATATATATATATATATATATATATATATATATATATATATAGAGAGAGAGAGAGAGAGAGAATGATTCATCAGGAAACATATCTATTTTGGGACCATAATTAAGCAAGAAGCAAATTGAACACCCGACCACGTAAATGAATGGAGAACAGAGCTACGTGAGGAACCCAAACCAGCGTTCACCAAGAAGCAGTTTTAACACGACTCAGTATCAAAAGGAATCTTTTCGCTCAAATAACACGCTAGTATTTCTGTAGCCAGTTAATGGACCTCATGGATACTACAATATTTGTTATGCTCCTGTTTTTCAAAATTTCGTCGTCAATTGCACTTTTAACATTTTTAGTTACATTTCATCTCTCGATAGGATTTGATTACATTCATCTCATCGAATATTTGTTCAATTTCAACATTCCATGAGGCAATATTTGCCAACTTTGTTGATTTGAATTGAAAAAGCAAATAAACAATCGTAGCGAAGAAATAACTAGTTTGAAAAGCCACTTTTAGTGCGAATTCAGCAGCTGGAAGGCGTTGCATTGAACAAGGCCTTCTGAACAAATGTTCAGTAGGTCAGCTTTATCACCAATCAACTCATGTGTTTATTGCATTTTGGTATCCCATCTGATCTTGCATTGCAAAAGTGTGCTGTTGAGTAGTTCTATCAGTCAATCAAAATGAGAGGCCTATCCGAAGTACGAGGTAGTAAGATGATCATTTTGCATGTTATCCTGTGATTGCTTTAATTCTTGCTAATGCGTTGGCAGTTCGATCGATGCTCAGTGAGGGAGACCAATACAAATTTCAATCTACAAATCAATTATAATCGGTAGATATTCAGTACGAATCGGAATAAGGAATAACAACATTTCTATGTAAATGGTACGAAGTAGCCTGAATAATAACTCATTAGTACGTGTCAACTAACGTATTTTTGTACCATGTCGTGTTAGGAGTGATCAATTAAAAAGAAGATGATCACGCCGGTGGACCCTGCAATAGTTAGGAAACATGAAAAAGAACTCAAAGACATAGACGATGGAGAACCAATATTATTGAATGAAACCACATTGAAACACACTCTTAGGAAAATAGCCAACTGGAAAGCAACAGGTCCCGACGGGATCCATGGATAATAGTTCAAGAAATTCACCACATTACACGACAGACTCACCCTCCTACTTCAAAGTTGCATAAACGAAGGTGAGGCACCAGAATTAATGACCAAAGGTAGAACCAACCTCATCCAAAAAGACCCTGAAAAGGGAACATGGAACATGACAAGCAATTATAGACCAATCACATGCTCATTACTCATGTGGAAAATCATGACTGGACAAATAGCAGACAGAATGTATAAATCAATAGAAAGAAAGGGACTATTACCAGAAGAACAGGAAGGTTGCAGGTAAGGACCCAGGGGGCGTGCGCAAATGACCTACTCTACATCGACCAGACGAGCTTCAGAGAAGTAAGAAAAAGGGAAAGAATATTGCAATGGGATGGATAGACGACAAAAGTTTATGACATGATTCCACATAGCTGCATACTCGAATTCCTCATAATCTTCAAGATCCAGTGGTGAGACTCATCGAAAACTGTATGAAAAACTGAGCAGTTGACATGACAGCCGGAGGAGAAAATTTAACAGAGATAAGTACAAAAAGGGGAATCTTCCAAGGAGACTCGCCGTTCCCACAATTATTTGTTCAAACAATGATGCCACTCAATAGAATCCTGAAGAACAGCAAAGGATACCATTTCTCCTTACCAAAAGGAAAAGTTAACCACGTAAGGTACATCAACGATATAAAATTGTTTTGCAAAAAAACAGGGGAGGGCTCAAGATGTTGTTCAGCAATGTAAAATAATACATTGATGACATTGGGATGGAATTTGGAATAAAAAGTGCACAATCATGATAATTCACAAAAGAAGGCTCACAATGGCAGAAGGAATCAAATTCCCGAACGACAGGATGATTAGAGGACTGACCGCCCAAGACCAATACAAATACCCAAGAATTCTTGAATGTGATACGATAAAACGGGAAGAAACGAAGGAGATAACAAAGAGAAAATGCCTTAGAAGGATAGAGAAAATATTACAGACTAAATTAAACAGCAGGAATCTGATAAATAAAATGAACACATGGGCTATATCGGTAGTGAGATACACAGGACCATTCCTAGGATGGACGAAGGGAAAACTCCAATCAATGGACAGGCAAACAAGAAAACATGTGGCAATGCACAGAGCCTTACACCCCACTGATGACACGGATAAACTATACGTTGAAAGAAAAGAAGGTGACAGGGAGCTCATCAGCATAGAGGACTGTGTCTAGAGAGCTAAAGCAGGTCTAAAAAGTTCGTGCAAGCAAACAACGAAGATATCATAAAGAGCGCACAAAACAGCGCAACGAACAACTAAGTAGAAAACAATGGAACAGCACGGCAAACACGGAAAGAAAAAATGGAAGAAAGATCGCACGGGAATTCAAAAGACAAATACAAGATGTGGCAGACGAGAGATCATGGACGTGGTTACGAAAAGGAAACCAGAAGAGAGAAACGGAATTGCTCATCATGGAGGTTCAAAACAAATGCATCTGAATAAACTATATCAAAATGAAAATGAACAGAGCACAGACAAATAGCAAGTGCTGCTTAAGCAGTGATGGAGATGAGACCGTAAACCACATAACTACTGAATGTAGTCAACTAGCCCAGAAGGAGTATAGATACTGATACGATAGAGTAGCAATGGTAATACACTGGGAACTGAGTGAACGAGTTGTATTCAACCATATGGAAAAGTGGTACCTGCACAAACCAGAGGCAGCCCTGGGGAATTGAAACCTCAGCTTACACTTGGACTTTGACATCCAAACCATCGACCTCATCCAGGCAAGAAGATCGGAGTTCGTAATTTGTATACAAAAGATACAAAAACCTGCCAAATGATAGACATGGCTGTGTGTACAGACCATAGAGTAAAGAGGAAGGAGAGTGAAACCTGGAAATATACCAAGATCTAGCAACAGAACTCAAGGAGATGTGGAACATGAAAGTCAGGGTAGTGCCAGTAATAGTTGGCACACTGGAAGTCGTCCCAAAGACACTGGGGTGAGACTGGAGGAGCTCGAGATGAAAGGAAGCATTGAGACTATACAGACTTCAACACTGTCAGGAACCTCAAAGATACTGAAGGAAGTGCTAGAAATATAAGGGTTGCAACACTAAATGTTAACAATGGCCTAACAGAGGAAGGGAAACAAAAGTGCAGATGTGAATCACAGCACTGGCATGATAGCTGAGGGAAAGAAGAGATGTTTGCTGTAGACCTGAGGACAACGCATTGTCAATCAGCCTTCAGGAATGACCCCTTGGGCAACTGGTGTGAAATTGAAAACCAAAGTATGGTCTATGAGAATGAGGAGAGGAGGGCTGGAGACATGAGTAGATTTACTGTCACCCAACCTCCAGCGGTAACCACTAGGCAACTGGTGTGAAATTGCAAATAATAATAATAATAATAATAATAATAATAATAATAATAATAATAATAATAATAATAATAATAATAATAATAATAATAAAACCAAAATACAAGCTTTGAAAGAGATCATGCGAGGAGAGAAAACAACACTCCCCTCCCTAAGAGACAAAGACAGAAAGAAAGTTGGAGAAGTGACCGAACAGGTCAACTGCCTCTTACAGCACATAGAAACGAACACCCTCCTAGAACTCAACAACCTAATTTACGCTGGGGCGAAAATGGTAGCACAAAACTTCACAACACAAGATAGGAACCTGAGCAATAATAGGGAAGGGAAACCCAACTGGGAGAGAAGGTTACAAAGGCAGATCTCCCAACTACAGAGAGATGAAGTACTACTTAGAAATACACCACACACAGACAGACCACGAGTAAGACTTTATAACAAATACAAAGTAACGCAAAAGGGCATCGCAACTGTAATCGAAGAGTTACACCAGAAAAGACTAGCCAAAGAGGCAAGACTAAAAAGATACAGACTAAGAACGGCCCAATACACACAAAACCGCACATTCCAAAACAATGAGAAAAAGTTTTACCAAGATTTAAATGGGGAAAGAAGGCAGGACATGAAACCTGATGCCACAGAGGCCAAGAACTATTGGAATAGCATATGGGGGCACCCAAAAAGACACAACGTAACACCGCAATGGTTAGGAAACATGAGAAAAGAACTAGAAGATATAGACAAGGGGGAACCGATAATACTGAATGAAAACACATTGAAACATACTCTTAGGAAAGTAGCCAACTGGAAAGCACCGGGGCCCGACGGGATCCATGGGTATTGGTTCAAAAAATTCACCACGTTACACGGCAGACTCACTCACCTACTCCAAAATTGTCTAAATGAAGGCAAAGCACCAGAATGGATGACTAAAGGCAGAACCACCCTCATCCTAAAAGACCCGGGAAAGGGGAACATAGCAAGCAACTATAGACCAATCACGTGCCTACCACTTATGTGGAAAATCCTGACCGGGCAAATAGCAGAGAGAATATACATGTCAATGGATAGAAGGGGACTACTACCAGAAGAACAGAAAGGGTGTAGGTTAGGAACCAAAGGGGCAAACGATTTACTCTACATAGACCAGATGATCTTAAAAGAAGTAAGGAAAAGGAGAAAGAATATCGCAATGGGATGGATAGATTACAAAAAGGCATACGATATGATTCCACATAGCTGGATACTCGAATGCCTTAGAATGTTCAAAATTAGCGAACCGGTGGTTAAATTCATTGGTAATTCAATGGAAGACTGGAAAGTAGATTTGACAGCCGGAGGGGACAAACTAGCCGAGGTAGGGATAAAAAGGGGAATCTTCCAAGGAGACTCGTTGTCCCCACTATTATTTGTTCTAACAATGATACCGCTTAACAGAATCCTGAAAAACAGCAAAGGATACCACTTCTCTAAAACAAAAGGAAAGGTCAACCACTTAATGTACATGGACGATATTAAATTGTTTGCAAAAAACAGGGGAGAGCTTGAGACTCTGTTCAACGAAGTAAGGGAATATAGTGAGGACATAGGAATGGAGTTTGGGATAGAAAAATGTGCAATCATGGTGATGCACAAAGGAAGGCTTTCAATGACTGAGGGAATTGAACTTCCGGACAACAACAAGATTAGGGCACTGACTGCACAAGACCGATACAAGTACCTAGGTGTCCTTGAATGTGACACGATAAAACGGGAAGAGATGAAGGAGAAAATTAAGAGAGAATACCTCAGAAGGATAAGGAAAATATTAGAAACCAAATTAAATAGCAGAAATCTAATAAAAGGAATGAACACCTGGGCTGTGTCAGTAGTTAGGTATACAGGACCATTCCTAGGATGGACAAAGGAAGAGCTCCAATCAATGGATAGGCGAACAAGGAAACTTATGACGATGCATAAAGCATTACACCCTAGGGATGATACAGATAGACTATATGTTAAGAGAAAAGAAGGTGGTAGGGGGCTCATCAGCATAGAAGATTGTGTCCAGAGAGCTAAAGTAGTCCTAGATAGATATGTGCAAACAAATAGTGAAGAAATCATAAAGAGCGTGAGGGATAGTGCAACAAACAATAAAGTAGAAAACAATGGAACAGTACAGCAAACTAGAAAAGAAAAGTGGGAAGGGAAAAAATTGTACGGCGAGTTTAAAAGACAGATAAAAGATATAGTAGACGAGAAATCATGGACGTGGTTACGAAAGGGAAACCTTAAGAGAGAAACAGAATCGCTCATCATGGCAGCCCAAAACAAAAGCATAAGGACAAACTACATAAAAGCAAAAATCGACAGAACACAGACAAACAGCAAATGCCGCATGTGCGGTGAAAGAGATGAGACAGTAAACCACATAACTAGTGAATGTAGTCAGCTCGCCCAGAAGGAGTATAAGCATAGACACGATAGAGTAGCAACGATGATACACTGGGAACTAAGTAAACAAATGGGATTCAACCATGGGGAAAAGTGGTATCAGCACAAGCCAGAGGCAGTTTTGGAGAATGACAACCACAAACTACTGTGGGACTTTGACATCCAAACTGACCACCTCATCCAGGCAAGAAGGCCGGACTTAGTAATAGTAGACAAAAAAAGGAAGGCCTGCCAAATAGTAGACGTTGCTGTACCTGCAGACCATAGAGTAAAAAAGAAGGAGGGTGAAAAAAGGGAAAAATACCAGGACTTAGCAAGGGAGTTAAGGAAAATGTGGAACATGAAAACCAGGATAGTACCGGTCATAGTGGGCGCACTAGGAACTGTCCCCAAAACGCTGAGGGAGAGACTGGAGGAGATCGGGATTAGGGGAAGGATAGAGACCGTACAGACCACAGCGCTACTTGGAACTGCACGGATACTGAGGAAGGTGCTAGAGATATAAGCACTGCAACGAATAGTAGCTCTGTCATGATATGTGAAAGAGGGAGGAGACGTTAGCTGAGGACCTGAGGAGACTTATTGTCACTCAGCCTTCAGCGATAACCACTGGGCAACCGGTGTGAAACTGTAAATCGTAGAATTACTGCGACCTATGAGTAGTAGGAGAGGAGGGCTGGAGACTTGAGGAGACTTGCTGTCACTCAAACTCCAGCGGTTACCACCAGGCAACTGGTGTGAGATTCATAATAATAATAATAATAATAATAATAATAATAATAATAATAATAATAATAATAATAATAATAATAATACCCTAGAGATGATACAGATAGACTATACGTTAAGAGAAAAGAAGGTGGCAGGGGGCTCATCAGTATTGAAGATTGTGTCCAGAGAGCTAAAATAGTCCTAGAAAGGTATGTGCAAACAAATAGTGAAGAAATCATAAAGAGCACAAGAGATAGGGAAACAAGCAATAAAGTAGAGAACAATGGAACAGTACAGCAAACAAGAAGAGAAAGATGGGAAGGGAAAAAATTGTACGGCGAGTTTAAAAGACGGATACAAGATGTAGCAGACGAGAAATCATGGACATGGTTACGAAAAGGGAACCTTAAGAGAGAAACAGAATCGCTCATCATGGCAGCCCAAAACAAAAGCATAAGGACAAACTACATAAAAACAAAAATCAACAGAACACAGACAAACAGCAAATGCCGCATGTGCAGTGAAAGAGATGAGACAGTAAACCACATAACTAGTGAATGTAGTCAACTCGCCCAGAAGGAGTATAAGCATAGACACGATAGAGTAGCAACGATGATACACTGGGAAGTAAGCAAACAAATGGGATTCAACCATGTGGAAAAGTGGTATTAGCACAAGCCAGAGGCAGTTTTGGAGAATGACAACCACAAACTACTCTGGGACTTTGACATCCAAACTGACTACTTCATCCAGGAAAGAAGACCGGACTTAGTAATAGTAGACAAAAAAAGGAAGGCCTGCCAAATAGTAGACGTTGCTATACCTGCAGACCATAGAGTAAAAAAGAAGGAGGGTGAAAAACGGGAATAATACAAGGACCTAGCAAGAGAGTTAAGGAAGATGTGGAACATGAAAACCAGGGTAGTACCGGGCATAGTGGGCGCACTAGGAACTGTCCCAAAAACGCTGAGGGAGAGACTGGATGAGATCGGGATTAGGAGGAGGATAGAGACTGTACAGACCCCAGCACTACTGGGAACTGCACGAATACTGAGGAAGGTGCTAGAGATATAAGTACTGCAACGAATTGTAGCTCTGTCATGATATGCGAAAGAGGGGAGACGTTAGCTGAAGACCTGAGGAGACTTATTGTCACTCAGCCTACAGCGATAACCACTGGGCAACCGGTGTGAAACTGTGAATTGCAGAATTACTGCAACCTACAAGTACTAGGGCTGGAGACTTGAGGACAGTTGCTGTCACTCAAACTCAAGCGGTTACCACCAGGCAACTAGTGTGAGATTCCAAAATAATAATAACAATGAGAGTTCTAATAATAATAATAATAATAATAATAATAATAATGATAATAATGATAATAATAATAATAATAATAATAATAATAATAATAATAATAATAATGATAAAAAAAAAATAAAAACAAGTACAGCCGTTAACAAACTAAAGGACTAATCAAGCATAAAAGTATATTATATTTTGGGCCTTCCAATGATAGTCTATAGGGAAGGAAGTTAAAAAACAAACATAATACGGAGTAATCGATCAATATGTTAACCCCTCCAGCTCCATTTATATGCCCCGTGAGCTTCAAACATAAACAACCATTAAGGCATCTAACCAGTCTTGAAAATTGAATAACCTATGTTCACAATTTTCCTGACAGTTTTGGTTGACGGTTGCTTATAAATGATATGAATATCAATCTGACTTTTGACATCAGAGAGCACATTTCATATATGCGTATATGATGTGGTGATGATCATACATGATTTGATGTTCCAATACTTTGCTTGGATGGAGTATCCAGTTTTCATCTTGGATCTCGAACAAAATAAATCCCAGGCTATTGGAACACTGCAGTAATAATTCTGTTATATTAAAAAAACATGGGGAATTTGCCACTACAGCCAACTCATCTGCATTCACAAACTCTTTACTCCAATCAAATAAAATACTAGATTGGAAACATCCGCAGGGACAATCTGGCTCCAGGAAAGCTACTCAATCATTCAGTTATTAAATTAAAACAAAAAGCCGCCGGTATAGAATGATAAAGTCACTGACACTATCGTAAGAGCCTTGGACCCCGTGTATGTCGGGGAATTACATAATATCTATAGGCAGAACTTTTTTTTTTCGTTCCATTACACAAAGATTCAGATCCTTTCTAGTTCACACCAACTCTTCACGGCCAGGCTCCAAATTTTAGATGGAAAATATATAGGTAATCTTTTTTTGCTGAAAGTCTTAATTACTTCTTAATAAATGAAGAAAGCAAGAATGTTGCCTCCAATGTTGAACTTAAACAAAATACAGGTCAAGTGAAACAATTACGTTGAAGTTTAAAATCTTCACTGAGAAATGTTCGATCTATATAGCTAATACCATGATGACTAATTTATGTTGAATAATAAATAATTCTGTAAAATAATGTCGTTTTCATATGTTTGCGTGCGTGGGCGTCTGTTAATATGCATCAAGCTAGAGGGACTTCTTGAGCAGTATATATATATACATATATATATATATATATATATATATATATATATATATATATCATCTGCATTAGCCCATTATATATATATATATATATATATATATATATATATATATATATATATATGTATATATATATATATATATATATATATATATATATATATATATATATATATATATATATATATATATAAGGGGCTTGTGTGTATATTAGAGACCATGAATTAAAATTGTCACTAAAATGGTCAAAACAGGTTTCATTGGCTTCCATGTTGATCTGATTGTTTGGCTATGTATGTATGCACGTTTCTATTAAGTGACTAACCGAACCTCTTATGTATTCAGGTTGAGCAAAATTTTCCAGCAGGAAAGAAGGTTTAGCTGCGATTGGAACTTTTGCACTCCCTTAACATTTAGTACATCAATCTGTATATGTAAATCTATCTATGCACTCGTACACATGAATACACACATGTGTATGTGGAAATATAGTACGTATGCTCAGAAGTCTGTGAGCTTGGAACGTTAATCTCCCAAAAAGATCACTTGGGTAGCATGTTGGATGATGCTTAAGACACACAAATACATGCAAACGAACACATTCGCATGCACTCTCTCTCTCTTTCTCTTACCCTTATCTCTCTTTCTCTCTCACACACACGCACACACATACGCTGGCGCGCAGTTCAACAAACACGTACTTATAGAGAGAAAGAAACGAGAAAGAGAACTTGAAAATAGAGTGATATATATATATATATATATATATATGCGTATGTATGTATGTGTGTGTGTGTGTGTGTGTGTGTGTGTGTGTGTGAGTTATACCACTTTGAAAGTCTCCCAGTATTACACAGTGAATCTATCAGTTATTTCTAATTGCATGAATAGAATAATAAATTGAAAAAAACGGTACTGTTGCAGGGATCGAACCTTTGACTGACAAGGAAAAAAATCTTTACTGTTTAATGTTCCATCCATATGATCAATATTATGAAAATGAATTATGGCGAAAATAAATAATTGTGTGTAATAATGTCTTTTTCACATGTTTGCGTGTGTTAATGTGCATTAAGCCTGAGGGACTGCGTGACCAGTAGATATAGATGTGATAATGGTATCTATAAAGTCTACCATGAGTCAATCTCCTAACTGGATTTAACGAACTGAGTCAACCGTTCTATTATTGACAATTTCAATCTTTTAAACACGAAGCACTTTTTCGATAGGTCATCCACAGGGCACAGTTGAAACTACCTTCTTGAATTCCATTGGAATTTCCCTTATGACAGTCGGGCACAAATCACAAATATTTCGACGATGTAGCTCTGCAGCCCAATGAACTTGAGTTGAAGGTGAATAGTTGTCAAAA
Source organism: Thysanoteuthis rhombus (assembly GCA_963457665.1). NCBI lineage: Eukaryota > Metazoa > Mollusca > Cephalopoda > Oegopsida > Thysanoteuthidae > Thysanoteuthis > Thysanoteuthis major. The sequence continues at coordinate 23,613,073 of OY735206.1, forward strand.
TAGATACAATTGGTTACAATACATTATTCAATAATAAAAGTAGAAATGACTGAATTAAATGAACTCAGCGTTAAAGAAAAAAGAAAAAAAAACGATCAGAACACCTCAATTCAGACACGGTGACCCAGCGGCAAAATAAATTCAATTTGAAAAAAAAAAAAAGATCCGCTATTCAAATAAGTGGTCGACTCCTCAGACAATATTGATTGTGATAGAAAAAAATATTTACACAAGTCCTTCCGCACCTCTTGTCATTTATTCACCACTAATGAAGTTAGTCAAATGAATAGGTCACTATCATGAGAGCACAATAACGTTAGTCCTTTCCATCGATGGTTGATGAATTCATACTCCATTTTTGTTGTTATTGTTGTTGGTGAAGTCATAAAAATGATTGATGGAAGGGGATGCGTAAGGGACACTGCCAACATTCATCACCTAATTATGTAAAGTTCTGGACTCGATTATTGGCACTCGTGAATTATCATATAACCTATATGATATCTTCAGAAATAAATGGAAGTATAGTTGTTCTTAACATGAATGATTTACCATAGCCCTGCGCGTTCACCAGAACTAGTTATGTAAAAAAAATATCTATAATCATCTGAGAAATAATTTTTTTTTCATCTCTCATTATGTTTTCAAAAATTTATATGTTTTAATCTTTAAAAAAAAAAAAAAGCTAAATATCTGGAAATTTTTTGTCCAGATTGACTGTGAAGAAGCAAAAATAATTCTTAAATATTTTGAGCGGTGCATTAGAAAATACCATGAAAATTGTAAAAATGATAGCCCACAAAAGGTGACCAGGAGCATCCACACACACACGCAAACAAATTTCTATCATCATTTGGACTATCCTCATCTTGGTTGTTTTTCATACAACGTTTAGGCTGTTGTACTCTACGGCCTTCATCAGGTATCATCTGGTAGGTGTAGGAAAGTAACGAACCGAACCCTTTATTTAACCGACAGCCGAAACGTTGTATGAAAAACAACCAAGATGAGGATAGTCCAGATAATGATAGAAATAATAATAAATCATCTGAAAAATTCATATATTTCAGATATACAAATGCAGAGATATACATACGCTCATAGACAGAGATACTCAGAGAGATTGGTTCCAGGCATTTCTGAGAGACCACGTTGATTCGATATTAAATTTGTGTCTTGGATAGAATGTCCAAATCAGTTCAAAGTAGAATATAATTTTCAATCTGTGCGGAATCTTGGACAAAGAACATGTAAGGTTTTGTAAAGTCATTCATAAACTAATTTTAATTATCAGATGATAGTTTATCCCATTCTTATATTGCAGTCTCTTCAAACTCTTTATTGCTTGCAAGATTTCATTCCAAAATTCAATTTGTCGAAAGCCTTCAATATGATCGACATCGTAACTTCTTGATGGCTGGTTGGAAACATTATATAATTTTTATATTTACATTTTGGTTTTTATCGGGCCAGGGTGCCCATCACCCCCGAGAGAAACCTTTTTTTTCTTACACTTGGTATCGCCTTTTTTTTCTTACACTTGGTATCGCCTTTTTTTTTCAGAATGTTTTGTAGACCGTATCACTTCAACACAAACATATATATTTAGAGAGAGAGAGAGAGAGAGAGAGAGAGAGAGAGAGAGAGAGAGAGAGAGAGAGAGAGAGATCCCCCAAATAACGTTATAAATAGGGACCCTAATGGGATGGGTCATTCTCCCAGAGAAGCCCAAAAGAGCATTTTGAACCCCTTTGTGTAGAGAATCCATGATTTCAACGTAGTTATAAGCTCTATTTCAAATAAATGTTGAATATTTGAATCATTTTATGAAATCAACACATCACATATCAGATATTGTATCAATGCTCTGTACTTTGGTATAGCTGAAAGAGAGGTGGCGTTTGATTAGTACCGATAGGGTACTATATTAATGTAGGTTCTTTGTTATAAAAATAGTTACATAATGATTAACTTAACCTAAACAAAAACAAAAAAAATCACACCGATGCCATAATGCCAGAGTGTGTATCAAACATGAAGAAAAATTAGAGAAATTTCTTTAACAGATATCGGTAAACGAGTGTTTTAAGTGTCAGGAAGAAATTTTTGAAAAAAAAGTTTTTTAATGTGTCTAGTGTTTAATGCAGTAAGTTTTCTAGACTATATACACGCACACACACACACACACACACACACACACACACACACACACACATATATATATATATATATATATATATATATATATATATATATATATATATATATTATCCTTCAATATAAGGAAATAATTGAAAATTAGTGTACTTCAAATTTTTAGAACTTATTTTATCAAATCGAAGGTGTCCAGTGTATTATGAATAAAAGCACTATTTTCAGGTGGTTCACAACCCTTCAAAAATAGATATACCATGGAACATCTGTTGAGTTTTCTTTTTCTCTCCCCCTTTCTCTCTCTCTCTCCCTCTCTATATCTTCCCCCCCTGCCCCCCCCTCTCTCTCTCTCTCTCTATATATATATATATATATATATGTATATATATATATATTTATTGAAACCCCGAAAAAGTCACATTGTAAACAACTGATGATCTCAGAATGATTTGAATGTAAAACAAGGAGAATTATACTAGAGGAAAATTAAGTGAATTACAATCCCAGACATCCGGAAGTAAGTGACTGAAGTAACAAAAAAAAAAAAAAATGAAAAAAAGTTTTTTGATGTTTTGTTTCTAAAACGGTTGTCACACACACATACACACACACACACATATATATATCTTTTGTTGCATCATGATTAATGAATTTAATAAGCTTTAATAGAGATTCAATGGTGTTAGGGGTCTGAACACTGCAATGAAAAGATGTTTTTTGTTTATGTGAACAATATTCATACAGACTTACATCGATTCATGTATACATATGCGCATCAACAGATGTGTTTGTCAGTCAATCTATACCTCAATCTACTTGAAGATATGTAGATAAGTGAATATTCCAAGGTTTCATCAAATTACTTTTAGTTGTAGTCAATTTTTGACCCAAGGTTCAGTACGCTTCTCCCCGATTTCCTTCATTAATATATTGTTGCCTCTATGATATATGTTTTACGCATAAAAATATCAAAGGAAAAAGGACGTCATTTCCGGAGCTTTGAGGGAATTACACTTTCAAACATTTAATCAAAATATGATTTTTATTTTCATTGATCAATAACGTACTTAGAATCTTATATTCAAAGAAAACGGACGTCATTTTCGAAGCTCTAAGAAAACCACAGTTTTCAACGGATGTAATCAAAAATGAGATTACTTGTTATCTGTTATTCATTCGGAGACGATTGCACTTGAGATAGGAATAGGATGCCATTTTCAAATCTCTAAGAAAACAATGTTTTTTTTTTCAAACGGATGTAATCAAAAAGCTCACGTGCAGACAAGATGTCTAGGACAGTATTAAATACCTTCTACATGGCTAGGATGCCAAGACTTAGCTGCCAGACTACGGGTAATCCACTCATCCCAAAACGTAATGGGCAAGCGTGATAGGGTAAGGCGCATTACTACCCATGTCCAACACCTACCAAAAACTGACCTTGTGGAGGCTTATGTCTAACTACAAACCCTTGCTAGAGGGCGTGATACAATATAATGTGTTCGTTTTCCGTACGTATTGTACGAAAAAACGAAGGAGTATATGCCTTCTTAAGTAGACGGTATCAAAGAGACAGATTGTTGCATCTATATATCGGTTATTGTTTATTCACCTTGTGAGACATGTGAGGGATTTGCGATTGATCTAACACTGATGATAATGATTTGATATCTATCTATCTAACAGTGAAAGTTTCTATCTGAATGTGACAGACGTGTGAGTAGCGGAAACGGTGCATTATAGCCTGAGGTTTTGATTAATGATAAACCCAAAATGAGCTAATACAAATAATGCGAAGATCAATTTGACTTGCAACCGAATAATGATAATGATAATAATAAGAATAATAATAATAGTAATAATGATAATAATAAGATAATAATAATAATAATGATTGTACGGCGAGTTTAAAAGACAGATAAAAGATATAGCAGACGAGAAATCATGGACGTGGTTACGAAAGGGGAACCTTTAAAGAGAAACAGAATCGCTCATCATGGCAGCCCAAAACAAAAGCATAAGGACATACTACATAAAAGCAAAAATCGACAGAACACAGACAAACAGCAAATGCCGCATGTGCGGTGAAAGAGATGAGACAGTAAACCACATAACTAGTGAATGTAGTTAACTCGCCCAGAAGGAGTATAAGCATAGACACGATAGAGTAGCAACGATGATACACTGGGAACTAAGTAAACAAATGGGATTCAACCATGGGGAAAAGTGGTATCAGCACAAGCCAGAGGCAGTTTTGGAGAATGACAACCACAAACTACTCTGGGACTTTGACATCCAAACTGACAACCTCATCCAGGCAAGAAGGCTGGACTTAGTAATAGTAGACAAAAAAAGGAAGGCCTGCCAAATAGTAGACGTTGCTGTACCTGCAGACCATAGAGTAAAAAGGAAGGAGGGTGAAAAAAGGGAAAAATACCAGGACCTAGCAAGGGAGTTAAAGAAAATGTGGAACATGAAAACCAGGGTAGTACCGGTCATCGTGGGAGCACTAGGAACTGTCCCCAAAACGCTGAGGGAGAGACTAGAGGAGATCGGGATTAAGGGGAGGATAGAGACCGTACAGACCACAGCACTACTGGGAACTGCACGGATACTGAGGAAGGTGCTAGAGATATAAGGACTGCAACGAATCGTAGCTCTGTCATGATATGCGAAAGAGAGAGGAGACGTTAGCTGAAGACCTGAGGAGACTTATTGTCACTCAGCCTTCAGCGATAACCACTGGGCAACCGGTGTGAAACTGTAAATCGCAGAATTACTGCGACCTATGAGTACTAGGAGAGGAGGGCTGGAGACTTGAGGAGACTTGCTGTCACTCAAACTCCAGCGGTTACCACCTGGCAACTGGTGTGAGATTCCTAATAATAATAATAATAATAATAATAATAATAATAATAATAATAATAATAATAATAAAGATTATAATAATAATAAAAATGATAATAATGATAATGATAATAATAATAGTAATAATGATAATCAATAATGATAATAGTAATAATGATAATAATATTGATGACGTCATGCACACGACAGCACTAAAGTCAGCACAAATACTGAAGAGGGTACTGTGAATATGAAATATAAGACCTGATGTTGTCAGCAATGGCTCAACAGCAAGAATGAAAAAGGTATGGAGTGGACAGTGCAAACCACGGAATTGCTGTCATATGCGAAGACAGCATTATAGCGAGGCTGGATTCTCAAACAAACTTACTGTTACTCATTTTCCGGGGACAAAGTTAAGCAACTGGTGTGAAACTGCAAACCACTGCACAGCTGCAGACTGAAATGATTGAGGAGAATGGGGAACTTGTGGTCTCCAGCATGCACCACCATGCAACGGGTATTATTAAAAAAAAACTTGAGACTAAGACAGAAAGAAACTAAAAGAAGGAACCGAACATGTCAATTGCCTCCTTAAGCATGTCAAAATAAACGTCTTTACAGAGCCCAATAACCTAATCTGCTCTCGAGCGTAAATGGTAACAGAGCTCTTTACAATACAGAAAAAGAAACCCTAAAAATAAGAGGGGAAAACAGCCAGGAACGAAAAGACCACTCTCAAAATCTGAATGAGATGACCAGGGGAGAGCTCGAAACGTTGTTTAACAAAATGAAAGAATTCAGTGATAACGTTGAGATTGAGTTGAACGTGCACGAATGGCGATATACAAAGGAAGTCAATCAGCAGCAGAAGGAATCGAACACCCAGATAGCGAAAAGATTAGAACATTCATTTCACCAGAATGATACAAAGACCTGGGAGTTCTGGAATGTGACGAAATAAACGACAAAGAAATGAGAGAGAAAATATGAAGAAAATACCTTAGGAGGAAAAATATAAGTGACCGAACTGAGTAGCAAGAATCTGATAAAAATCAGAACAAATAGACTGTATCAGTAGTAAGATGCAAAAGCCATTTCTTTAGATGGGCGAAGGAAGAACTCTGGTCAATAGACCGGCAAAGTAGGAAGCTCATGACAATGCACAAGTCCTTCACACCTTAGTGATGACACGAATAGAATGTATGATGGTGGCAGAGGAAACATCAGCATAGAAGACTGTTCCAGAGGGCCAGAACAGATCTGAACAGGATGCTGCAGACGAGAGATCATGGACATTGCTATACGAAAGAACCCGATGAATGAAACGGAATCACTCAACATGACAGCCCAAAACAGAAACATCAGGACAAACTATATCAAAGCAAACATCGACAGAACACAGACAAACAGCAAACACCGTCTATGTAGGGGAAGGGATGAGATCGTAAACCACATAACCCGGAAGGAGGATAAACATAGGCACTATAGAGTAGTAACAGTAATACACTGGGAACAGAGCAAAGGTTTGGGATATAAGCATGAGGAAAAGTGATACAGCATACACCAGAGTCAGCCTTAGGAAATGAAAATCACAAATTACTCTTGGATTTTAACATACAGACTGACCACCCCATCCAAGTGAGAAGACCGGGCCTATTAATCGTGGATGAGAGGAAGAGAACCTGTCAAATATTATATGTGACCGTGCCTGCAGACGACTGACGAAATAGGAAAGATAGTTAAAAATTGGGAAAACACCAGGACCTGAAGAGAGATGAAGGATCCGTAATAGTAGGTGCACTCAGAATGATATTAGAGACACTGGAAGAGAAATGACAAAAATTGGGACAAAAGGAATGATTAAGACTATAGAGACCACGGCATTGATGGGGACTGCACGAATACTAAGGAAAGTGCAAGAAATATCAGATCTACAAACGCTAGCAGTAACCTAACAATAAGAAAATAAGGGGAGAGAAAAGAAAAAAATAACACAATATACTACATATATACTACATATATACTACATATGGTTACGAACCCCAGCGCTGCTTTGATAGGATATGGAGAGATTAGAGAGCTAGAGATCTGAGGAAACTTACTGTCGCTTAGCATTTATTAATAACTACAGGGTAACTGGTGTGGAACGGTAATCCACAGCAATGCTGTGGACTATGAAGGTGTGGAGATGAGGACTGGATACCTGAGGAAACTTGTCGTTACTCAGTCTCCAGCTTTGACCACGAGGCAACTCATGTTAAAATTAATAATAATAATAATAATAATAATAATAATAATAATAATAATGATAATAACCAACCCACCAAGGTCTGGCGCTACCTTAAAGAACCAAAAACCCCAATCATGAGAGTACAACCATACCATTTTACCACAAAAAACGGGGCACAGATCCAAGATTTGTATGTCGTAACCGCCAGGTGTTCCCTTGTTAGCCACCAGGACGGACCCAGTCGTCATCCTGTGACTGCTGGCCAAAACTCCAGCTTGTGCACCGTTAATGGCCTTCAGGAGGGACACAGTCGTCACACAGCAACTGTTGGCCAAAACTCATATACCTCTAATGACAACCAGGAAAGGTGTAGTACTCACCGAGTGACTGCTATAAAGAACAAAAGAAAGAAATGGTCAAGGGAGGAGAATAGACTAGCTATGTATTGTTAATTTAAAAGCAAACCTTCAGGGTGATCTTATAGGGAGCGTATGCTCCAAATATGGAGGGAAAAATCTGCTGTTGAAGCATCGAACCAACGCCTGGCTGACCAAGTAAAACAAATCCAAAAGAAGAAATGGCTGTCTGAGACTGAACTACTAGAGATCCGCAATAACGTAGAGAGAGATTCAGGTGACATACCTGAAGAATACCCCTCAGTACAACTAGTACCAACAACAAAACTGGAAGAATTCCCCATGAGACCCCAACAGTAAACTATGCACCATAGGGTGACGACGAGGCACCAACGGAAGAAGAGAAAACCAAAATACAATCTTTGAAAGAAATCATGCAAGGAGATAAAACAACACTCCCCTCCCTAAGAGACAAAGACAGAAAGAAAGTTGGAGAAGTGACCGAACAGGTCAACTGCCTCTTACAGCACATAGAAACGAACACCTCCTAGAACTCAACAACTTAATTTACGCTGGGGCGAAAATGGTAGCACAAAGCTTCGCAACACAAGAAAGAACCCTGTGCAATAATAGGGAAGAGAAACCCAACTGGGAAAGGAGATTACAAAAGCAGATCTCCCAACTACAGAGAGATGAAGTACTAGAAATACACCACACACGGACAGACCATGAGTAAGACTTTGGAACAAATACAAGGTAACGAAAAAAGGCGTCGTAACTATAGTCGGAGAGCCACACCAGAAAAGATCAGCCAAAGAGGCAAGACTGGAAAGATACTGACTAAGAACAGCCCAATACACATAAAACTGCACATTCCAAAACAATGAGAGAAAGTTTTACCAAGATTTAAACGGAGAAAGAAGGCAGGACATAAAACCAGATGCCACAGAGGCCAAGAACTATTGGAATAGCATATGGGGGCACCCAAAAAGACACAACATAACACCGCAATGGTTAGGAAACATGAGAAAAGAACTCGAAGATATAGTCAAAGGAGAACCAATATTACTGAATGAAACCACATTGGAACATACTCTTCGAAAAGTAGCCAACTGGAAAGCACTGGGTCCCGACGGGATCCATGGGTATTGGTTCAAGAAATTCACCACGTTACGAGGCAGACTCACCCACCTACTCTAAAATTGTCTAAACGAAGGCAAAACACCAGAATGGATGACCAAAGGCAGAACCACCCTCATCCAAAGAGACCAAGAAAAGGGGAACATAGCAAGCAACTATAGACCAATCACGTGCCTACCTCTTATGTGGAAAATCCTGACCGGGCAAATAGCAGAGAGAATATACATGTCAATGGATAGAAGGGGACTACTACCAGAAGAACAGAAAGGGTGTAGGATAGGAAACAAAGGGGCAAATGATTCACTCCACATAGACCAGATGATCTTAAGAGAAGTGAGGAAAAGGAGAAAGAATATCGCAATGGGATGGATAGATTACAAAAAGGCATACGATATGATTCCACATAGCTGGATGCTCGAATGCCTTAGAATGTTCAAAATTAGCGAACCAGTGGTAAATTCATTGGTAATTCAATGGAAGACTGGAACGTAGACTTGACAGCCACAGGGGACAAACTAGCAGAGGTAGGGATAAAAAGGGGAATCTTCCAAAGAGACTCGTTGTCCCCACTATTATTTGTTCTAACAATGATACCGCTCAACAGAATCCTGAAGAACAGCAAAGAATACCATTTCTCTAAAACGAAAGGAAAGGTCAACCACCTAATGTACATGGACGATATAAAATTGTTCGCAAAAAACAGGGGAGAGCTTGAGACTCTGTTCAACGAAGTAAAGGAATATAGTGAGGACATAAGAATGGAGTTTGGAATAGAAAAATGCGCAATCATGGTGATGCACAAAGAAAGGCTTTCAATGACTGAAGGAATTGAACTCCCGGACAACAGCAAGATTAGGGCATTGACCGCACAAGACCGATACAAGTACCTAGGTGTCCTTGGATGTGACACGATAAAACGGGAAGAGATGAAGGAGAAAATAAAGAGAGAATACCCCAGAAGGATAAGGAAAATATTAGAGATCAAATTAAACAGCAGAAATCTAATGAAAGGACTGAACACCTGGGCTGTGTCAGTTGTTAGGTATAAAGGACCATTCCTAGGATGGACAAAGGAAGAGCTCCAATCAATGGATAGGCGAGGAAGGAAACTTATGACAATGCATAAAGCCTTACACCCTAGAGATGATACAGTTAGACTATACGTTAAGAGAAAAGAAAGTGGCAGGGGGCTCATCAGCATAGAAGATTGTGTCCAGAGAGCTAAAGTAGTCCTAGAAAGGTATGTGCAAACAAATAGTGAAGAAATCATAAAGAGCGCGAGAGATAGCGCAACAAACAATAAAGTAGAAAACAATGGAACAGTACAGCAAACAAGAAAAGAAAGATGGGAAGAGAAAAAGTTGTACAGCAAGTTTAAAAGACGGATACAAGATGTAGCAGACGAGAAATCATGGACATGGTTACGAAAAAGGAACCTTAAGAGAGAAACGGAATCGCTCATCATGGCAGCCCAAAACAAAAGCATAAAGACAAACTACATAGAAACGGAAATCAACAGAACACAGACAAATAGCAAATGCCGCATGTGCGGTGAAAGAGATGAGACAGTAAACCACATAACTAGTGAATGTAGTCAACTCGCCCAGAAGGAGTATAAGCATAGACACGATAGAGTAGCAACGATGATACACTGGGAACTAAGCGAACAGATGGGATTCAGCCATGTTGAAAAGTGGTATCAGCACAAGCCAGAGGCAGTTTTGGAGAATGACTAACACAAACTACTGTGGGACTTTGACATCCAAACTGACCACCTCATCCAGGCAAGAAGACCGGACATAGTAATAGTAGACAAAAAAAAGAAGGCCTGCCAAATAGTAGACGTTGCTGTACCTGCAGACCATAGAGTAAAAAAGAAGGAGGGTGAAAAACGGGAATAATACCAGGACCTAGCAAGAGAGTTAAGGAAGATGTGGAACATGAAAACCATGGTAGTACCGGTCATAGTGGGCGCACTAGGAACTGTCCCCAAAACGCTGAGGGAGAGACTGGAGGAGATCAGGATTAGGGGAAGGGTAGAGACCGTATAGGCCACAGCACTACTGGGAACTGCACGGATACTGAGGAAGGTGCTAGAGATATAAGGACTGCAACGAATTGTAGCTCTGTCATGATATGCAAAAGGGATAGGAGACGTTAGCTGAAGACCTGAGGAGACTTATTGTCACTCAGCCTTCAGCTATAACTACTGGGCAACCGGTGTGAAACAGTAAATTGCAGAATTACTACGACCTATGAGTACTAGGAGAGGAGGGCTGGAGACTTGAGGAGACTTGCTGTCACTCAAACTCCAGCGGTTACCACCAAGCAACTGGTGTGAGATTCCAAATAATAATAATGATGATGATGATGATGATGATGATGATGATCATGATCATGATCATGATGATGAAAATGGTAATTCTTCATTTTTTTCTTCTTCTTTCGATCAATCTATCGGTCTGCCAATAAGAAAGTAAAAAACTTGATTTTGTTTATGTATACTTCTACACTAAGTAGCCAAAACCCTACCCTTAGGCCATAAGTACTTACGTGAGATAGCTATAAAAAAAGAAGTCTTGGTTAGGTATTTATAATTTCCAAGTGATCAGCAAGTAAGAATAATATTGCTAAGTATGCATCCCTGCTCACACCAACTAGTGACTCAATGCACTGCTGGGTTATCTCGAGACTTTTAAATGCATTTAAGAGTCCCAAATGATACTATTCTGTACTAAAGCGAGACGGTAGATCTATATATTACGTGTTTAACTAAGTTGTACGGGTTTCAGCTATTTTACAAAATTTTTCATTCCACTGGAAGAAATGATTGCATAAAACTGTCAGCAGACACTGTCAACATAGGTTTCTTCATTTTTCAATAAGGTCTGTCTAGCTTGTTGACTATGTATCAGGCGTATATCCCGCTTCAACGGAGCTAGAGGTCTAAAATATTATGTTCTAGGATTATGTCTAGAACCTGAATGTTTCAATTTCAACTGGAATGTTATGTTTAATTGTTCCCTTGGATTGAGTTGGGCGGCAACCATGCTTTTCGAAAAGAGACTTTTTTTTTTATTATCACTTCCTGACAGTCATTGATCACCAAATTCCCCCAAGTTTTACTTGATCATAAAGTGCTTAAAAAAATACGCTGATAAGTGACAGTTTCCATTGCATAACTAACTAGACCATTCAGAAGATTCTCTGTCGTATGGAAGAATGAAGAGAATATGTAATATACCATTCGTCTATTTGAATAGAGTCACAAGTATCCCGTTCAACCTATACAAACGTACAACTGCAAGAGGTCATAATTTAGGTTAACATTTCATACATATCTAGTAATCTGATCTCCGAATGACACCAGACTAAACACAGTGAATAGGGATTGAAAGGTTACGTTCAGTCAATTCTTTTGAAGGCCACTGCTGACCCACGAACTAGTTACGAAAATTTCATTCTGAATTCCCAGTTTTATCTGGGTTTGAACAATGACAGCTAACACCGAATCAGATTAGGTTACTATGTCAGCCATTGGTTCGGCTATAATTAATACTTACAAAGTTTATGTTAGTGTAGCAGGGCATAAGGCAACCTTTAAGGATCACGATCACAACGCGAATAACTGTTCGGTAGACCATCATCCTCGATAGCAAGTAATCTCAATGAACACATTGGTTCGTTTCATCTATTATACGTTTGGCATTGAAGATATTGAAGGTATCCGAGTAAATACCTAAATACATAGGAAATGTTACTCATACAGAATATGCATCAAGCCCGTATGATACTAAAGCACAATAATGAACCCAATAGCCGGATATGTCAATGGGATTTGATAGATGTAAGCGAATTCTTTGTTTTTGTTTCTTTTTAGCGAAAGTAATTCGTCGATTGTATTAATCAAATCCAAAGTCTGGGAAAATTGATCACGACCAAGTACGTTACGTTAGATCAGGTAAGGAACTGCTACATGTTTTGGGCATTAAGAATAGATAATCTGCCTATTAACAAGGCCTGACATGTGTGGGGTCAACTGAAGATCCTTCCTCTCCTTGTAAATTCTATTAATCCAGTGTTTTTCAAACTGGAGAGCAAAAAACAGTCGGCAAGATTACGTTTCTTTCGTTTTATTGTTGATTCAAAGAGTAGCAATCAGTGTATTGAATGGTTTTTACAACAACTGATGAATGGAAAGATTTCATGATTCACAGTTTTTACTCTTTTGAATTTGCTATCTTTTGCTCTTTCAATCATTTTCTCTTTCAGCCTCGAAATTAAAGGGAAAAAAGGTTTTGAAATATCCATGTGGAGTGAGCCGTGAATAAAGGTTGAGAACTGCTGCATTAATCACCTTCCAGGTCATCGTTGTAAACACAAGTGAACGTTCAATTCCAGTTTTGCACTTTTGTTATCTATTCATCTCTGCTGCCAACGACTTTTGCAGTGCTGTTGAATACTAGACATAGTTACGTTACGTATCATTCCGACTCAAAGAATAAAATGGAACCTGATGCCCACTCACAGTACATAAACACCTAATATTACGAGGTTAAAAATATAAGTAAAGTTGTGGGTGTTGATAATACATCGTGAAGTGAGTTTAAGAATGACTATGTCGATTGTAACAAAAACAGATTTCTAATGATCTGTTCGCGTATCACTCAAATGAACATCGTGAATAAGGAGACACTGGAAAAGAAACCGCAGATTGAGGAAACCACCGGAAAGGAAAATCAATTATAAAATTATATCCTAGAAAGAGAACAAAGCAATTCTAATCAATAATCCAAGGTTTGTAAATGACCATGATCTAATTCTATATCTATCAGGAGAATCGATTCGAAAAAGAATAAATGATTGTTCTTTGATGAAGCCAGTCGACTGGGAACCGATATTCTTTATCAGAGGGTGAGTGTGTGTTCGTGCATGTTCGTGTGTGCGTGTGTGTGTGTGTGCGTGTGCGTCTATCTGTCCGTCTGTGTGTGTGTGTGTGTGTGTGTGTGTGAGTGAGTGTGTGTGTGAACAAATACAACAAGGAAATGTTGTTATGGGAGGTGAAAGTGGTGGAGGCGAGTGTGAACAAAATAAAACAGAGTATAAATGATGACTAGCAGGCATTCATGTGACATAAAGATAACAAAGGAAAGATTTATCGAAACAAAGATACCAAGTAGTTGAACTTGTAACGTTAGAATTACAAATAGGAATGTTTGATTGAAAAAAAAAAGAGTTCAATTTCGATTCAAATGCTAATTGTATAGAGTAGAAAATGTCTCAAAGTAGTTTTGTGTTTTAGTGTCTCTCGATAAATGAGTTTGTGAGTTCTTACCTAATTCGTGGCAAAGTGTAATTGTGTATTTTGCGTGCGTGCGTGTGTGAGTGTGAGACAGAATCTTTGCAAGAGTAGTATACATATTTGTGTCTCTTAAACTGTTAAAAATGTAAAATTCAAGAATTTTCAAATGAATTTCATTCGGTGAAACGAATGGCTATTTGCTAAAAAGTATTTGATTGAATTCTGGGGTGGATCCTGCTATTTGCTTTTGATTGGAATGTATTTTTTAAATTCTGCATAAGTGTAAGAAAAGAAGTTAAAAACGAACAGACAACAATAAGGCTAAATTCAAATTTCAAGGCAATTAACTCAGTATTAGTATATTTAAAGCCATATCATTTATTTCTCAATATTCTATTTTCATTATGCTTCACTTGCTACTGTTTTTGATTTTTAAGTTACACTTTTTTCTCTGCATTCAGTGTCAGGAAACTTTTTCATTTATTTTCCAACATCACTGCACTATGCAAATAATGTGAATAGCCAGCCACCGTTGGGATTGAAAGAGATTCAAATAAATAAGAATATCAAAATTACTCAATGGTACGGAAGATAAGGGAAGATAGGGTGTAATTTACTTTTACAGATTATGCCAGCAATATTTGAGGTGCGTCTTATATCCTCCTGCGCTTTATACGTCGGAATAAGGCAGTGTACGGCGTGAATATGCGCTCTCCGGCTGCTTTCTAGCTTCATTTTATCAAACTAGAACCATTACTGGGGCCCACGATTCATTTACCTACTTCCACCGAGACAAAATTAAGTTATCGCCACTTATCCGTCTATTAAATGAAACCCTCGTTTCGTTAAACTACATATATCTTTCATCTTACTCAAATAATGACGTTTAATGCCTTTGCCCCAGTAACAGGAAATGACTGCGAGGGTACATCGAACTTGCGTCAAAATAGTATCAGGTACTTTACAACCTGAACCTTCAAGAATTAGGTGATATTTAAACCATTATGGAAGAAATGAAATTAAAGTATTCATATTCCAGTTATTACTTGAAAATCGCCTCTTCTGGCTATTTAGGCAGCTAATTAACCACTTTTCGTTAATTGCGTGTCAATTAATTGCTGATGACATTTGTACATTTGAGTGCACGGATAAGTATATTAATAAGTTTAATGCTTCATGATGCAATTGGACTTGCATTCGTAAACCCAATATGCATGTTCATGTGCTAGCTAAAAACTAGAACGTTTGTCGTTATAAAAGTGAAAAGAAAAACTTTTCGGTATTCGCAAGCAGTCCAAAATATCGACACATCTGGGCCCATCTCGCATTGTCAATTCAAAACCATAGTAGTTACGAAAAAAATCAGTCAAAAAAACATAAAAGCAAAATTTGAGAGGAGAATATTAAGCATGATTAAGACATTATACGTCACACTTGAAAAGCCTCATTAGTTGCAATTCTGACTGGCACAGTTTACATTCATTCAAAGACTGTCTAATACAAAATAGGTCTTTTTTTCTTTATCCATCAGTCGCCAACCTTTTTTCAGCCTTTTTCTGTCGATTTTATATTTATATCTTGTCCCTTTCTGTCCTCTTTTTTCTGGTAGGTTTCGACCTTGTCTTGCTTCTGCTTCCTCTTTGTCCCAACGTATTTTCCGTTTTGGTTTTTTTTCTTTGTTCAATTCCTTCCGTAAAATTATCATTTTAATGACTGTTCCTTTTTCTTTGAGCATCGAGGGTGCGGAGTGACAAAAGGCCTTTATCTTTTCAATGGAGCCAAAACGTCAGGATTTTGACCCATTCAGATGCGCTGACTCTTCCAATCTTTTTTTTTTCACCTTTTTTGTCACCTACACGCATAGGGAGCTGCTATTATATACCCTCATCCTAAGCATGAACCGACGTACTCATAAACACATTCTCATCCACAAACACACATACTTTCATATCTGTGATTTATCTTTATTTTTCAAAATATTTATGATTGCAAAAATAAAAAAAACGAACAGTCCAATTTAATTAATAAGTATATCTTACCCCTGATACTGTTGCATTACTTCATCGTACAGTATTCACGTCCGAGTATCATATTAATACAAGAATCAATATGATTTGCCATGACAGGGTCAAACATCAGAGGTGGTTGCATAAAAATAGTAGGATTCCCTGCTCTACCAACAGCAAATTATACGTTACTGCTTAATCCCTCCGTGTATTCTTAGTATGATAAGACTAAAAACATAGTTTATCCAGAAGCTCCGTTAGGATTTCTATTGATCTAGGTTTTAGTATTGATTTTTACATCCAAAAGTACAGTGGTACCAATACTATTTATAAAACAGTTATGTGAATGAGTTTCTAAATAAAACAACTTGCAAAGTCTGCTTTCTTTCCGAAACGTACATGATATCTTACGATTCACATTCAGATTTACAGTATATGACCATTGACTATGGATGTCGAGCAAAATAGAAACGTACACGCATTTAAATGATCTGAAATCACGACCAACAGATCAATTGATAGCTTTCTTACCGACCGAGCAGAACTGATAAGTGTTATATTATCCATAGAAATCTATAGTACAAATACCCAAGGGCTTATTTCATTATGATAATTAAATACATTGGTAAAATTACCATTTTTCTGACAGGATTCGAAATCACCACCCTGTTTAAGTAGACGGCAATCTTACCGACTGAACTGAACTTACAAGTCTTACATACCGACAAAAACGTATGAAACAAGTATGCAAGGCCTTATTTCATTCTATCAAATAAATGCTCTTATATTGAAGGGAGTTTTCTCCTATTCTTTATTTATTGAATATTGAATATAAAAGTTGAAGGTAACATCCTCAGACAGAAAAAAAGAATGTATTTGACCCAGCCTTAATCAGGCTTATTCAACTCAATATCCCCACATCTCTCTCTCTCTCTCTCTCTCTCTCTCTCATTATATCATTCTCTCTTTCTTTCACGTTCTATTGATTTCCCCTGTTGCTTAACATTTCTTTTTTTTCCAGTTTTGTCGTGCACCATCCAGAAAAGGGAGACAGATAGACAGAGATAGAGAGAAGGGGGATAAAGGGGAGATAGAATCTTGATTAGATTGGTTCCTGCAGTAGTGGTCAAACGCATACTCAAACGAAATAAAACAAGGAACTGGCTAGATTTTATCTCAGTACATATTGTTCCTGTTCCACGGATTTATCTTCAAAGTATAATTAGCAATAGGACTGACATTGGCAATTGGACCATGAAGCTGTGTTCAAACTCTGACAGAGGCAATTGAAGTTCATTTTTGCTCTAATGTCATTTTCACTGGCATGAATCCGTCTCAGTCCCCTACCAACAAGTCTTGGACCAGCATGATACTCTTAGGATTATAGCTTCCCCTGTCAAAAACATAATTGGCGAAGACCTATTTCCAACAATAGTAAAAGTGATAAAAGCTGATAGAAAGTATCGATTATGGAATAAATGAGTCTTTCCCCGTTTATACTACAAGAGTTTTCCTACTTTTTCATATATTGCAGTTGCAGTTAATGTCGCAGCCACTTGAGACAAGTGTTGTGGTTCTTAGGAAAGCACGTTGTCACGTCTCTTCCAATTAAGCAGCATCAACTAATGAAAACCATATAGCGCCTAATACGGCGCCCACTCGTCAAAAAAAATCGAGCAGTACAATATCTAAATACTGTCTACAGTTCCTAGGACTTCAAGACAGTCACCCAACTAGGATATGAAAATACTTGATTTCGCGTAACTTAGGTAACAATACACTAGCGATTGTATCAAACGTTTACGTTTTGTTGGATTAATATTTCGGGATATCAAATATTGCGAGCATTCACAGTAAATACTCAACTGAAGGCAACATCCGCAGATCATAAATCATCGATTATCATTATATCCTCTGTACCTTTCGAACCCAGGATGTTATCCATAGAAAGTTTCCTGGGCGAACAAGACAAATTGTTGCAATATTCACTTGACAGCGACTCCTCAACTGGAGAGAAACCTCCAGATTTCAAAAGACAATGCAAACAGGTAGACTTCCCCATCAAAAATAACATCACAGAGAACACAATAAAGCGTTAATTTCAATAGTTACCTCTGTAAAGATTTTATGCTGATTAATTACTCTTTTGTTCTGTTTTAAATTCCATTAATTTCCGAAATAAAAATCTACAACAAAGATATCCTTCCGATAGTCACATTTGGAGCTAAAACCTTGAACTTAAACAAAAGATTGTCCTTGAAACTGAGAACCATGCAACATTCACATGAGAGAATCATGCTCAACATCTTATGGACTCATTACGAAACAGCACAGTATATCAGAAAAAAAAGGAGTCGGGGATAACACATAACCCGTTAGAAAAAATCAAATTTCATTGGACTACTCATGTTGAAAGGATATCAGATAACTGCTGAACCTCACAACTCACAGCGTAGGCCCCAGAGACCATATGCGAAACTGTGTCCAGTAAAAATATAAGATTGTGTTACAAAATAGACAATTTCAGATAGCATTAATTTTGCTATGAAGTTGGCCATTTCTTAAGAAGGTCTATGTACGGATGTTAAAAAGTTGTTGATGATGGCAATTACGATATTTTAAATAACCCCCAACAAATTTTTTAGGTCCGGGTGCAATTTGCAATCTGTTTTGTTGTAATTGTTGGGCAGATTCCATCTTTTTTTTTTTAATTTACTCTATCCAAATGATCACTATACAACGAAAGACAGGAGAAGTAACTCATCCATTGATCACTCCATTTCTGAATTTTTACTGATCAACCTTGACGCGGCTACTGTCTGAAGACGTTGCTCAGATGACGATCTCCATTAGGCGATTAAGCTAATCTTTTTTCGTATCCGTCTCGTGTGTTTTTATATCTCGGAATTTTCGAGATGAGGTATTATTATTATTTCCATTAATATTCGGACCATTCTCATCTTTGTTGTTTTTCATACAACGTTTCGGCCGTTTCACTCTACGGCCTTCGTCAGGAAACATCTGGGAGATTTTTGGGAAGTAACGAACCGAACCCTTTATATATCCGACGGGGGTATATCGACCTTTTAGCGTTATTAGTATTGTTATACTGTCTCACACTAGGATCGAACCTAATACCATCAGATTACTTAACAGTAATTTGTCTGATGCTGTAACCACTGCGCTATGTGTCCATGTCGGATAAATAAAGGGTCCGGTTCGTTACTTCCCAAAAATCTCCCAGATGTTACCTGACGAAGGCCGTAGAGTGCAACGGCCGAAACGTTGTATGAAAAACAACAAAGATGAGGATGGTCCGAATATTAATGGAAATAATCGTGTATTTTTGTTCTTTATTTGTGTTTCATGTTTAGTTATCTGTTTTCCGGAGTTTCCTCTCCGGCTTGCGAAAGCCTTTATTTCTTCAACATCTGATTTATGCTTTTTGGAAACAGTCATTCAAAACTGTTTCCAAAACTGAAACCCAAAGTTTTTTCCAGTTTTTTAGTGAGTTATATATCTGCCTATCTGTCTATCTGCCTAGTGTGCATACAGGCAGTCTCAATGGAGCTGGTGACATACATTACTATTGTAACTGTAACTATCATTACTGGGCAAAAATAAACGTATTCCCACACTATTAAATGAGCAATTAAAAAGACCTCTCCGCTAGCAGCCGTAATACCTCTGGGATGGAGCTGGAACGCCTTTCCTCTTCCCTTGGTGTGTCCCTGAAGTCACAAAACAAATCTATTGGTCTAACTATCTTTTTTTCTGTAGTTTCAAGTTGGGGGTTATCTGTTAGGACTGCAACGAGCATGTAGCCGATAGCAATACACACAGCGATTTAAGTAACTATTTTACAGATCATCCATTTCGTCTTCTTCGTAATTGATCTTCCCTTACAAGGTAAGCTACGTAGATGATGGTCACATGTTATGCGTTACTAACCTGACTCTAAAAAAGAAAAACAAACAAACAAACTTGTAACTGTCAATTCTTCAAGGGGCCCGTCTTAGTTTCCCGTTTTGTTCTTTCTCTTTTTACTCCAACCTTTGCTTTTCTTTCCTCTTTTTTTGTTTCATTCTCCTTTTTTTGTTTCATTCTCCTTTTTTTTTTTAAAAACTTTTTTCATGTCTTTATTTCATCTCCACTTTTAAAGTTCTCTCTTTATTGTTATATGATCGTCTCGATGTGTTTTTGGGATTTTCTGATCATCCCTTCAACTCCTGTATTTGCTTTGATTATCATTCTGACGAATAATCAAAAAAAATACGCTCTCTCAAAGGCTGATGTACGCATGATACTGCAAACCCATATGGAAACGTGCAGTACAAGGTTGGATAAAGCTAGGACGACGCTTGTAGCATATGAAATAAAGGGGATCCAAAATTAGGGGAAAATACACATTAATATCAAAACGCATACATATTCACTTGCGAAGTAATTGATTGTTTTTATTTACCTCATCATTAGCCTTTTAACGTCTGTCATTGGACATAGACATTCTCCAGTATTTGTCACATTTATCCATCTTGCATCCCGTCTCGTACATCTCTCAGTTTTTTACTCTGTTGGCCTCTGTTTCACATGTGATCTCTAGGGATCTATGTTGTGAATCGTGATGTCTATCAGTTGTCTGTCATTTTTGTAACATGGCCTGCCCATTGCCATTTAAGTTTTCTGATAGATCCTATGATGTTTCAGACTCCCTTTTCCATCTTCATATACTATGATGTCTTTTGATATCTCTATGTGAAGTTGAGCATCCATTCATTTAGTCTCAGTGTAACCTCATTGGCTGACACATTGCAGCAGCACAATTGGTCTTTGACACACACCATCTCTGGCCCATTAGGAAGGCAAGTATCGGTAACACCGCCTTGGTCTCTGCCGGGGATCAGATAGGCCAGTAAAAGTTAGAGGTCAGCATCTCTTTATCAACTCTCTCACTAGAGCAATATGCGAAATGTGACACAAGGTCAGAGCTTTACGAGGGGAAAAAGGAGCAATCCATCAAAAATATGTCCAGCCGACGCAACTTTGGTTGCTAGGCAACTGCAGTGAGGAGAGCGTCAGGATGAGCCTGACCTGTCCCTTTAAGTGCAATGGGACAGTGCTGCCCTGGGGCAAAAGATCCCCCGCCGCTGGGCTGGATAATAAATAATTTGCAGTTCACTCATGGTTGATTTTATCAAAATTTTAGAGGCCTAGCAAAGAACAGCATCTTGAAAATTTTCTAGGCAGAATGAACAACACGTAAACTTTTAAGGAAATCATAGATGCATTCAAGTTATGGACATTTATCTATTTACGGAGAAAATACGGCTCAGAAGACTTGCAAATCGGTCAGTAGAATGGTATTTGACATTCATTTTGCTTCCCAATTTACTTTCATTTTATTGATATTCTTCAGACCGGATAACCTTCTGTAAAATCCAACAAAATCTTTGAGATGGATGTAAATAGAAACTGTAAAAGAAAAAAAAATTAACAGTGACTTCACTTCAGTTTTATGGATGTATGTTCTCTATGATTATTGTTTTTTTATTCTAATAGCATCTAATGTTTAAGACGTATTGCAATGTATTTTCTGTAAGTTTAGTTTTGTTATGATCGCAAAAAGATAAAATTAAATTACTTGTAAGGAGTAGAAAAAATGTTGACCGTACTTGCGGATGATTTCCGTCTGGATATTGCTATTCCATCGTATGTTATGCATCAGCCAACGGAAAAAAAATCAAATTTGAAATGTTTTAAGTGCATTCGTTTATTTATGGATACATTTACCAATTGGTACTAATAAGAAGTTATCATATTGTTTATGGTGGAATATTTATTGGTTTGGGGTTAGGGGCTCCGCCAATAAGCGTTCCTGTATTTGCAGCCAGCGGTCGAACATATATATATATATATATATATATATATATATATATATATATATATATATATAAATATAAGAATTTTTGATTGCATTATATTACATAAATTTAATTTGAGATGAACCTTCGTTGTTACACTGTTAATATATCACTCGCCACGGACAACAAGAATAGCATAAACAATAAAAGAAAATGGGGCCACTGAAAAGATCGGGCTTACCAAGGTCAAGATGGTAGTCCAAAAGTGAGGATGCTCCCACAATTGAGATTATCAGTCATTGCTTCCTGTAGCAGCCAAGACCTCTTCAATTATTCATTTTAGTTATATTGTCTTGGGCAAGTGACATATCAACCGATTAGCGACGGGATAATCCTCTCAAATAAGATTTTATATAATACAATGCAAATTATATCTTATTCTATCTAAACAAATATGTCTATTTCTCTCTCTCTCTCTCTTATTCTTTCTTTCTTTCTCTCTCTCTCTCTCTCTCTCTCTCTCTCTCTATATATATATATATATATATATATATATATATATATAAATATATATATATATATATAGTTACTGCACTTCAGTCTTATGGATGTGTGTTCTCTTTGATTATTGTTTATTTGATTCAAATAGCATATATATATATATATATATATACATATATATATATATATATATATATATATATATATATATATATATATATATATATATATATATATATGAAAGGTAATGTTTCGATCCTACATCGTGGTACTAGACGGGATAATGGATAGTTTATAGCCACACCGAAGAGTTGTAATTCAACGAAATAGCTGCCTGTGAATGACACAATATATATATATATATATCTATCTATATATATATATATATATATATATATATATATATATATATATATATATATATATATGTATATATATATATATATATATATGTATATCGCTGCGTGATTATTCATTACAGTATCACACAAGTAAAACTCCTTCTCCATCCACTCTTACTCTGCACAAAGTTGGAGCGGCTGAAGTAGGAGCTTCTCCTACGATTGCTCCCAAAGTGAACGACACTTTCAGATTTCCTATTCTTCTAGAAAGTATTATGGTAAAAATATGATTTTTATCTGAATTGCCATCAGAGATATGTATGCAGCAAATTCGAATTTCAAAAGCTAGACATTCTCACTAATCTTAAAAAGTATTTAATCGATGCATCATACCGATAGTCATATATAGAGCTGAAGCATGGAATCTAACCAAAAGACCAACCTGGCAACTAGGGAAACATTCAACGTGCATATAAGAAAATCAAACTCTGTAACCTCACATGGAGAGATCGGTAGACTGCACAATATATTACAGGAAAGACAGCAGTCAGAAACATCTTATAAAGTTTTAGAAAACTCAAATGGCAATGGACTGGGCATGTTGCAAGAATATCAGGCACTTGCTGGACATCACGTCTATCAACATGAGTCCCAAAAGTTCAGTTGTGAGGCTATGGATGATAGATAAAGTGGTGTGGCGAGATATATGAATCTAAAAAGTACTGGCATCGCAATGCCCATGATAGAGGGGTCGGGTAAATCTTGGGGAACTTCTAACAATGGACGCTAACAGACTGATGATGATGATGATGATGATGATGATGATGATGATGATGATGATGCATTCATCACATACATGGCCTAATACTTAATATATATATATATATATATATATATATATATGTGTGTGTGTGTGTGTGTGTGTGTGTGTTACAAGCGCTCATATTTGTGCAATGTGTTTGTTGGTATGAGCGTAATACTTAAATACATATCCAACTGAGTTTTCCCGTTTGGTGCCACTTGTCTTTCAAATTTGACTCCCTGACAAGCGGAAACAATCAATTGCACGCTGAGTGCCTCCCCTTTCCGTATGGGCCTTGCTCTAACCTCTTCACGAGTTTACCGTTACTCATGGGCAGTGGAGGTGTGTGTCACTTGACTGCCTACAAATCATCACTGGGCTTTTAGTCATTCTGTCCTTTTCAGATGTATGCATCAGTTATCCGTCTAAAACATAGCTCTCAGATATAAGAGCGTCTAACATCAAGGCAAGCCGAAATCCATGCGTGTATATATAGGTTGTGGGTTAGAGAAAAAGACGAATCATCGACTCTATATCATGGTACTTTGAATCATTTTAGCAACTCGAGTAAATTCTGTCAAGAGTACGTATTTAACACTTGGTCACGAATTATCAATAAGAAGAATGATTGATTCAGGGTCAAACTCAACTCTGACTGAAGCTTAAATGATTTGGCTTATAAGTTATGGATATATTTCAACTTTTGTAAAAACTGTTTTCCTCTAACTGAAAAAGATCTGCACCATGGGGTCTTAATAAATCACGATTGATATGGCATATCGTCATTTTTTGGAACGGATTAGGATTCTGGCCAAAATATTTATTCCTCATTCAGAAGCAATAATGCAAAATGTGTCAGAAGGTCGAATGATATGGAAATGTGACGGAATATTTTACAAGTTAATTGGGTTGTAATAGATTGCTATGAAATATGAAATTCACGGAGATAGATACATGTCTGGGATGAATCATAACGAGATCCAATGGTTCAACCCTTCATTAGTGGTTTTGGTGACTGCGTGATTTACAACCTATTGCAAAGTTTGAAGGAATTAATATCCGTTGTATATCATTTTTACACATAAGCGATCAGAAAAGGACACACAGGTTCAGGAATCGTGTTGTACGGTATTATAGACATGTGATGAATATCTACATTGGTTACTCCCAAGAGTTTATGATACAGTTATTTTACTCTGATATATCGTTGATATAACATTATGTAGATGAGTCCAAATATTTAATGGATCCATCGAATCACCTGTACCAAAACAAAACTAAGTGGGCGACGGATTCTTCACTCATTGAGTGTCCACGTGTCAGCTTGTGTGTGTCCTTAGGGGTTTTCTGGTCATTTCCGGCCACAAAACGTCACTGAACACCATTTAAGAATCTTACTTCGTAGTTGTTTTTTTCAAGAAAGAGCTTTTTTGGGTTTCTTTTGGCATTTTGGACTAAAAATGACCAAAGATTATGACGGGTAATTCTGAAGATAACATAACTACCTTTTTAGATGATTTTTGATATTCATTTTAGATAATTAGTTATGGTAAGCATGCGTGCTACCGTAATTCATTTATGCAAGGTACGGATATGTTAGCTTTGCTTCTGCATCAAGTAAAAGAAATTTGTGTCTACGATATTATATTTGATAGGCTCTGACAATCTGATCAAAATGATTATTTTATTTTTGGAAACCAAATTTAGAATAGTCTCGTGAATTGCAAAGTCTATGAATAAAACATTGATATAAAAGGTCATTCCGATATTGTCTTCCAGGACACACCTTAAAACGAACCGGTCTGGTTAGACAGACAATAGAAACCATCCTATAATCAACGTCTTTTAGCAGCATACTATGTTAGGATGATCAATTAAACAATTGGAAAAATAATTGATGAATAAATCACTTATCTTGTCCCTTGTTAGGTGATGATCGTTAAAAATTACTGATTTTCAAATACTAGCGTGAACGCTGCTGCACAGGAACCGGGGGACCAACTGACATTGCAAATTGCTCTCCATCCCCATTTAGAACTGGGTGGGTCAAGAAGGCGCTCTGTCCCTGTGGTCTGTCTTGCTATACACGCATTGATTGACAGCCGACCAATTTAAGCCTTGGTAAGCCCGTGTTCAGAGTTTTGGTGGCTGCTTTCTAATTCAGAAATGTTTAGCAAAGAAAAAACAAGAGTATGAATAATAATGTAAATACAAAGTGAATGACACATTTCCCCTCTACAAAAAGTTAACTGTCGTTATAACGGCACAGGCTCTAACGGCATTATTCAGTTACACACATATTTCACGAATTTTTACATGTTTGTTTCCATAATATTGCATGACTATCGTTGGTGATTATTCTGCAAGAGCAGCACAATGATAATTCAGTGCAATATCTCTGTTAATTCTTGGTGTTCATAGACCAATAGCAATCATATCGGGTGATAAACTGTAGAATAGTTGGAAAAGGTCATTTTTCATCTCTACCTCTTGGTTTTTCTCGCACATCGTTTAAAATCCACCCGTTATAACCTTAGATTCGTTATAAAGCTCTCTTTTAAAGCTCTCTAAGATACTCAAAGGTACCTAAATAACAGTGTTCTACCTAATAAAAGTCCTTAAATTCTCAGGAGCGATCTTGTTTTCCTAATTTGACGGAATGCTATCACTCACTCCGATATATTATTCTGTGATTTGGGGATATAATTATCGAGTACTCGGAGGATGTAAGGTCAGACGCATTCTACATTACATTAAAATACGTCAATTTTACTCTTAAATTTCCATGGTTTGAGTAGGACAGAAAATGGAAGCCAATCTGACTGTATTTAAAGGCCAATCAGCTTCCCCTTGTAGAGGAAGTATTTCCATAAATGAATCAGATCAGTAACTTTTGTACTTGAGCACATTGTTAGAAACCAACGACCAAAAATATCACCAGGGGCTGTCGAAGTATATCTCCTCATTTTCCAAGTGGGTCTGGCTTGCTTGCTATTGTTATATCTATTGGATGTAGAAGCTGCACTAATGAGGCTAAATCTCTTCATTTTCCAAGCGGGTCTGGCTTGCTGGCTATCGTTGTATCTATTGGATGTAGGAGCCGCACCAATGGAGCTAAATCTCTTCATTTTTCAAGTGGGTCTGGCTTGCTGGCTATCGTAGTATCAATTGCATGTAGAAACCGCATCAACGAAGCTAGAGAGTTGAAAATTATAGCATTTAACCCGTATGTTCAGCCAAAAAAATCTTCTTTGAAATTCCCATCAACAAGTTTTTACTGGCATATTCTTTTTGCAATGTGAATGTATGCTGAATTAGTTTCGTAGTTTTATTTCGGTAGCATTTGAGAAATCTCTTTTTATATTGATCACTACCCGATGGAAACTCATTCGTTGATCATCCATCTTTCTAAATTTCAATTGATCACCCCCAAACGTGGCATGCCACTGAAAAAAAACAAAAACAAACAAACAAAAGAATGTTGTTCACGTAGTGGTTTTATACTGAGTGACCTACCAGATACGGTGCTCATTCTTTGTTGTTTCACCACTGACGACCCTAATGAACTGCACTAGTTGATGCCCAAAAATCTGTAATTGGAAACTGAGTGAAGCAAAATGACTTGAATCAGTAAAGCGTGTTTATGATATTTCTAAAATTCCATGCAGAACGACACATGTTTCAAATTTTATACCTACTTTCCAGTTGGGTAGGGCGTTTTGCATCTTCATGAAATGGATGCACAGAAACATAACAATATTTCAATGTCCGTGAGCAGTTGTAAATTTTCTTGTACAATGTATAGAAGCGGGCTATTAATGTAAATTGTTAAGTTTAACAGTCTCATTCGCTCGATATTAAAAACGATGAAAAGAAATCAGAGAGCGCATCGAATCTCTTGAGCATCGTATGCCACTGTAATGATTTTTTTAAAAGAATTGCCATCATCAGAAGAGGCTACACTTTTTTTGGAATTGAAAGATTTGAGATAAAAAAATTTAAAAAATATTTCAAACAACTAAAATTGCTTCCGAATGAGAATTTTTCTTTTCTCTAGCTACATATCCAATTCTTTAAAATCTGAGAATTTAAATCATCCACAGTGTAATATTGTATGGGTTGAAATTCGTGAATATTTCTATCTAATCGCTATGAAAAAAAAATACGGCTGTATTTGAATAATTTATCAACACAGTAATTTGGTATTTAACCATTCACAGTGGGTGAACGATTCAAAAACTGCAATTGCTTAAAGAGTAGTATCATTAGCGGCTGAGTTCTGGGAAGCATTTTTATCAAGCGTTAATCAAAGTCGTATGGTCTGTAATAGAAGTATATTAATCGTTCTTCAGGTTTCCAATTGCAGATCATTGATGATTCGGTGTAAAATGGTTAAAATCGGGAATAACCAGGCGACAATTTATTGGTTTCTTAAATATCTTTCTATAACTTATAAGATATGGATGAATTCATGTCTCCGATTCTGGAAATTAATCGAATCACTGTAACCCCACGAATGGCCTCTGGACAAAACCATCAAATAAGCAACAGCTTCTACTCTGTTTGTTCGTTTTCTTTTCTAGGTATGTGTGCGTGTGTGTGAGTGTGTGTGTGTGTAAGTGTGTGTGTGTGTGTGCATGCGTGCATGCATGCATGTTTGTGTGCACGTAAGTGTGCACGCGCGTGTGTTTGTGTATGCATGCTTAAAGGCGCACTTAGTCATATTTTTGAGGCTATCACCTTGTGAAATTTGTATTATTACACCACTAGGCATCATGTAAAATTATCATTTTTATTTTGTTTTCAAAAAAGTGATTTTTTGGGTCCTATGGTCATTTTGGACTAACAATGACCGAATTTTGTGCATGTATTTTTGCATAGTTTTTGATAGAGGATGTAAAGAAAAAAAACAACAGATGAATAATTCTGCCTCACAAGCATTTTACAGTGATTCATTTTTGTGAAGTGCAGATATTCATCATAATTTTGCTTTGACGGTTCAGCATGTCAAATATCTTTAGTAAAATAAGCTTAATATTAATAGTACGATATTTTGGAAAATATGCTCACGACACTGCTGAGAATAAATTGCTAACCAATTATTCACCTTCAGGCACAACTACTTATTTGTCTTACAAAGACGCGTTTGTTGAAATCCGATAAGGATCAACCTCACTACAAAAACACAAATCTTAAGGACAACCTTATTAAACATTATTCAACAAAGATGCGATCTTAATAATGAGTTAAGTAGTCTTAAATATAAGTACTGAACACTTGGTGAGGATCAAGATCATCATTGACGTAAGGTTTTGCAAGACAAGCTCGTCAACCATCAACTACTGAGTGACTGATTTCAGCATGGTCGCTTACAAAGATAATTGCGTGGGGCATACAGCATGGATATAATTTATCACCGGAGTTATGGTTAGCTAGCTACTCCTCCATGCATTTGACCTGGTACAAAAAGATGAAACTTGAACAAACCACAAATATACACATATTCACTCATCTCTCTGCTCCTTTGTGTATTTCATTTCTTTCAACTTTGACAATAAAGACAGCAGTTGTTTGAGAACCTATACTGATCCCTCCGATACTATCATATTTATGATTTGCACATATTGAATTCTTCGTCTTATAAACCCAGAGAAATGCTTATCAGATGCATAGATATGAAATTCCGACTATGTTAGCGCTGGCAATGGAGCTGGTTTGTTTGGATGTCAAAAAGAAAGCATACACTGATTGCCAACTTAATATATACAAAGAAGATTCAGTTCAGTAGTTCGGCCCAGCGTGACCTTTTTTTGGTAGGATTCTGGAATGGAACCAATCAGCCTATAACAAGAATTGGATGTCTTCCACCAGAAATGGTGAAGAAAATATCGATTACACCATGCAATGCGATTTTTGTACCAGGGTGGTGATTGCTATTTTCTTATTGCTCATGTATAAGAGAAATAATCGAAAATAGCTATTATTCCCTCTAAACAGTGTTTTTTGGTGACAAAAACGACGATTTTCATACCTGATTATCTTTCTCATTTTATGTGATTAAAGATATGCAAATTTTTCCTTTGTCCAATTGGAAATTTGGAGATTTCGATTTATCGCTGCCCTGGTCATGAAAGCCAAGTTTGAAAAGAACAATTGATATTTTTGTATATTTTTTCAAACATGATCTATCAAAAAATAGCAACGATTTCTGAAAAGAAAACAGAGAAAAGTATTAAAAAGCTAAACAGAATTGAGGAATTTTGCATCGAAAAATAAAGGAAAATGTCACTGATATCAAAAATAACACCCTCACAGTTCAGTGTAAGCAACTCGGTAAGTTAGTAAAAAGTAAAAGTTATCCATTTCAAAATACAAGTTCGTCTTCACTACATTATCCATAGCAAGTAATCCATTTGAATATAGTAAACCTGACTCACTCATGAAACAGAGTGGGCTTCAATCACTATGAAACTTAGTTGGACATAAAACCACAATGGCTTGCATTCAAGCCATCTGCTGCACGTGGTCAATGCTACAGTAATGCTAGAATATTCCTCATACTAAGGGCAGCACTGTATATGTCCTGATTGATTTTTCAGTTTGGGCCGAATTTAATCGTGCACAGGTGTCAAATACGAGAAATAACCCCCTAAACAGCAAAGAAAACCTGACTAAGTAGTTCATGAACGTATGAATAGAGATATATGATTATTTTTTATAAGATAGGATGGTAGTGCCTGTTCCAAAGTTACATATTTAGAAGGATCTGAACTGATAAGTGGAACTCCCTACCATGATTACCTTGTACAATAATTTCCCAATCAGTAAATTCTCCCCAGTGTTGCCTATATATATATATATATATATGTATATATATATATATATATATATATATATATATATATATATATATATATATATATATATATATATATAAATTCAGACGGTTGTAAAACTCAGATATCAGGAGATAAGCATTTATTCGTATTTTGAAGAGTTGTTCTCACTAGAATCCTCGAGAACATACCCCTACTGAAAAAAAATGAAAAAAAAAAACCTGCACTGCACTGTCTTGCATGCTGATAAATATATCTGCAGAATGTAAACTTTGTATAATGGACAATTGTCGAATACTCAAAATGCACACATACATACACACACGTACACATACATGCACTCACACATACATACACATATTTCTTCACTTCCATTGGGATATTTTCTCTTAATATTATTTATAAATGTCCTTGAATAAATGTCACTTAAACTTAGAAACATAAAAAAGCAGTGTAATATATGATGCTTGGACCTCAATTAGTGTGACATAGGTTGGGGAGAAAAAACAAAAAGATTGAGAGAAATAAAGTATCTGAAGTAAACAGATCGTCATACGAGTGAGTCAAACTGTAATAGACACCATTCGAAAGTTACGGCTAGAAAATGAAAACTCTGATTACTTATCAAAATAATTCAGGAAATATCAAAAAGATCTACAGTGTTCTTCCATAACTGATTTGTAGAAAAACTTGATACATACGTTTTTATAATTGGACAACTTGTACATATTTATCTGGCCCAACCTAATAGGGAGCACTTATTTCTCAAAAACGTTTATAAAATAGATATGTATGCTCATTCTTAGTGTCAAATATTATTTTGATACATTTTCACACTAAGTTTTTGTTTTCATGTCTACCCTTTTAATGCATAGATATGTTTCTTTTCAAATAGAACCATTTTTAATGATTCTAATGTTTTAATATTTTTTTTATTATATGTATGCATTTCAAGAATTATTTTAAGGATTTTTCACTATTTATGAATATCTTTATACTTAACTTCACCGATATGAATTTGGAGGTTTCGCTACGGTTACAGCAAAAATTCATATTGTAGGTTAGTTATTGCATACATTCGATATTTCAAGTTTGTTACTGCATTATGATTTAATTTTTAACACTTAACTGTATGGTTTGCATAATTCAGAAAAAAAGGTATATTTATTCCCAGTACTTATTAAAAATAAATTGTTTCTGCCAAAAATATCAATTTTTTGCGTGAAATAAATGCACAGTTGCCTACAAACTTGCCCTTGAGACACTGGATCAGACATTTGCAGACATGAACAAAGTATTGCATTGATGGGCAGAATGCATAAGACCGAGGAAAACTTCGTATTTGTGTTGTTCCTGAGGGGTTAAAATCTTAATTGCATAGAGTTATCGGTTGTTTATGATGCCAGAAGAATTGCTTTTAAAGCAGTGGATTTGACCCTGAAGATCATGAAAATCAATGACGTAAATCAGGGAAAAGTACTTCTCTGCGTGTGTGTGTGTCTATTTCTACAATATATATATATATATATATCTATATCTATGTTTATATCTATATCTATCTATCTATCTATCTATCTATCTATCTATCTATATATATATATATATATACATATATATGTATATATATATATATATATATATATATGTATATATATATATATATATATATATATATATATATATATATATATATATATATATATACATGAGGTACTGGTTAAGTCAATGGTGTGAAAAAAATCAATAGTAAGTGCAACCACTATGCAAATCAGCACATTACAATACAAAATAGCACTATTTTCTGCTACAGGGACAAAATAACCCACAGATGCTTGGAAGTGGTTTTGACCCTGATTATTCTGTCTTTGGTAAGGCCAATAACCTTTTAGCAACCCTTGAATACGTACACAAGTATTTACCCAGGTGTATCTGCACACCTATCTCATGATGTCTGCAACTTGATAGCAGATATTTAAGTCGACCGAGGCTTTTCAGATTGAGTAGGGAAATGAATCTGGGCAGTGTCATCCACTCCAGATCGGTTTCTATGCTTATTGTTCATTTTCTGTTCACTCAGGCTTTCTTAATCCTTTCACTTAGCTGGTAGGCACTGTCACACTTGGTTAATATTCGGAAAGTATTAGAGTATCAGGACCGTCATGCAAAACTGTCAACTTAGGTGTTTTCTATTTCCAAGTGAGGCGAGCTGACTGTCTGGTTGACTGGCTGTGTATCTGTCGAGTGTACAAGCTACAGCAACAGAGGTACAAAGCTGATACTTTAAATATAATGTTCAGAAATCATATTTTCTTTTAATTCCCACCCCCATCAGTAGTTTTCCCTCGGTTCAATTTTCGATAAAATGTTCATTGAAAATCCGTTAGTTTGTGTCCTCATTCAAACATTTTCGTGATCATGGCACGAAAAAAAGTGTGAGTAGTAAAGTAGCTATCGATCACCTCTCTTTCATGTTCTTATCCATCATCCCTGACACGGCATACTGTAAAACCCGTCGGTCAGGAGAAAGTTTTTATTAAGTGACTCACGAAACCCCTATATGCATGTCAACTAACATGTTTGTACAGCAAGTCAGAAAAAATTGAGTTCATGGAAATAAAAGTATCTATTTTGAATCATTTTGTCAAAGAGTTTTCCCAGTATTTAGTATCTCTCAGCAAAAGTAGATTTTTTTTTAACCACTCATTCCATTTTTTTCAACGAGATTCAGTATAGGTTCTTATACGCTGCAAATATAGAATTACATAAAACTTTTGCAGCAAATTGTAATGGTTAATTAACAAATTGAAATATCATTCTTTTTTATGAGAAAACCCTCAGTGTCTTTTTCCTGGATAGTATAATACATACAGCATTAACTAGGCAGCCGTTTTCTACACATCATTTATCATCACTTTCACCATTAGTGATATTCATTCTACCAATGTAAAGACAGAGTTATAGTGATAGAAAAGAAGATAGAATGTTGATTGAGAAAAATAAAGAAAGAGATGTAGAAGTATGAACTGATACAAGAAGAATAGAAATAGAAAAAAAAGGAGGCAAAATAGATTAAAATGAAGAAAGAAGAATGATCGATATATAAAGAGAAAAAAGAAAAGAAAAATAAAGAAATGGGGAGAAGAAAAAATAAAGTAAATACAATAGAAAGAAACAGAGACAAAAAGAAAGAAAGAAAATGAAATGGATAAATAGAAAGAAAGAATAAAGGAAGGATAATCGATAACAAGAAAAAGTGACGAGAGAAAGAGAAAGGGAAATAAAGTAAAAAGGGGTGGAAGCTAATCAAAAATTCATTCCAACTCAATATTGGTATTTACACGTCGGGTCTTAAATAAAACTCTCTGCATCGATCCCTTGTATCTGTAGATCGAGTTCCTTATGAGACCTGCATACAAATGTTGTCTTTGATTTGACCCAGCTGTCACTCCAGGATCAATTATCCGTACAGTGATCTTCTGCAGATTTCCAGGCTTCTTAGAAAAACGAGTAAAAATATCACTTCATATAAACCAGCCATAAAGACGTTCAGATCTCACATCTGCACAAGAGAAAAGATCGTATTCACGATGCATTCATAAAAACTGTTGAAAAACTCCAGTTCAAGTCAGGGCTGGAGTTTTCCTTTCAAGGACAACGATCTCCATCTAATTTAGGAGAATAAACCCATAACTGACTGCCTTCCCCGTCACTTTAAACCAATACTATATATAAAATCAACCTATCCCTGCTGTTATTTGCAACTGCAACCAATCGATTTGTAGGTGGCTTCTTTACAGACTGGGTCGAAATGACAAGTCTTACACATCAACGAGAATTTATATGGTACAAAATTTGCAGAAATCGTTTCTAGACAAAGTGAAGTAAGAGACACAGCCAAGCCTATCCATGTCTTCATAAAAATATTGCTCTATCAATTTACCTCTCCCTAGGAATTTGATGAGGTATTTTTGTTTAAGTTCTCAATGAATTTTAATTGATTTTGTAGAAGGGTAGGCAATGAGTCGGAGAAGAGTGATAAAAGGGAACAGATCCAGGATTTTGTTATCGCCGAAGGAACGCAACCAGATATTAACACCATAAAAGATCCCAGCAGATATTTATAACATTTGTTGAAGGGTTGGCAATGACGGAAGAAGATGTAATATAAATTTAAGGCTAACACAGGAATTCATCATCGCCTGCAACGTACATTTATATCCTCCCAACGCAATACCTCCAAACAGTTTCAATTAATTTCAATGAAATTTACTTAAAGGCCTGGTCATGAGCAAGGGCGAATAGGCCAGACCTAAGGTCAAACTTTTGAATTCTTTTGAATGGGTGATTCTTTCGTTATTTTTCCATATATTCCTGCATTCACTCATCACTGTTCGTAAAACTGAATTGTTTCCCAGTGACATTTTGCCGTAGGCTACGTTATTAACTGAGGGAAGATTCATTATATTATAGGTTGGATCAAGGATTCCCTCACTGTTATGTCACCTGAACTATTTTGAACTGACTTGTATTTGGTTTCCTGTGACTACTTGATCAGCCGAGGTTTGTGATTTCCGACTGCTTTTTAGTCAGTGCTATGATCCTCTGCGGATTGCTAAGGTCCGTATAAGAAGAGTAAGAAATATTTCTTCATACAACTCAGCTATAAGGACATTAAAAACTCATTTGAACAAGATGGGTGATCATATTTCCACTGTCTCAAAGCAAAATATTGTTCGTCATTTCACATGTATCTTTCTTCTTTCTTTTTTTAATTCTTTGGGCATACTTTTTTTTCTTGCATATCTGGTTTATTTTTCTCTCCAATTCTTCAATTTTTTTCCTTTAGTTCAGCATGACGCAGTGTTGTATGTTCAGGAAAGGCAGGGTTGGCTGTACCAGGCTTTCACATCTTTTTATATACCACAGCTGCCTATTATATCATGACAGTGTGTCATTCCAATGTCAGTCATTCAAAATGTAATAAGTCATAATATCCAGCTGAACTGCTTTGTATCTCTGGTCAACTTCATATGTAACTCGAGGAGATTCCTGGTCAGGTTTATTTATTAATCAATTTCTGTTTATTGTAATATCCATAGG
The DNA here is from genome assembly GCA_963457665.1 of Thysanoteuthis rhombus. Lineage (NCBI taxonomy): Eukaryota > Metazoa > Mollusca > Cephalopoda > Oegopsida > Thysanoteuthidae > Thysanoteuthis > Thysanoteuthis major. Next base: position 23,648,552 of record OY735206.1, read on the forward strand.
TCCTTCACTTATCACAGACTGTGGCTTATTCTGTTTGTTCATTTATTTACATATAATGCTCCTATGGGCAGCCCAGTATACAAAATTACCTCATTAATATAAAGAAAAATAGCACATCAAAAACAAACAAAGAGTAAACCACAACAATATTTATTAATGAACAAACTCCTCGTATAAGATTGCATATATCCTCAGCGGTAGACTTCTTATAAATTTCTTTTGAAATATTGTTATGACTTAATAATTTTTTCAACTTCCATAATCTGAATCTTTGGTGGCCGATTTCATGTGGTTTGATAAATAAAGTCATTTGCAATGTTGTGGCAAGCATCTTATTCTCAAATCTTTAGGTTACCATCTCGTTTGAGTAAGTTCTATTATCTTAAAATGAATGAGATTATTTATTTCATACAGGAGATATCTTTGACTGTCGATAAGTTTTTGAAGCACTGGTATTAGAAATTTTCCAAAGTGACCATATCGATCAAAATCACTACATTCTCTATTTGTGTGACTCAATTTTCAGTTTTGAAGACAAGCTTGGGGATTCAATGTATATTGTCTTTAAGTTTCGAGATAAACAAAATGATTCGGTTCATGGAGACAATTTATATATTTACAAAGCTTACATGACAGGTCTTTTGAGTAGCTGATGTTCCAGTGGTGAAATTTCACTCAATAGTTTTTTTTTTTAATCCTTTACTTGCTTCTGGAAATACAGATGATGCCAGATTACCCGGGGATTGAAACTGAAAATTTATCGCTTCATAAAAGTGCATCCATCATCATCATCATCATCATCTGTTTTTAACCTCCGTCGTTGGACATAGACCTTCTCCAGGATTCGCCAAACTTCTCTATTGTTGGCTTTGCAGGTCCACTATTTTCTGAATTAGTCTAATTAGTCCCTCCATGAAGTACTCTGCCACCTTTGAGTGCGTGTGTGGTCTCTTGGGACCCATTTTGTGAGTTGTGATGTCCATCGGTTGTCTGTAATTCTTGCAACATGGACAGCTCATTGCGATTTTAGTTTTTTTAATGGATTCTATGACGTCTCGGACTCCTATTCTTTCCTGAATATAGTGTGCATTCGTGTGGTCTCTCCTCGTGAAGTTGAGCATAATATTTCGTGGTTCTCCGTTTGCAGGTCTGTCTTTTGATTAGGTTCCATGTTTCAGCTCCACAAGTGACTATTCGGAAGAAACATTGGTTATATAAAGATCTTCTTTTTGAAAGCTGAGCTTTTCCTGTCAAAGGCTTGCAATCTCCGAGTGATTCTTTGTTTGATTTCTTCTCATTTCAAAACTGGCTAAACAACTGTGGTTGTATTAATAACATCAACTTATTCATCTACTCTGTTACACTTTAGAAAGTTTGATCGCTGTTGTAGAGTGATGGCCCCATCTGAGTCATGTATAAACAACTAACCCCCCACCAAAAAAAAAGAAAAAAAGGCAGTACACAGTAATCAAAACTAATTCAAAGAGTTTTATTTGGGTTTTTTCTTTCCGACGATTTTTAGTGTTCGATTTCTCCGTGGTATTCAGGGTAAATAATTGTTTGAGCTCTTGTAACTCATCTTACGAAATACGCCGACAGGAGACAGTCAATGGATTTTCCATTACATACACAAGCAGTCGATACTAATTGAAAATACCATCACTAAATCCACCATTCGTTCCAAGGAGCTTTCTGCTAATTAGTATTTTCGCTTTCCGTCGTTTCTTCTTCGCATTCATTTCCATTTTCGTATCTGTATAATTATCTGTTTTCTTTACCTCCTGCTCTTCTGTCCCTCGACTTCCTACATTCTTTTCTAGTTTACTTATTTTCTTCTACGCTCTTCTGTTATCTTCTGGCTTCCTTTTATAAAACAGCCGACCAAAACTGCCAAGAGCTTTTTCAGCTATCAAGTTGGTCTTCCTGGCTGGCTATGTACGTATGTATATATGCATTACGCGCAAAGGCCTACCTGCTCAAAGTAAGGGGCTGTGAATTTCAGCATTCAAATATGTTTTGTCTAGAAAAAAAAAGCAATTTGTTTTTGAACCCCTGAATAGGTTCCTTTGTGAACTGTAAATATCAGTTGAATTTATCCGTTACGTTGTCTCAAACAGAGTCCACGGTTCTTTTTAGAAATTGCAGACTTTTCGATGATCACCACATAAGAAAAGGCTGGAAAAGTACCTTATTCATTAATCATTTTTTTTTCTATTTTTTAACTGATCATCCCTGACGCAGCGTACGGCTAAACGACATTGGTCACGTGATCGTTTCTAATCAGTGACTGGCCGGACCTGTTTTCTTCCTTTTATCAGATGAACGTTCATACAAATTGCAAGACATGTCTGCCATCTTCTATGACTTGAGTTGATTATTCTTCTACATACCTTCTCACATTTCTCTTCTTATTCCTTTCCTCTTTGATTGAATTCCCATGTGATCGTTATCTTTCTATTTCAATTTCTCTTATTTCTTTTTCTAACCTCGCATAATTTTCTTTTAGTTTTTGTATCGTTCATGTATTTTCGAAATCTTTTTCATTGTTTCTATCATCTATTTCTCTTTTTTTTGTCAATTGCTTTTGAGAAAAACTTTTCCTTGTTTAGCTTCAATAGTGCCACAAGCATTCTTTGTTTTAGCACAGAGCATGTTTTAAAAAGAATTTGACGTTTAACACGTTGTTATAACCAGGACCAGCCGCTACAATGTCGTTGCAATGTTTCGAATACATGAATATCAGTACATAGAGTAAAACAGCTGATCCAAGACCTTAGGGACGTTTCGAAATATCCTCAAAAACCAATCTCACTGGAACATCCTTCTCCACTTTTGACAGGGTTATAGGGAAAAAAGTTTCCAAACACTTCTGACCCCGTGAAATCTTTAGTTAGGCTCTTCCTTCATTACTGACCACTTAAGAACTTTTAAAAGTAAGAATCGGTCTCCCATCACTTTTAATCCATTGAGAAAGGAAAAGTTGTCTTGAAATTCTCACTCCATGAAGGCAGAAAAGGTGCATTTCCACTTTTACCCACTTTTGAGGTATGAAAAAGCCTCCTGATAAGAGATGATATCCACTCATTCTAGACTTTTGAAGAATGGAGAAGTTCCTCTGAATTAAGATCCTTTGAATAGTTATATATAAGCATAGGAAATAAGAAAGTAGTAGTATTAGACTGGAAGTGAGGTTCTATCTCGGCATTATAGTTACATTGTAGATAGCATCCACTCTATTAGCCTTTTAGAAATGGTATGCTGATAGCTGAAGTATCTTTTTTATGTTAGGTCAACTGTTTTGGTCGGAACAAAAAATACTAAAACTCATAATGGAGTAAATGATTCCCTGCATCTCAGGTTAATTATTTAGGAAAATAAAGCTTTCCTTCACTTCTGACCATTCATAAGGGAAAAGAAAGCTTACTTTCATTCTTACCCCCCTAGAGACGAACGAAAACCCTCAGTTTCGACCCCGTGGAGAATGAGTGGAAGTCCGCTTTTGTTTTTTGACCCATCAAGTGGAGCCATACAGTGATATTAGGCCCTTAAAGGGAGAGAAAAAAAACACAGTTCAGTTTTGACAAGTCGAAGAAGGAAAAATGTTCCTACTTTTTAACCCCTTCTTCTGCAAATACAAATCTTTCCACTTTTGTCCACAGAGGGAAGAAAATCTCCTTTTTTCTTTTGACCACCTCAAGGGTGCAGAAGTTTCACTTTATTTTTTACTCACTAGAAAGGAGAAATGTTATCCCTGGTTTATTGACTTTTCAAAAGAACTAAACCTGTAAGTTTTAGAGTTATTTTCAAAAACTCTCGTAAATATGCATGTTATAGAGACAAACACATACCTCTTATATATATATATATATATATATATATATATATATATATATATATATGTGTGTGTGTGTGTGTGTGTGTGTGTGTGTGTGTGCGCGTGAACAATTGGAAATGAGACATATCTAGAAATGAATGTGTCTGAAGCTTATCCGTTGATTAGTTAATTCAGGAATGAATTATTTGATATGCTATCTATGTATCGCATCTTCGGTAGCATGTCTGTACTTTCCAGTGATGGAATGGTTTCCGTAGAAATCAAACTGTGCTCCACATGTTTTGCTCTAAAAGCAAAAATGAAAATCAAGAAAGTTGATTCCTTCTGGGTCATCATAGTGAATCAAGACAGTATTTTGTCGGTTGAGAAATCTCTGGTGGTACGGTTGGTTATTTTGTTGGAAGTAGCTGCAACAGTTATGGATATTTCTTTTGTTGTTCTGCTCAAACGAACACTTGACTGTCATGGACACTGAGGAGCTGCATAGTAGTTCAGAATTAGACCCTGTGAGTGCTTGTTAAGTTGGGAACGAAGCCATGTATGTTATTACTCTAGATGGTGGAGTGAAGGGATCATTGTCATATATGATCAAATATATTTTTGGGAACGCATGTTTTGTATCCTAAATGGTCAGTATAGGTGGGAATTAAATACCATACCTAGATTTCTGTAGGCAGGACTTTGTTTAAATGTGTGAAGTCCCCGATATTCAAAACACATATAGGGGGGATAAGATGAGGATATGTGATTGTCTTAGGAATAAGAGCATAGGAATACTGAAGGGTGTATGGGAAATTAGGTAGAACTATAATCCAAAAAGTTTATGAGCAGAGAATACAATATTGTGTCGACGGTGCAGATGTATAGGTCTACTGGGAGTGGATGATTGGGTGATTTAAATTAGTGCCTATAGTTAGTTGACCTATAGTCATTTATGTTGGATTGCCACTCAGACCTGCCTTGGTATATCGTGTATTATTGTTGTTAATGGAGATAAGGGTTACCTCTCCTGGTGTTGTAGGGGCCTTTTTCTTTATTTGGTTGCTCGCATTTCGTGGTGCATATCCTCGTTTAGTTAAATGCTGTGGTAGGTTATTGTTGTGTTTATAATGCAATCTTTCCTAATCACAAGTGCTTACAGAAATTGTACGTTTTTCAAGGATTTGGATTCGAATGATTTAAACTGAAAGTGATTGTGAATGTCTCTAAGCTTAGTGTAGAGTTTGGTCTGGAGGTTTCCATTGTGATCTATCTACAGGCTATACACATATATACATATATGCAAAATCAAAAACTAGTGTTTCATATACATATATATATATATATATATATATATATATATATATGTATGTATGTATATATATATATATATATATATATAAATATATTTGTATACATACATATGTATATATGTGTGTGTATGTGAAAGAGAAAGAGAGAATGAGCAACATATTAGAAGAAAGATCAAAGGAGCGAAAATGCCGTAAATTTTGACTCAAGGGAGGAAAGGTATCAATCCGTCATTTATTCCTTAAGTGGCTGTAATCTCCCCAAATTCTAGACCATTTAAACATTTCATGTATGTACATATGTAATGAGAAAACACATCCCTGGACATTTTATTTCCCACTTTGGTATAAGAGTTACATAGTAGGTACAATCCCACACTAAAAGCCCAAACAATTGTTTTTTATTCTTTACTTTTTACTTTTGATTTATATTTTCCTTTCAAGGTTGATTAAGCATACCGAATTCTATTGAGTTACACCTATGTTTTGGACTTTTTATAGCGTACCGAACAAACACTCAACTAACATATGAGATTATGCAATATCTTTAAATTGACATAAAAATGTGTTTTTTGATATAGTTTGATGGTTATCATTCGTTTCACTGTGTTAGAATATTTGATGAACAAACGTAGTGAAACAGAGGGCAACCATTCTCATAGACCAAATTGCCAGATTTCTTTGAAATAACCAACTCAAAGTATAAAACATCTTTGAAAGAAGAAATTACTGTAAAATGAATGGGATTTACTGAATATATTTCAAAATTTTACACACACACACACACACACACACACACACATATATATATATATATATATATATGCAAATTGTGTGTAAGTATTACCTTTTCCCCCTCCCTCGCCACTTCCTGTTTTTTTCCCTAGAATACTTTCCTTCATTTATCTTGTCTTCTTTTTGACTCGATACACTTCTCCTAATTTCCCCGAGGTTGTCGTAAACAACTTTTGAAACATCTTTAAACAACAACACCAAAAAGTCTCACACGTAAATGTTGGGCGGTTAAACGCCAGCACTCGTCTGGCACCGACATTGCGTCGTCAGTCCTAGCAAACAGTCCGATGTGCCAAGACATTTTCCAATTGTGCTGAGAGCCACATGAAAGGGGAACCATTAATTCTACCGGGGACATCAAAAGACTAACTTCATTTCTTTCTGGATTCTGATCGCCCAAGAAACTAATGGGATTTCGGACACTGTCAGTTGACTCACGTGCAAATGTGCAAATAAAAGAATCGCTGAAGAAAGAAAAGTGTTGGTGATGATGAAAGAGAACGAAAAGAAGGAGAGAAAAAAAGAAGTGGGAATACCATCGAAAGAATAAAAAGTAAGAGAGCAAAAAGAAAAAAGGGGCAGACAGCGAATAAAATGGCGAGGAGTGGTTGCAGAAGGAGAATAATGAGGAAAAGGGAGAATAAAAGAAGAACGATAAGGAGTGAAAAGTAAAAAAAAGAGGAATGAAAACATACAGAGGGATAGAAGAAGAAAATAGTGGAGGAGAAGTAAGAGAAGAAGTACGATAAGAGAAACTAAAAAGACACGAATGGATAAAGAAAAGAGGCGGAAAACAGAAGGAAAAAGTGAATGAAAACGGTAGGGGGTGGATGAATTGGTGAAGGTTGGAGGAATAAAAAGGAGAATATAACCGAAAAAACAAAAACAAAGAAGGAATAGAAAAAGAAAAAGGATGAGGAGTAAGCAAGATAAAATACAACAGGTACGATGGGAGGAGAAATATGAAGAAGGTATACGATGTATGGAAGGGAAAAGAGGAAGAATGAAAGGAAGGTGAGAACTGAAACAAGAAGGGAAAGTCAAAAGGGCAAGAGAGAAAGAATTAATGATGAAATGATAACAAAAGAAGAAGAGGGAGAGTAGATTGAACGAGAATGGTCGCAATAAATTCCACTGCCACCCGTTGGGAAGTGAGAAATGGGCTGCAGAAGAAGGCCGGAAATTTGGGAGCAGTCTCATGCACGATTATTCTCCTTACGTCTCAGCAAACACAAAATATCATTATTGTCCAAACGATACCCCCGGATGTCTATAATGAATTTCAGTGAAATATCGTGCTAAAGTGGGTAATAGGTCAGAAAAGTAGTGAATAAGTTTTGGAGCGGGTCCATGCACAATCATCTTCTCAACATCGCAGCTATCCGTCAACATCACACAATATCTGAAAACATCTAAATCTGAACACTTGACTACGTGATTTCTCGTTTGATCTCGGGAAATTCTTTCAAAAGTTAAGTGATGGACTACAAAAGAGGTCATTGAACTTTTGAGTTGAATCATGCGATATTACTTACCTACGTTCTAGCTAACTGACCACACCACGAAGTAGCTTCAAGCATCCAAAGGTTTCCAATTAATGTCAATGGAATTTAATGGAAGGATTGGCTATAGGCTACGGGAAAAGTAATTGGATTCTGGAGAAGATCCATCAACAACAACATCCCCCAATGTTGAATCAATCAATTCACACAGGTGTTTCTTTTTTAAACAAGGGCTTATGACATGAGAGTATACAACCAATGTATCTGACTGATAGTCACATATGGAACTGAAACTTGAAACCTAACCAAAAGTTTGATCCTTAAACTGGGAAGCATGCTACGTGCACATGGGAAAATCATGCTGAACGTCACTTGAAACGATCATTAGACAACACAGTATATCAGGAAGAAATAGGAGTCCAAGACACGAAAGAAAATGTGGGAAAACTTGAATGGCAATGGGCTAGACATGCCACAAGAATACCACGCAACTGCTTGATCTCATGCCTCACAACGTGGATCATCCGAGATCGGGTGCGATGCTGTGAACGACGGACACTAATAGACTTATTATGATGCTGATTATGATAATGATTGTAAATAGCTTGGAATAAGATATTCAGAGGCACATGGACATTTTGTAAACTTTACTCAGCATATAATTTCCTTCCAACAATGTACAATATGTCTATATCTGATAACTTTTTCTGGTCGGGGCGCAAAAATTTAAAATTCTAAAACAAAGTTCTGAAATCATTTGCAACTGATCTTGAATCTCTACCCAATATAATCCTTTTTTCACTGAAGATCTTTCTAACACGTCCAATCAGTTCCATTATTTAACTCAAAAATTACCACAGGTCTCTGAAAGGAAAAATATGATGAATATTGATAACCAAACAAAAGATCCGAGGAGAACTCAAAGAGTCATAAATGCATAGGAACAAGAGTTGATAAACCATGCACAAAAGTGAGGATAAAAATGATAGAGGGAGAGAGGAAGGGGGTAAGAGCTTGAGAGATAAATTTCAACAGGGAAAAGAGATGTAGTATCATTTTCACTATTGGTAAAAACACAATCATATATGTGTGCATGCATGTGTCTATACGAGTTAGTGTGGATACGTACATCCTCAAGCATAAATGGGGCATTATACTTCATTTGAACTCTCACGTGCAATTTTTCTCTCTTATCTTACTTTTTCGCCTACACTTATCTCTATATGTGAACTTGATGGCTGTTTTCGAAATTGTACTCATCAAGATAAATGCAATATATTTATATGTATACATATATACAATTTGTTCTCATGATATAACGGAGAGTCAGCTATTCCTGGGATACTGCCTAATTCTCACGACAAAGCTGAAGATAAAATCATTGTTTTATGCCTTTTGTATGCTATTGCTAAGACATAAACATACATATCTCTATCTGTGAAATTATTTTGTTTTTTCTTATCTTTATTTGGTATGTGGGTTTTTAAAAATCATTTTCTGGATCACCCATGCCGTCAGAAAAATGATGGCAACGTTTATATGATATTTTCGTTGCATATATACTCAAAAAATATCAAAAATATGATGTTGCACCGCTTTTTCTCATCAACGTTCACGGAGAATGAACCGAGAATTGGTAAAAGCCAAGAGAAGGAATGAATAAACGAAGATAACTGCTCTATGATCATAATGTAGCAGTTATCTAGCAGTAGATGATGGGGAATATACACATACACATGGCTTTTTATATGGATTAACTCAATAATTTTGCATCTTGATGTGTGCAGAGCAGCTATGCTCACTTACAAGTTTAGCAAAACAAACTCAATTTGTGGCTGATGTCGCTTACTTACACTTAACCCATGCATTTCATAAAGGCATGAATCTGCTTCTCCCAGAACTCTACCTTACGGCCAGATATCGAGGCATTCGCATAGCCAGATTGCAGAGAGAGATGAGAAGGGGTGGGGATGTGGATGGGTATGCACTGAAGTGAATTACTCTTCTTTAACTGCCTCGAATTGAAGCGTCGATAACTACTAATCTGACAGCCAATTTATCATTGAGGAAACTCAACAACTCTACACCTTCGAAATTACATGGTGCATCGACAAAATGGGATTATTCTTAAATCATATGGATATAAATTTGAAAGACCTTTTTGGGCTATTACCCTGCAAGTACTACCACAGCTGATGTAATCATTCTACGGCAAAACTGACAGCATATAAAAATATCCAACTAAATCATCATAGTTTTTGAATTGTATTGAATAAGTGATCACCATCAAAATTTGCAAGCATGCCATTGACATCCTCTGCCGGATTACATATATAGCAAACATGGCACATTGAATTTTAGGAGTCCCGTGCTAAATTCTAATTCAATGATTCTGCATTTGCTTTATTACTACATGCTCCTCATGAAATGTCGGTTCTTACATCACAAACACTGACTATAAATTAAATCGTATATTCACACTTTTTGCACATTGAATAAATCAAAGATATAATGCGTTATCATTGGAGCTCTTCGTGCCCTTAACAGCAATGGTGTCCAATTAATTTCCATGTACGAATTCATATGAGGACATGCTGCTTAAACTGTTGATAATATCATACTATTCATGAACATCATCATTATCATTATCCTCATCATTTCAGTGTCTGTTGTTCACGTATACCTTCCCAATAGTCACCGTTTCTTTCTATCATGGGTGTTACTGAGCAAATGATTTATAAACTTGTCAAATTTTCCTGCCATCTTCTTTATCGCCGGCCAAAGTTTTCATATGGTACTTTGGGATCCACGTTGTGAGTCGTGATCTCAAATGAAAAATTGAATTTCAATAGTATTTTGGACTTTTTTTAGCATTATTGTTTTAAAGAGAATGTATATTTAAAAAAGTAATGACTTGCCTTTTCATAGCATTTACTGCAGGCCCTGCCATAACTCTGTGACGACTAAGTAGCTCTGTAGAGAGGCTGACATATCCAATTATACAGTGTACTGATATAAACAGCTCTTTGTACCCTTGAACTATTTTAGTATCTAACAGATATTTCGTGACATACATCAACTAGTTATGTTTCTTGATGGAGGGTTTTAATGAACACTCAAACACATAGCATCTTCACTCAGACGATCCAGTACGAATTTTTCTTTTCAAATTTGAAAGTGCGGACACAATCTCTTTACGAAAAATTACGTTGTATGATTTAAAAGCATACCAAGTTTTCAAACATACTAGTTGTCAGCATACATATAACATTTAAATATGCAGAAATATGCAACTAAGAAGCCCCGTCGGGGAAACATACACCAAACCTTCACTTATAACTAAACAGACTCAATCAAATATGAGCAGGTAGAAAATTATTTGTCTCTCTTAGATTTAAAAATGTTAAAGATTGACATGACTCTACATTGACATTTACAAGTCATTAGAAGTCAGTGTCACATAGCATAAGTTCATTCTGGATTCAAAGATGCACTTGTATACACACTTGCAGCCCGTATGTAAAACGAATAGAGAGAAAGGAAGAAAAAACAATGAGAGAAAAAATCGTTGTGCTGTAGTATTAGTTGTTATATATATATATATATATATATATATATATATATATATATTATTATATATATATAAATATAAATATATATATATGTATATATATAGTTTAAGGGGTTGCTTCATCGATGGTAATAATGTTGAAAAAAAAACAACCTTATTATGTTCTATAAGCATTGAACCTTCAGTTGTATACATATTTAGACGGAATAAAATGAACCCTTATAAATGGAAAAAAAGGGTTGCCCGTTGATTGCAATAGCTTGAAAATGACCAGCCACAGCGCGGCAGTAATTGTCTCTGTCTTCGTCTGTCTCTGTCTCTCTCTTACTCTCTGTCCTCTCTCCCTCTCTCTCCTCACACACACAAATATATCTGTATTGATGTATGCATGCATGTGTTTTTTTGAGTACATGATGTTGCGTAATGATTGTCTGAGTATTTGCGTATGTCTTCGTGTGTGCGAATATGTGTGTTGTGTATAGAGTATGTTTCGGTAGGTGTCTTGGTGAGTTTGTCTGCTCACGTGTCTGAGAAAGACAGACAGAGAGAGAGAGAGAGAGAGAGAGAGAGAGAGAGAGAGAGAGTGTGTGTGTGTGTGTTCCACAATTTTCTCTTTCATTGATCCTTCCATAAATCTCTTCGTGTAAGCCCACATTATTACCGTGGCGCCTATCGCGGACGGGGGATCACTCAGATCGCAGTACGTGGGTCATAAATGCAGCCCTTTATCTAACCGACACTAATGCGCAGGACCACACCGTTGCTATGCAAGTATGAGACACGTACTCTTTTTTTTCTCTCCATAAACAAATGATCGATTAATATGAATATATATATATATATGTGTGTGTGTGTGTGTGTGTGCGAGTGTTTATGTGTGTGTGTGCCTGTTGGAAGGGTGTGCCTGCGTTTCCGTGTATGATATGAATCCAATTTTGCGTGTGTTTATGTTTATGAGTGTGCAACTTTTGTCCGTGCACCTATGTGTGTGCTTCATGTATCAATGATTGCGTGACTTGTGTATATCCGGGCGTGAATCTTATTATGTAATCTTTTACGTGCTTTTATGTGTGTATGTGTGCTCTTCATAACAGTGTGCATGTGAATCTGAGTGTGTAACTTGTTTCTCTCCGTATGAGCAGATTTAAGTGGTTTCTATATACGTCTGAATGCGTAACTTGTGTGTCTGAGGTGCGTGTGCCTGTGTTGAGTATCTGAGTAGGCGTGCAAAATCTGACCGAGTAACTTGTGTGGGTTAGCGTGGGTGTGCTCCTGTGTGTAGGGGGGGGGTGCACGTGCCAAGAAAATAAATCAATCTTTTTCTTTTGGTTTTTAGGTGGAGCAAAAGAGTGATGCAATCGGAGGAAATAAAATTGCGAAATGTCTTGAATATAAATGTGAACGAGCAGAAAATAAATGAGATATATTTAGAAGAAACAATGCATTAAAATGGTGAATGATCCTTCGCCCGGGATTATGGAATTTTATAAGGTTTTTTTTTTTGTTTTTTTTTTATTAGGAGAATCAACTCAATAAAATGTAACTTTACTACACCGTTTCTCGCGCTTTCAACTCAATCTGAGTGATTTCCACCCTTATATTTGAATTTGTTGACCAGAGATTCTTGGTGCTAACACACACACACGGCACACAGAAGCAGACACACACACACACACACATATATATATATATATGTGTGTGTGTGTGTGTGTGTATATATAATGTTTTAATGAAATAAAAAATATTAGATTAGGAACTTGATTTTAAATTTCATCGAACACATTTGAATGGTGCTTATCGTATTTTGAAACCAAACCTTTCCAATAAATACATGAATATGTGTGCATGTGTATGTCTGTGTGTGTGTGTGTGTGTGTGCTGGTCCGTTCGTTTTAGTGGGTATGAGAGTGATGTACATTGATACAGAGAAAACCAAGACGAACATATACACACAGATATGAGTATATAAACACTCCCAGACACGTCACACACTCTGATTCACAATTAAACGCGTACCCACACAGACACACAAACACAGACACACACACACACACACACATACATACACACACACACACACACACACACACACACACACATACACACACATGAACTCAGCTATACTTGATAAAGTTTACAGTTGAAGAAAAAGTAAATTTAATCAAA
>OY735206.1:23666709-23706709 GCA_963457665.1 Thysanoteuthis rhombus
GAGTCCATAGGGAATGTTACTGTTTACATGCTCTGGTGCTGAAGAGAGTTAGAAATATCCCTGTTGTTTGACTGCTTTATACGTCGGGTAGCTGGTCAAACATTTTTTTTATTTGTTTCCTGTTTCAGTTGATGTTTGGTATGTCTCGGGTAATGAAGGTAATAGGAAGAAAAGATGAAAAGAGTAGGGCTAAAGTGTTTATTTCTCAGGGAGAAGTTTTTTTTTTATAACACGATGGAGATATGGTATCTGCCATTTAATGAATAAGTGTTGGTACATTTGAGGCAGGGTTGAAAAAGAGTATTGTCTTTATTCAAATTTTATAGTCGATAGTGGGCGAGACTTATTTTCCTAAAGGGGTGGTATATATGTGCCTGAACAGTTTTTGAATAAATGCAGGCTGTTTTTTAAAGATCTTATATGCCCCACGCCCACCTGCTCGTTTTACTAAATGTACTGTAGTGAGCAAAAGAATTGTTTGATGCATTCATCTCCGTCAACAAACATCAAACAAACCAAGAAAAAGCACCACCACCATTAGACATATCATCTTACCCACTAACACAACCAATATCAACGTTAGCTTCAACCTGAGCAAAATGGTAATACACATAGCTACCAATACGTCAACGAGCGTCAGAGATTTAGTAAAAATAAATGCCATAAAAAAAAAAAACACCACCAGTAGCCAGCAGTTCAGCTATTCCTGGCGAAGAATTAGACAAAATCCGCATCAAAGAGACATCAAAACTTCTCAAAAAATTATCCGAACATTCAAGTCCTTAAACTGAATGAAAAGACAAACGCCCTGGTCGAACAAAGAAAAATACACATTTCCATCTCATCGAAAATATTCTCGACCCTTCACCTCGCAGATTTTTTTAAGACAGCCCTAATGACCCAATACAATGTAATAGCATCAATGTATGGTCACTTTCAGATTAGAAACCCCTAAATGCATCGATTGTGCATTAGAATCTCATACAATACATTACAACACCAACATACATACCAACTCTTTAAGAAGAGAAAAACAAGTCTCACTCATCATCAACCAAAAGTATTAAATACCAACATCCTATTTCCACCGTGCATCATATATGCTAACATCTTACTATTTTAACTCATACTTTTTCACTGCCTTCATTATCTGACTAGACAAACATCCACAGACAGGAAACTGATACTCTTTGATCCCGGCTGCTACAAACACATCAAGTCACCTTCACAAATACAATCATGACTTCTCCTGCTCCTACTAAACAACAAAATGATACAGACATTCATATACCTTCCTCAGCAGCAAAACATGTGAAAAGCAAAATTTTCTGTGGACTGCTGAAATATTTTCCCTGAAAAAATGTCTTGCTTCCGTCGAAATGCAGCAGACATGCCAATGGATTAATGAAAGATTTGAATGATACTCCTATCTGATGGATTTTTTTGTCTATGCACTCATACTGTTTGCTCACTTTGCATCCACAATACAAACACGCACATATGCACACACATATATACATATTAAATGAACGATTGATAAGGGGCTTTTGAAATATCAAATTAGATGTTGCAAATGAGATTTCTTTTCCTAATTTGAATGTTCATTACTCAAAGCTTGTATCGTCAAAAAATTATAATAGCTTTGACTAACCAAACTGTCAATTTGATGAAAGGATCTCATCGGAGATATTCACTCTGTTTTCTTCCAAATCACCCCATCAACTTATATATATATATATATATATATATATATATATATATATATATATATATATATATGTGCGTGTGTGTGTGTGTGTGTCTCTCTCTCTCTCTCTCTCTCTCTCTCTTTCTCTCTCTCTCTCTCTCTCTCTCTCTGCGTGTATTTGTGCATTTTTCATTTTTGAAGTAGTATACAGTTGCAAAATAGTCTCCCAAATGCTCTCATTTTGTCAGGATCGATAGACTAATACACAATATTCTGCATATGTATAAATGAACACAAGTCACTAAAAAATCCTTTCAAGTGAAACTGGATGTACAATCTATAATGAACGATTGAAACTATATTTACTCATTATGTATATCACATTCCTGTTTGATAACCTTGTTCTCAGCTCATTTAGTACAACAGAGATACTTCAAGGCTTGTTTGTGGTGGGCATAGTTTCGAGTCCTGCACGACACCCAATCCATTCACGTCGTCAACTGTCAGATTTGCCATTCAGTTTATACCGGTGCTGGACATAAGTTTCCTGCAAAAATATCTTTGCATTTACACCTTCTGTCGGACATAAAATGTCTAATATATATATATATATATATATATATACATATATATATATATATATATATATATATATATATATATATATATATATATATATATATATATATATATATATTCCAAGAATAAGCATCACATTTCAACTCATATATTAGTAGTTCTTTTAGTAAAAGTAGTTGATCCCATTTGAATGAGTGAATATGTAATCAGTTTTTTTGTATGCAACCCTCATTTATGCTGTCATCACGTCATTGTCAGGTCATTATCATTAATGTGACAAGAAGAACAACAGTCAAAACACAATAGTGTCAGTTTCGAAATATCTTTTAGAAATTTAATGTTTACATTATACACCAGGAACTCGCAAACGCGTGATGACACGTCATGACATCATGTCATCACACTTTCATTTCTTCTCTCTCCTGTATTCATGCCTAGAATTTAAAGTCTTGAATTACATTGTCTAAAGAATTTGTGATTAAAGATTCAGCTGATTCTTTGTGTTGCAAGTAATGATTGATATGCTGTAACTCTTTGGAGAAAAGTAACATAAATATCCCATCTAGAAACTCTTTCATTTGATACATTGTTGTTCATATCTATCAGATGAATTATCACAAACAAATGTTTCGAAATTTTCTTGACTAATCTTCATCTTCATAGTAATTGATTTGTTGCTTTCCATTTTTGGAATACAGGTTCAAATCTCAACTAAGGATTATTCTTTACTCACTGCTGAAAGGAAATCGGTCTGAGTAAAATCAGCGATGAAAAGATTGGAATAGATCACAATTAAATAAAAATGAATGATGTATCAATATCTTGCTTTTATGATTTGGAATTTTTGTCAAAGCTAGACGAAGCTCTATTTCTACCATACTGACTGCGATCATGCTAACATCTGCAAATTTTTACCAACTTTTTTTTCATTTTTTTTCCTTTGATGTCTGCCCTCCACTTACTTTATTATCATTCGTGTACCAATCATCTGTTATCCTTGGTTGTTGTACGTTTCCAGCCCATATCCATTTCATATTTTAATCACTCCCCTAATATATTGTTCTGTGTACTCATAGGCCGAAGTTGAATTTTTCTCCCCATCTCTTGAAGTTGTATCTAAAATTAATTCATCCATTGATCTAGTATCACAATGATTTTGCTTCTCAAGTATTGTTTGAAAGACACTCACACGCATACGCTCAAACAGATGCACACGTACACTCACGATTTATCAGCTGCTAGTATGCATCTAAAATGTTACCATGACATTTTTGAAAATATATTGATGTGCGTTTTCGTTTTTTATCTGATGGAAGATGCTTTCTCATGAAACTACGATAATTGCCAGCAAAATCTGATTGTTTATGATGCAAAAAAAAAGAAAGAAAATGCTATAAACTCAAATGCATATAGAGTAATTCTTGGATGGAATGCAGCGCAAAATCCCTTGAAGAAACTCGCAGAAGAACTGCTCCGTTTTATCTACTTTTTATGATCTGACATTTTTCTTTTAACTCTAGGTGAGGTTTTTATTATTTTCTGATTGCAATCTCTTTACTTGATTCCCAAACAAAAATGAGGAAATATTCTCCTACGTTACGAAAACATGCGTGTATTTAAAAATAAATACTCTCAATGATGAACAAAGGTTTTTTTTTTCATCTTCTTCGTGGCACAATATTTGGAAAACAGTCCATACACAATTATTTGAAGCATTTGTTTGATCGTTGGATAAAAAAGGGATATTCATGAGACGTCATCTAAAGGCTTGTTAGTTTTATCTGCTACATACGTTGAGTGCCCAAAAATACGAAACGTTACAAAAAATCCATCTTAACCTCCTATGGCAGCTCAAAATTAGGAGGAAATCGAACCAAAATTCAAGAAATGCAAAAATGTAAGGAAAATAATTTGTCAAGATCTAACGTAAACAAGTTAGACGCCAAAGGCAAGATTGTTTGACTAGAATCACATATTCTGTCAATATACGGCGTATTAGTAAGTCGAAAATAACTTTTTGAAATGTATTGGATACTTTTTGCGCTCAGTGTGTATTTCTACAAATAAACCCACTCTATCATTTTGTTCGTATTTATGCCCTTCAAGCGTTAAGAGCCTCGGCCGCCATTACTCTCTACGTTTTATTGATCGCTGTCGCTGAAAAGATGATAAGTTGTTCTTGTGTATATTCCGGTTTAATCCCCAGGTTATGAGAGTTGAAGAAATAGAACGAATAATCAGTAAGTATCTGAAAAATTGTTAGGGTTACCTATCTCCTTAACAAATGTGGATAACAAAACTAAAACCACCATTGGCGGAGTATAGAGTTGGCAAGGCGTAACTGTATCTGATGCTGCGTGACTCCCAAGGCCTTTTTTGAAACACTACACCATCGGTCATGACAGGCCTGAAATGGAATGTCAAGAAGGCTGTAAAGAGGGCAGTGTCATCCCTCTGGATGGAAGAAATGATCAGTGCTTTTGAAACTGTCAGAACTGAGGTTGTTATTATCAAGTGGTGGTAGGAGATCACACAAGAAATAGAACGTATTTGGTAACAGAAGAGATTAGCCATTATGTGAGGATCAAGCGTCGTATTACAGCTTTCGGTCATTCAAAATGGGATGCATATCGGAGGAAAAAAGAATACGCGATATTGCATCAAACAGGTGAACCAACAAAGGCCCAGTTCCTGCATAAAGGCTATATATGGTATCCTTCCAACACAAGTCAACCTGAAGCATTTACGGAGGTCATGTAACAACTTCAAGACTATGTAGCTAACATGTCGATGACATTCCATTTACAACTACGATTAGGGTAGATTTCGTAAAAAATAGGGAAGAATTTATGAGCCGGTTTTGGGATCAAGTGTGAATCAAAATTCTCTGAGGGTTGCAAAGACTGGATGATCGTCAATGTTGATCCAGGGTATGGGCTTTTTCCCATCCAGCGTCCTGACCTAATAATATTTTCATTTGAATCTACAGAAGTTCACAACTTCGAATAGACTATTACTTTTGATGGAAATATCAACAGGGCTGATGAAACTAAGCTGGAGATTTATGTGGTCCATCGTGAACAAGTTTATTTCTCTTTAGGATCGGATGGCAAGGTATTGTTGCCTATTCGGCTTCAACATACCTATTTAAACGTAGATTATTACCGACAGATGATAGAGAGTATTTAAAAAATCTCTGTGATCTTGTTCCGATGCATCTGTACCAATTAGGCAATTTCGAAAGACTTTACAACAACTATATCAAAGGAAAAGCGACCGATCATAATTTCGTTTTCGGGGACATTTAGTGTTATTTGTTTGATTAGAACTAGTTTCATCAAATAGGGGTCACCTAATTCTTCATCTGCTTTGCTCAACAGTTTGAGTTCAGCTGAGTTAATTCTCCGTCCACCAATTAATTATGGAATGGCTGTACTCTATTTCGTCTTTATATGATAGTATGGCCCGATCCGAAACAAAATTGTAACCAAACCTTAAATTAAAGAATAAGACCATATTCTAACTGCGGGTGGGTAAATGCCTTTTGAATCTCAAAAATGCAATACCCAAATAGAAGCAACCATCTATTAATTTCTTGGATTTAATAATCTGTATGATTCATTCCTTAGTTTGAATGTATTACTTAATATTCTGTACTTCTTATCAACTTAAACATTTGTAACATTGTTACTGATACATATGAAACGGGTGTTGCTTTTTTGATGGGAGGTAGCCAACCATTATCCATTGATGAGATGACATATAAGGAAATGCTTTTTAAAACTAAGAGTCATGCCGAGATAGAGGAACTATCTTTCGTGTTCTTGGTTTGACTTGATTGTGTTATCTATTTACGCATTTGAATATGTCTGTCAGTCAGCACGTGTGCCAATTACTAATTTTCATTTTTTTCTCGATATATAGGAAAAGGGATATGTATTTTTTTAGAATCAACATGGCCACCGAGATTCAAACCAAAGGTTAATGCATAAATGTCACCTTCAGGGAGAAAATGCCTTTTGCAACTAAGGAAGGTCTTGCTAAGGTAGCAGTAAATATTTCTAATTTATTGGATTTACATATTTGAATGTTTTTCCTTTCACAGCTGATTATGGGAGTTGAAAAATGTGCTAATTATATGGTTTGCTATTTTCTTATCAGTTGGTGGTAGCTGAATTTTCCCTGCTCTAAAAAAAGTATTGCTCTTTGTAAAGCTTCAAGGCCACTAAATCTGAAACTAAAAAGATAACATGTAAATGTTTTTACGGGGATTGGAATTTTTTTCTGTCTTGAAAAGGTCATGCCGTGGCAGAATCTACTATTTCGACTTATTTCTCTGCCCAATCTCTTTCCTTGTTTAAATAGTCACTGTTTATATAGCATATCCCATACCTAACGACAAACTGATCGTACTTCCTTTAACAGGTTAAAAAAGTTAAGATGGCTGCATGAGTAATACTCTCTCCGACTTTTTGCCAACTCAGCCTCGACGTATCCGACTAAATTCCTATTTCTATCAAAGGGAATAGGCTCTGAGATCGGATAGAAGCTGTATTTCCATGGACTTACTATTGCAATGTGATGGAGAACAAACAGTCTGGTGCGA
Organism: Thysanoteuthis rhombus; assembly: GCA_963457665.1. Classification (NCBI taxonomy): domain Eukaryota; kingdom Metazoa; phylum Mollusca; class Cephalopoda; order Oegopsida; family Thysanoteuthidae; genus Thysanoteuthis; species Thysanoteuthis major. The sequence goes on from OY735206.1 coordinate 23,673,582, forward strand.
TAAGTAATGCTTGGATGATCATAGTAAGTGGTGCTTTGGCCATGTGCTTTGCTGGGAGCACAAACACACACGCACACACACACATACACACACACATACATATATGTTCTTACAAATACGGCGACGAAAATATATCACACTCACACTCACATACGCGCACATGTGTGTGTGTATATATATACATATATATATATATATATATATATATATATATATATATATATATATATATATATATATATATATATATATATATATATATAACGGTACCTTCAAACGCAGTTCATTTGAAAGAAAAATTATTCAGAACTCTAGATAACTGGTTGAACCAAGAAACATGTATTGGGTGATTTATCGTCTAAAATTTTAGTATAAACATATATATATATATATATATACATATATATATATATATATATATATATATATATATATATATATATATATATATATGTGTGTGTGTGTGTGTGTGTGTGTGTTTGTTTGTTTGTGTATGTGCAAACGAAATTGCAGCTGCAAAAATAGCAGCAGCATATTAAACGTATCTTACATGAAATGATCACTTTGTGGTCAGGCATATGTTCGGGTATTAAGCATCATTACTACTAAGACAAGTCAATGGAACATAATATCACCTGATGTTCTGTCAGTTCAAGATTTCTGGATATGATGAATTATTAATCCCTTGGCCAATAAGCCATTTATCATCGTTCAGAAAGAGAGGCAGACAAGTGACATTGCAAGGATTGATTAACTCTGGAGAATTGACTGACACGATATACACTCAACCCGGCGTGCACAGTTGAATAACAAAAATCTAACCCTGTCAGACGATTCTAATTTCATAAAAGGTTTTTGAATCCGACAGACAGCCCCAAAATACAGATGGATACTGCAACCGAAACATTGTGACAATTGCAACCAAATTTGAACACAAGTTTGACTAAATCAGTGAATGGTAATATTAAGTTCAGTTAATATCGCTACGTTGCTAGACACAGTGGTAAAGCAAAATTGCCATTAGCTTTCCCTACGAAAACAAAATACTTCATTCAACAAAACAAAAATTCTATACTAAACCCTCAGATAACAATTAAGTCAATCATGCTATTTTGATATTTGTTATTCATTGATAATCAACTTTGTTTTACTGCGTCTTATAAATTATACTGATATTTGATTTTATAACTATTCGGAAAGACATCAGAAAAAATGAGATCACATTTCGTCGTAATTCTTAGTTGTTTAGAGACTTAAAGAATATTTTCGGGATGCATAAACTCCCGTATGTACAAACTTTGTACTATTTTCTGCAATATTGATTTCTCAAAAAAAAAACAAAAAAACAATCTTGTAAAAACCATTTGACTCCAAGTTTTAGTCATAAATACTCATGCAGTGCCCAACACTAAACTTAATACGTGTGTGAAATAAATGATATTCAAGACAACAGACTGCAGACTTTTTCTAACAGGCTAATGTAAAGAACGTTCCATAATCATCGTCAAATTAATATTTTTTGTTAAAAATCAAGTAGATCTGAGAAATAACTGTTTCAAAACATCCGTGAAGATAAATCGGACGAAATTCATATTGTGAAAAACAGATATATGGCAATTTTACATGGATTTTAACAAACCTCCTTGGATGTATAATACGCTGATTAGTGCTGAGTCTGCATTATGGGAAGTACTGTTAACAAAAACATTTTTACCCAGTTGCTACTCTGTAGATTTGGGGAATAAAAAGTGTTATGTATGGTAAAAATTGTATTTCCTCAAATCTTTGAAATAAAACTGCCAAGAACCCAGACCATTACAGAAAAAATGATTTGGGATTAACACACAGTGGTTGGAATTTAACAAAGAAGTCAAGACCTCACTAGGTAACCAGAAATATTTCCTGCTAGCTATCAGACAACAGTTGTGCAAAGTATGTTGGTGTGTGTATAAACAGTCTAATATATGTGACAATGGAATACGAGAGTATTTTGACGAGTAACTGCAATTCTTAATAATTTGGTATGCTCACACAAACTAGTTGTCCGAATAAACTTATATTTTGGTTTGTCTCCTAGATCATCATCATCATCAGTCATTCATCATCATCATCATCATCATCATCATCATCATCATCATCATCATCATCATCCAGTTGGACGTATACCTTCCCAAAGATTTTCCACCTTTCTATTGTTGGCGTCGCGGAACCAATATTCTCTTAACATGTCCAGTTGTTACCGCCATCTCATATTGTGCCGGCCTTGCTTCTGAATTTGATCTTTGAGAACCCATGTCGCGTTGTAATGCCCATCAGTTGTCATCCATTCTTGCAACATGATCACTGCATTGTCATTTGAGTTTTCTAACAGATCTTTTTATCTCTCTGACTCCTGTTTAATCACCCAATATACTATGTTATCTTGTGGTCCTTCCATGTGATGTTGAGCATGATTTTCGCACGGTTCTCAGTTTGAGGATCAATCTTTTGGTCAAATTCCATGTTTCAGTTCCATATGCTTCGGGAGGATACATTAGTCGTATACTCTTCTTTTTTGGACGAATGAGATTTTCTTGTTTTTGAAAGAAGAGATATCAGCAGCTAAAACCAAATAGTGATAAGTAATGTCATTAAAATATAGTATAAATGGAGGTATGATCTCAACAAGTTATTTGTAACACCTCCTTTTTAACTTGTGATTGGTGAACAATTGTGTAAGCCTATGGATAAATGATAAAAAGTTGGGTGTACGTTGGAACATGCCATATTGCAATTCAAAGTCCTCACTGCAATTCTTGATACAATATTATTAGAAAAATAGTGTGTCAGGAAAATATTTCAAAATATATTATGTCGTTGTAGAGCCTCACCAGGATAGAATTGATTATAATCGTATATTTCTGCAAGGAAAGTGGTAGTAAAACATCATAGATGTTGATGTATACTGCTACAAACGAATAACCATGTGTTTATTCATACGTACAACGCATCAACCAGATGTGTAGTTAATAGTTATTTTGAGGACTATGAAAAATGTAGGTCCTATCATTATTTATTTGGGGAGTATAACTTTCCTGAATGTACTGTTAAAAGACCGCTGAATTAAATTGGCATTTAACAGGGTCTTGCTAAACGGGCTATTACTGAACATTCTCCTCATGCACCATATATAGAATTGGGCGATTGTCAGTGTCAACCTGTTTTTGTCATTTATTAGATAACCTGCTGAAGGAAAATCAATCAGAATGCATGAAGGTCAATTATGGCAACGACAAGATATCTTGCTGCATTGATTCAACGTTTGAATGTTAATGTTGCTGACTTCAACAGGGCTTTATTCCTGTAGGACTCAGCGTTCACTTAGATCGACAATTTAGCATTCAGTCCACAAAAGATGCAATGGAAAAGTGAATTCAAATTTGTCAGTCGACAGGAAAGTTCCATACATTATCATCATCAGCTGTTATAAGTCAACTTCTGGACAAAGGCCTTTCCTTTCATGATGAACGTGATTGTGCTAACCCCAGCCACGTCTTACTAGCAAACTGTTTATTTTCGTCCCACCATCTGGTCTCTGGTTTTCTCCTTACTGCGTTTACTGACCCGCAGGCACCAATCGGTCACCCCTTTGGTTCGTCTGTGGTCCTTTCTCAAAATTGTCCTCTGCTAATATCCTTTTTTGTTGCTTAATTACAGCATTTACTTCATTACACAATCCTGGTATCTACGAAGTCTAACCCCAATTCTACTTTTATTCCAATAGGAGATGATTACTGCATTTTTTGTATTGCATATGTAGTACGTAAACCGTTATAGGAAAACATCTTTATTATAATTAACAATTTTCCTAAACATGATAGAATAAATGGAAAGTGAAGACTTACCCAAAATTAGATGAGGATTTCTGCTCCGTTGTTCTTGGTCTAAAAACAAAGTCACGTCAGCTGAATTTGACAAGGGAAAGACAAAAAGACATCAATACTGGAGGCTACATTGTTTGACGGAGGGAAAAAGAATGAAAGTGTAAATTCTGTGGTAAGAAAAACTCATCAACAAAGTGATTAATTTGACAACTGTAGCATCGGAATTTGAAGTTATGTACAAAAAATCCATCGGAGGATAAATATGACCAGGATAATTCTCTTCATGACATTCCTGGGAAAAATCTAAAATACAGTCAGAAACATATCTGGAAATACCTTGATTCTGGGAGAGTAGATCAAAGTGGCCCAAGGGGAGAAAAGGCAAGCAAACAAAAAAATTACAAGGGATGAAGGGGGGGGGGTGTCAATCTTCAAGACTGTTGACTGTAGACTAGCCAGTATGTCCACAACAGCTAGAAAACCCTACTACACATATCCATAAAACAAGATAGAAATCCTCGCTGTGTCGATGTTTACAGGTGTATACACTGACTATATACCTGGTAAGTACATGGATGGTTAATCGATGGGAAATACCAGGTTCTGTGAAATGGGAAATACCAGGTTCTACAATGGTGAAGTGATTGGCACCAATTTGGATATTTGTCGCTTTCAAGACTATTCCAGTGAGGACAGAGGCGATAGGTGCTGTAGTCAGTGTAACGCTTCTAGCTAGCCTGCTAGCTGTAGTCAAAAAAAGAAATCAGCCTCTCCCCTCAAATATACTATATTTCTAGCCATTTTCTGATTTGAACCCTTCATATCGAAAAAAAAAAGAGGAAAATGGTACCTTAACGCTGGTTAGCCGTACCCGCTTAGACTTCACACACGGCAAGTTTTTTCTTCTTTCTACCTTGGTACTAGTTTGTGATACGTTCAAGTACTTGGCGTAGCATCCCAAATGTGAACATGAGTGCCCTGATACCCATGTATTCCCATACACTCAAAGAGAGGAAAATTTATAGCCTATTTGGTTGGTTGGTCAGCCATTTGGGGGGCTACTTTGATATGGAATATACTCACTATTTATCATTAATGCGCTTACGGTCAAATCACGATGAGTCAACCGCTTTTTGTTCGATAACCAAAGTTAAAGTTCGTTGATCTTGATCTGTAGTTAGATGGGTGAATGCTTGGGTTCATCATATATTGTAAGTATGTCCTTCCCAAACGCACATTTTTGCCCTTCTCACACATTGAAAACAATTCTATGTCCCATCCTACGCTAGTGGCGAGATAAGATAAATCACTATTTCTGTATTGTTATGTTATCACGTCTGTTGGATCAGGAACTTGTGGTCCCCTGAGATTGAGCCAAGTTTTTAATGTATGTAAGATGGATCAAAGTACAACGAAGCTTCTTCTGTTGATGAGTCTACTGGATGTATTTTCAATCGAAGAGGTGTTGTGTTCACCTAGAAAGAGGCCTCGAGTCGGTGGATGGTACATTAGGGGTGGGTACAGATGCAGCAGAGAGAAAAGATCGTGGACTGAAAATGTTATCCATTGCAGATATACCATTTATCATTTCACAGACAATAATAAAAACGACGTGTTATAAAAAAAAATATGTCGGGTACATTCTATGTTCCATCGGAGGAAAACATTTATTTCAAAATACTAATTGTGTGGGGACAAAAAAAGCCTCGTATGTAAGGAGAAAAATGTAGATCAGTATCTTTAGATGCATGTATATGTGTGTGTGAACTTAAACATCACTATTCTGTGAGGATACACTATTCTATTTAGGCATTATGTTAACAAAATATGTTGGATTTTTTTATTCGTACAAATTGCATTGGCCACCAGTTCTGCTAAGCAACGCCAGGACTTGACAATACGTTGGTAGATGACCGTTTTGGAATAACTAGTGATGTAATCTGCAAAGGGCAGCTTCGTTTGGAGCCATCCTAATAACCAAATGAAGGGAGTGGACCTGGACACGACACTTCTTACGGGATAGCCAACCAGGCATAGCAGCTAATGACCGAATTCTTACGTACTGAAAAAAGGCAAAGTCTATGCTGATGTCTGACATAGTATATGTCTCAATAGTGACAGCCATTGGTCCCAGAATTGCTAAGTTTCAGACGCTAGGTCTATAGACGTATTGATTCTAATACCATGGACATGATATTTGAGAGCCAGTACAGTTTTTAGATATGCGAGCATCAATAACTACGACCGACTGACTGACTGACTTAGAAACTGAATGTATGATTGACTGACAAATAAACATAGCAAGCGCTTCATACCATCTCCACGATATATTACAACAGAATCAGATCCTGCTCGAGTTACATTTTATCATTACGGCATTGGATTTTGGAATTCCAATTATCACGTCAAGATAAGAAAAACACGCATCATTTGCATGAATAGGACTCTACTTCATTACGATATTAGCGTTAGGTGGAGGTACTCTCTGGGGGAAGGGCTTCAGATGTTTGAGCTTCGATATGTTAAATATGGAACTGTACTCATTGTCAGCAAACTTGCTAACCATTCTCACTAGAGAAGTGATATATACTATAGACTGAATTAATCACAGTGATCACATATATTCAGACAGTTTCCACCATCTAGACGGTAAGGAGGATCTCGAGTTGTAACCAGAAAGAAACGGTGGTGCTAGTTTGAGGCTTGCCGGAGACATATTCTCTGAGTATTTGAACGGGTAACAAGCACAATATAAACTTTGACTTTATACTCACTACACACTGAGACACTTGATATTTGGGCAAGGAAACCAGAAGCTGTAAATTACATGTAAGTGCTATTTCCTCATTTCTCTACGTATATATATATATATATATATATATATATATATATATATATATATATATATATATTAAACACTGCAAAGGGAGATGAACAATTCACAATGCGAGCTCAAATCTTGTGAAGGCAGTACGTACCATGCATAGCAGTTTTCAATCCAATGATTTTAAGAGAATGCTTCGTTGAGAAATCCATTGTAGCCCAAGCATACAAAAGAGGAATTGGCACTGATTTAGGTAATATAATCTATCTATATGTGCATATTATAGTGTGTGTGTATCTATGTTGGTGTATATGCTCACGTATCTATGTGTGTATGTGCCCTCATATCATATTCAGAGATAAAATTCCTTGCTTATCCATCTCAGGATGATATGTACTTCCTGTTTTTTAGAAAAGTACATCCATATTTCTGCAATCCTCATCCACTTACACACGACTTCATCATGTCAATTTGCCCCTTTACCCACACTTACCCACGTATATCGCTCTAAACATTCAGCTTTGATCAAAACACTCAAACAATTCACGGTGTACACATCCAGCCATCGACATTATCTATATACAATCCAAATTTCTCTTAAAGAACAGTTGTTTTCTTGTTTTTTCTTCTCCACTTGCCCTGTCGGTATAAAGTACTTCATTCGTTTCAACAAATCTTCAGATATTGTCATACATTTTACAAATACTCAAATTAACCTCGATCTATATCAATACTTGATCATGCATACAGACATTTGCCAGTGGCTATGCTAAGTCAAACTGGGCTTCCCCGCATTTCAAATATTTTTACAGGGTTCCTCAAATATAATGTGTCCTTGAGCTTCGGCACCTACAGCAGGTGAGGTCCCTTGTTCTGCTTCTGGCATATAAATACATAAATACACATAATTTTATCGGGCATATTTGGAAACTCACTAAAATTAGCTATTGAGTACGTTCTTTATGTGTTTTCCGAGAAGTAGAATTGGCACAGCTTTTGGTGATATCATTTATCTATTCATTTATTCATCTATCTAACTATCTTACTTATGCCAGTCCGTCTATTTATTTATACATACATCCATGAATATGTACCTACATATATACGTGCACAAATAAATACGTACATGAATATAAATGAATGTGACATATTCAGAAATTCTTGTTAAAACATCCCATCAATACGCTCGCAGAGATGTTTTTCCAGAAGAGAAATTGGCGCTGTTTTCGGTAATAATACACATTTCCAACCCAAAACACGTAAGTATGTAATTTAAAAATTGGCCAAGAAAAGAGGCGCTATAAGAGTAACGCTCGACTGAGCAAAACCAAAATGTGATTTACTATGATTTCCCTTTAATAAACGTTTTGTAGCTTTTTTCTCTTTAAATGTTTGTTTTATTCGATAAATAAATTTCAACTTCGCCTGCCTTGTTTTTCAGTCGACTATACAACTTTTTTTTTGTTTTTAATTTAATCTCCCTAAATCTCTCTACCTCTGTCAGTCTATCCCTCTATCTATATCTTGTTTCTTTATTTGTTGAGAGTGTTATTCATTCATTCATTCATCTATCCATCTATCTATCTATCTATCTATCTATCTATCTATCTATCTATCTATCTATCTATCTATCTATCTATTTATCTATCTATATACGTATCTATATTCATATTTATGTACATTTTTCTATTTTTCTATCAGCATATATATCCCGACATCTATCTATCTATCTATCTATCTATCTATCTATCTATCTCTCTCTATATATATGTATACATATACATACATACATGTATATACATATACATATATGTATATACACACACGCATACACACATACACACATACATATGAATATATATGTATATATATATATATATATATATATATATATATATATATATATACACACATTCATATCGATCTTCATAGCTATCTATCTATCTATGTCTTTCTTTCTTTTTACATCTATCTATCCAACTATTTACCTCTATCTATGTTCATATCTATCTATTTATACCACCATGCATGACTGCCTACTGACATAGATACTTACATAAATATATACTTACCTGCATAAATACGAGTAAACGTTTCCTATTTCTGTTTTTTTTCTTACTCAATTTGTTTGTTCTATCCAATGAGTACATTTGAGAATAATTCGTCCTGTTTCTCAACATTCTTTGTTTTAGTTTCGAACGTTTGTTTTATGATTTGCTTTTTTTCCAGACTATACATCTTCTCTCAATACATATTATTGCCCCCCACAGGTACCGCTCTTTAACGCTCCGTCCTTCTCTTTCACCCCTGTTTTTTTTTTCATTAGTTCTATATAGATTCTGAAGTCGATATCTTGGTCAAGTTATTCATCCTCCTATCTATCTATCTATCTATCTATCTATCTATCTATCTATCTATCTATCAATTGAAAACTAATAACCTACACTGCATACATGGCTTTCTTCAGTTTTCAAGTGATTCTGGTAGACTGACTGGCTTGTTATACGTGTGCCACACGTGAAGGCCTCACCAATGGTACAACAGGGCTGAAAATCTCAAATTTACTCCTTTTTAAGTCAGTTATGCCTGTTTTTTTTTCACCCTACCCCCTTTTATTCGTTCATATGTATGTACATATTACGCCAAATCGGCGAAGCTACACCTTTCAACTTTCATCAGACAAACTTTCGATTGTAAGAAAATAGTTGTCTAATACCCTTGGTTTGATTAAATAAACTTCTGATCAAATTAAAATTACATATTTTTTTTTTTGAGAAAAATTGGAACTACTTAGTTACTTACTTTGGGGAAAAAAGGTTGATTTCACCAATGTCTAATTGCTTGACATGTTGTTCAAATTTAAACTACGTCTTCATTCATCGGTAAGAAAAGTTAACTCTTACTGATTAAGCAATTTTTTCGATTCAGCAAACATATGTATGTACCGGTTGAATGATGTATCTATCATACATACATAAATACAAGTATAAACACATTTTGAGCTTCTGTGCCCTAGAATGTCTGTTTTGTTCAATTTACCGATAATAATAAATTAAAGTCTTGTTTATCATTATCCTTGGCTTTAGCTGCGAGCACATTTCAAATGCTCTTACTTCATTTCATATATCTTTTTGACATTTTGTCTTGTTCATTAATATTTTTGATTATTCCCTGTCTGTCTGTCTGTCTGTCTGTCTCTCCGTCTCTCTCTCTCTCTCTCTCTCTCTTCGTAACCAAAAAATCTTTCGATGACTTTAATTATTTGACAGTACTTTTTATATTTCTTTCAACATAGATATGTAAGTGATCTCCCTCGCTATAAGTCTACTCTGTTATCACTCGTTCGTGTATATATATATTCATCTCATTTATAACAGTCTTTCATTAACGAATGTTTTCTTTCTCTCTTCTTTCCGTCAAACCTCAACTGAATTTTGACTCTATTTTCCTCATTCAACTACTATGACCATGTCATATTTCCAGCATAGACTAAAAGGTGAAAGAGTTTAATATAGAGAGTGAAGGTAAAAAGGAGAGACGGTTTTTTGTAACTGGAACTATCAGGATTTCCATACAAGTTATCTAGGAGAATGTCGAAATATCATTCTTTAGGTCCCTGTCCATGGACAAATAAAAATAAATATATATTTTTTCATAAGAACGAAAATGTTTTTACAAAAGTTGGAATATCTTATATTTTTCAGACTATCAGTTTGACCTTGAAGCCGTCAGTATTGCCTTTTTCCCCTCTTTATCTGAATAAATACCCCTGTCTTTTTCTCTCTTTTCTTCTTTTTTTCATTCCCTCCATCTGAATCTCTACATCATTCTGATGTTTATTCAATACCTATTCTGATTCCAGTCAGTTTTCTTCTCTTACTTTCAAAATTTCTATATTTTTATCATTAGTTTTATACTTATGGCGATTTTCATTCCCATCCTTCTTCAATTCTTAAGAAAAAATCGATCTTGATTCATGTCCTTATTTTCTTCCTTACTTTCTTTCTGTCTTTCTTTCTTTCTTTCTTTCTTTCTTTCTTCCCTTTTTTTTCCTTCTTTCTTTCTTTCTTTACATATATCTTCCCCTTTTTAACCACTTTAGAATTCTATCCACGTTTTGGTCATTTTGGTTTATTTTATTTCAATCTTACATTATTTTTTCTATTTCCTCACGATTTCCTGCGAAGATTTCTTTTACTCTTTCTTTATATAGTTTTTAGAAAACGTCAACAAAAAAACTGTCACTAAAACAATATTTGTATTTCCAGCCACAGCCAATGTATTTCCAGATGTGTTTCCGTTTGCAATGTAAGTTTTTGCTACATAGGCATCTTGGTTCTGATCTGTTATTTTTTGCGAAAATTCAGGTTACTCCTCGTGATAATCAAACGTGACGGAAGAAACTTCTCCACTGATTACCCCCTTTTCCATTTTTCTGATTGATCACCCCTAACATGGCATACTGCCGAAAGATGTTGGTCGTGTGGTGGTTTCTCATGAGTCACTAATCAGACCTGTTTTTCCTACTTCCAAATTCCAATCCCAAATTTAGCCATGTTCTCTTTATTTCCTTAGGCTTCAACTTTTCACTTGTAATTTCAATCATTCCCGCTAGGCAATTGCAATTTTAAACGAAAAAGTAAAGTTCTAAAATACGATTTATGATCTAAAGCCTGAACTCTCAAATAAATTAAATCGAATTCAAACTCATTCAACCGTGGAGATCGGCACGTAATCTGTGGTTCGTCTAATCGGCAACAAATCTGTACAAGAAATCCAAAATGAGAATTCATTGATTTTGCTCCAAGCAAACATTGAAAACAAACAGATTTATAGCGGAAAAAAAAGCAAACAAAAAAAAGAAAATAGAAAAAATGTATGCAACCAACTGCAGCTAATTTGGATATTATTTTCGAAATCATTATTTGTATTATTATTTTTTTATAATCACAGACTGAATACTCGTCCTATACAATGTTTTGCAATATGAAACTAAAATATTTTGAAAAATGAGTGTACAGGTTCATGTGCAAACCCCAGATATTAGTTCAACTTAATGTGTATCGGCTAATTATCAATCAAAATTTTAAAAAAGATCCGATAAACGGTTTTTCTACACCAGTTCCACTCGTAAGTTGTTGAAACGCCAGATTAAGGCGGCATTAGATAAAATCGCCTGCCATCTCATATAAACGGCATTTTTGTTATATATACTCCCATTAGTAGCACAATAATAAGGCTTATCACTATTTTTCATGAATAAATGAATGCATTTTGTAGCCTCTAGGTCAGATTTTATAAATCAGACAAATTTAAAGTGGAAAACAATTATACCAAAAGCCCCGTCGTGCAATTGATTAAAAAGCTGGTCTTGGTGCTGTATTCATTTTTTTATGATGTTTTGTTAAATTGTCCTACAAGTAGTAGTCATTGAACTACTTGTCGACGTAGGAGTACATGCTGATAGAACCTGATGATCCAATGTCGTCACACATCTAAGTACAGATCAAACCCAAATCCAATGACCAGTGCCGTCGGGATGATCGCAGATCTGCGTTCGACGTTGTCTTTTTTGCAGAGACCCCTCCATAACCTCTAACTAATGTTAGATAAACTGAATGAAGAGAGCAAAAAAGTTGGCACTCACATGAACTTTAGCAAAACAAAGATCATGCACAACAATCACGTCGGATATAAACACACAGCGATCAGAGTTGAAAACCCAAAACTTGAAAAAGTAGACTGTGAAATTCTCAAGACGAGGGAAAATCATGCAATGAATCCGTACATGACAGTAATCCTTTAGGGGACCGAGTTTTACTTTTGAGAACAAGAAAATCCAGTTAGCCCTAAAGAGAATAGTATACAACCAACGTATCTTCCAAATAGTCACCTATGGAGCAGAAACATTGAACCCAACCAAAAGACTAACCCTCAAACTACGAAGCATGCAACGTGCATTTGAAAGAATCATATTCAACTTCACATGAGCGTACACAAGACAGTACACTTTTTCAAGGGAAAAGTTCAAGTCCGAGACATCGTAGAATCCATTGGAAAACTCAAATGGCAATGGACTGGATAACAAAAATGGCAATTGTCATGTTGCCTGGATGGCAGAAAGCAGATGAACATCACGACCTACAACATGAATCGTCAGGGATTACATGTGTGACCGAAGCTGGTAGAATACAAGATAGGGTGACAAACTAAACAAGTTAAGGAAGTATTGAGTCCGTGGCACCATCGTAGGGAGGTTTAATGAATCTTGGGGAAGGTCCATGTCGAACGTCAAACGATTAAAGACTAATGATGATGTAGATGTCATGTTTACGGCACCTGAAGATTCAAAGCTGTCACAGTTTTAACTACTGATCAGGCTCAGATTTGATGATCATGAATGGAGAACCGCTTGATGACTTGGTGATTCAATCGTATGTAGTATCAAAAGGCTGATCAAATAAAAAGAATGATGATTGAATGAAACATCTTTTGTTCGTCATTGAATCATCGGATAGTTCAAATGTTTGGAAACGAGCACGAACAAGCAGGGCCGATTCAGGTCTTTGATAGTGAATTGAACATTCCTCACGGCAGCTTTTTTTGAAGGAGTCTGAAAAGGCGTTTTTTTTTAGACATAAGCAAATGCATAAATTCTAACTAGCTCCATTGGTGCTGCCCCTAACCTCGACGCATAAATAGATAGTGAGTCAACATACTAGGCCTACATGAAAACTTGAAAAATTGATGTTGATTCTGATTATAGTTATGTCGACAGTTTTCGTTGAAGTTTTTTGAAGTGAAAGAGAATGATCATTGATTGCTCAGTTTCATTCCCAAAACACTCATGACTAGAATTATTTATTTCCAATTTATAACTTCGATTACAGCAAACAACATTAAAATCCTTCGTTTGCTTGACCATGTAAAGATTATTCACTTGCAATGAAAATCTGTTTCTTTATTCAATAGAACTATGGTACAAATATGAGATGCAGAATTATCCTGACACTTGTTTCAAACCATTTGGAATGATTGAACGGTTATAAACGATTTGTTATTATCATTCAGGCTAGGGAAAGATGATATGTGTAAATAGCGTTCTGAAATGCCTTATACAGGCAGCAAGAATATTCTTTAACACACACACACATATACACACACACACACACATATATATATATATATATTTATATATATATATATATATATATATATATATATATATATATATATATATATATATATATATATATATACGCGTATTATCCATGTATCAATGTATATGAGTGTGTCAGGGTAATGTGTTTATACAAGTTGGAATCTCTTTATATGATTCTTTTTATGCCAGGAATATCTTATTTCTACATCATTCGCTTTTCTGCATATAATTATTTTCTCAAGCAAAATTAATTGATGGAGTGAATATACCTATTGACTATACCCAAGGAGAGAAGAGATAGGGTGATGCAGAAACGGAGACAGACAGTCAGACAGACAGACAGACAGACAGACAAAATGACGGATCGGAAAAAAAAAGAACGAGGAATAGTAAAATAGAATGAGGATAGATATAATCCAAATCAAAGGAGAAGAAAAGAAGAGAAAAGAAAATTTAGTTAGAAGATAAAAAGTAAGTGAAAAATGAAAAAAAATGTCCCCCGCCTGGGGTGGGAAGAAAGCCTGTGGAGGAGTGACTGTTTATAGATTCCCTCGGTGGAACCTGCATGTATGACGCATACATAATCAGCCAGCCCGGCAGACAACCAGACAAACCGGCTCAAAAACTGAGAGAAACTTGTGTTGACTGTTTTGTTGGCAGTTTTGGTTGGCAATTTCAAAACTCAAATCACTTTTGAGGATCAAAGTTAGGTCGTAATAAACCAAATACATTTTAACCTTATTTATTTATATTGTTTATCTCTCCGAATATTAATATGAAAAAAAATTACATTGGAATCACTAATTACACCTCATTTACTATACATTACCATTGAAATAAAAGTGGATGTAACTTATCCGTCTGTGCGACTGACTAACGAGAATACACGGTCCCATTTTTTCCGATTGCGATGTTTATTCGTAGCTGGTTGTAATAAAACTGCCTGAGGGTTTGGATAGAAGGAAAAAACCTATCAAAATGCTTAAAATTGGGAGAGAGAAAGCTACACACACCTTGCATGAACTAATCACTGTAATCCAGAATTATAAAATCATATTAAAAAACATACATTTTATTTGGAATAATCTAACGTGAATACCAGTGCAGTGTTGGTATTGATGATGCAAAATTACTATCGTCGACCCTCAAAATACTTTTTAGAGAACCGAACAAATGAAAAATATTTTTAGACACTGCGTAATGGTGTACTCGTGCAAATTTTCAAGGTTTTAGCCCTGGAGCTCCGAGTAAAGCATAGGGAGACACACAGGGACAGGCACAAGGAGATATAGAAGCACAGACGATCAAAGAGATGATAATCTGTAACCTTCTGTGCTGGTTGGTCGAACAGGCCATTTTTTGGCAATGGCGATCTGATATGATTTGCTGACATGTCACACCGCAGTTGTGAATATTGTTGCAGTGAATTTACCGACTGTTGATGGGAAACTAGAATAAAACAAAAAGTATATTATGGCATTCTGAGCGTGAAAAATAACAATTTGAACATTCAATATACAAGTGTTCTCTCAGCAAAAACGCATTCGAGAAAAAAAAAAAAAAAGATAGAAAAAGAAAGTTTTTTGTACATTGTGAATATGTATAACTATTCTTTGCATACAAACTCATCGAGAGGGTCAAAGGGTTACGTTGCCACGGTTTATGAAGACTCACCTGTAGATTGCCCAGCTTACCGTAACTTTGATATTCCCCAATATAGAATTGGTCATCTCACGATTCCGGTTAATACATCTTGATGAGGATTTACCCATTGGTCTGTTCCCCGCTTGGTTGAAGACGATTTTGAACGTTAGACTGAACTACACCGTATTAGATCGGCAGCGAGCACTGTACTATTGTGATACTGCAATTGGTATTTCTTACAATGATGCAATCGTATTCTATTTTAACGTTGGAAGGACGCAAAGTCCCTTGATTGTTGCGAAACCGTCAAATAAGAATTCAACCTGGAAAAAAGCACCAAGCTGGCAGATCTCCGGTAAGAAAAGTTCAACTTTCAAGAACAAGGATATCCCATGGTTTTGAGAGAAGAACATGCATTCTGTCGCCCATGGAGCTGAAACACTGAATCTAACTGAAAAATTAACTTTAAAACTGAGATTCAACGTGTATAGGAAAGAACAATGGTTCACACCATACATAGAGATGACAATAAAATACAGTGTATTCAAGAGTAAAAAACATGGTTTGAGATCTCTAATAATCCATTTGAAAACTCAGATGGCAATGGGTTGGTCATATCGCTAGAACGCCAGACAACTGATGGATATCACGATTCAACGTGGATCCCCAAGATGATATGCCACAACGAGATTGTTTGACGATATAAGCAAGATCAGAATGTATTGATTCCACGACACCCATGATATAGAGTTCTGGTGAGTCTTGGGAAAGGTGTAGGTCCAATGGAAGACGCTAAAAGGCTGCTGCTGCTGCTCTATATATCAACAAACATAGGAAATGGGTACGGAGAACGGGATTTGCGGGGCAAGTTCAAATTCTGGCTGAGCCAGTTCATACTCATACCACAATAATGCCTTTTGAAAATACTTCTTGCCATCTGTTCCATCTTTCCAATACGTCATTGGCCCTTGTGACAGAGTAATGGTCATCATCTTAACCCATGTGTTCTTACTTGGGTGAGGCATGGGGTTTATGTCCCTTTGACAGGCCTGGCAAGCCGGTTATGGGTGGTTGTAGATTGCTTACGTTATATTGAGAGTGGATGAGAACGGCCGAAAATATTGCTGCTGACGTCTCCACCCAACATGACACATCGAGTAAAAATGGAAGGAATTAAAATGGCGAACGTATAAACATGATCCTAAATCTGCTGGAAATTGGTTCTTCTGTTATAGAAGCTTAATCTTCCTAAATCTCCAGGAAATCCAAGGTTTTACGCTCTGGCAAACTGTACATCTATTTTGAGGAATGTCCCGCTAAACAGGGTGCAAATCAGGTGAGTTGTTTCGGATAAATAACAACTATATTTTCGCTAGTGCCATGTCTGATACTATTTTCAGGATTATGTGAGAATTTCTGTACTTGAGAATCATTGTAGATTATTGTAGGGTGAAGAATATGTCATGGGTGTGTGCTACTTTCTGTTTATTCATATTTTATCAGAAAAATAAAGATTCTGCAAGCAGCTCTTCAAATGCTATTGATTTTTACAATATTTATAAATTAGTTTTGATGACAATAATTAAAACAATAAATCAACAACATCGTGAAAATGCAACATATTAGCCCAGAAGGAGTGAAAGAATATGCATAACTCGATGGGGAATGTTATCCACTGAGAACCATGGGAGCGACTGCATTTGACATTTCAGACCAATGGATTGATTAAATATTAAACCAATCTGACAGTATGTAATTATTTTCGAAAATGTTGGCAAAATTGAATCAATGCCAAACTGTAGAAGAAAATAACGAAGAATTAAATGAAAGAAGCTTCTGCTGACTCGTTCCAAGGCGTTTTTATTTTCAATTCCATGCATTCTAATAACATATTTACCAACTGCAGGTTGGCAACCTTGGCTGAACAAAAACACGTTATGGAGGACTTAAACTGTATATAATGATCATTTTGAACATGGCTAATGACCATTTTGACATTACATGTGCAACTATCGCCGAGCAAAACGCATTTGTGATGAAGAGAGAAAAACAGGTCATGTTAGTCCATAAATAAAAACCATCGTGCAAACAATGGTTTGTGCCAGCATGTTATGTTGGGGATGGTCAATTGAGAGAAATAGAAAAAAAAGTGCCCAATCGATAAGTTACTTCTTCACAGTGATTGCAAAAGAGTTGGAATCATATACACACACACACACATACACATATATATATGTGTGTGTGTGTGTATATATACATACATATATATCATTGTGTCATCCACAGACAGCTGTTCCGTTCAAATACAACTCTTCAGTGTGGCAGTAAACTATCTATTATCTCATCTAGTACTACGAGGCAGGATAGTTGAAACCTTCGCTCCAGACCCGGAGGCCGGTATCCTACATCTGCACTACGGAACTGGACGGTCAGTATTTAGGCGATATATATTTGATTTAGCTTATATTCTCAATCCACCAGAGTGCTCTATTCCAATGGAAGAGCATTGCATATATATATATATATATATATATATATATATATATATATATATATATATATATATATATATATATATATAAACCATATAAATATAAATCATTTATGGGCGGAATTTTTGAAAAAAGTGGTTTCCAATAATAAAAATAGTGAATGTCTTATCATTCAGCTCTGTATTGGCACTGTATGTATGTGTGATAATTACACATATAGTCAGTGTACAGTGATTTGGGATTCGAAGAAATCTCTGCTCACTTTTTCTGGACAGTTTTGGTTGACAGAGTCTTACAGTTTCATACTGCAATCTAACGGAATTCTATACAATCGTAAAATGGGAGGGACGCAAATGCAAGCGACAAGAATGATAAGTGACGATCCTTGGACCTATATGTGTGCATTAACGAACGTATGTTCATGAGACTAAATCAG
Organism: Thysanoteuthis rhombus; assembly: GCA_963457665.1. Classification (NCBI taxonomy): domain Eukaryota; kingdom Metazoa; phylum Mollusca; class Cephalopoda; order Oegopsida; family Thysanoteuthidae; genus Thysanoteuthis; species Thysanoteuthis major. The sequence continues at coordinate 23,692,003 of OY735206.1, forward strand.
GATAGAATTAGGGGCTTTGTTATAGACACATATATCTTCTTCTGAATCTCCTGCTATTTCAGGGTTCTAGGATCCTTGCAAACCCTGCATCTATTTCAAGGAATGTCCTGCTAAATCTGCGAATCTGGGGAATCGTGTTTGATAAATTAAGATTATATGTTTATTCGTGTCTACAATGACAGAGCATGCAACAAATGGAGGAGATGTTATTGGGGCTGAAAATAATAAGTAGAGGTAACTATAAGATACATAATGAGGGAAGAAAGTTTCGAGGATATGATGCTCAAAGAGTGTCAAAAAAAGCAGAGGTTACATGGGTAGCCAGCTGGTACATACTTGGAACGTCTTGAAAATTGATTGCAGATCGGACACCACGTGGTGCAATGCAACTATGATTGCTGAAAGCAACGATTGAAACGTAATCGTGGAGATCCATGATCAAAAACATCTTATGTTCCAAGATGGGGCTGAGGACTGTCTACTATTGATTTACCGAGAGCCATATCGAGGAAAACGTATGCTAATTAACACTGGCAGATAAAAAGGCCTGGATATTTAGAGGGATTGAGAATCAACGGACCATATACTACAAAAATGCATCGAATTAGCCAAGGAAATGTAAAAAAGCAAGCGAAAAAACCCCAAAACATGCAATATTAGTCGAGTCGATCCACTGGGTAGTGTACAAGCGATTGTATTCTAAACATATAAACTAACATGTCTTAGAGAAGGAAGGGTAGTAGGGTCACCAAATAGAATACCAAATGAACTAATTATTCAAAATATCAAGGGAGCTAGGACACAGGCATATTGGAAATATTTTAAATATTGAGCTGAATATAAACCCACTGGCCATAAAATAAGTGGAAGTTAGTAGATGATTCAGAAATGCTACACAAATAGACATAGAATGACATTTAATCACAGAAGACTGTGGAAACGATAACCATCTGACCGTGCAAATCAATCGTATATGCTAAAATCAGAATATGTCTTTGAGAATAACAAGCATAAAATTATCTGTGACATTGAGATTCAAATAGATCACCCAATTTAGGCGAAGAGAATAGAACATAGATATCATAGGAATACAAAATTGAATTTTGTATGGTAATGGCATTTGTTGTTCAAGCAAACTACAGATTGAAAGAGAAGTAAGTGAAACTCTTAACACATACCTTGATCTTGCAAAGTGTGGAAGATGGAGATAACAGCACAAGCCATCGTTGTTGAAACAGCCCTCAAAAGATGTAGCGTACTGATTTGAGCAGCAACAATAACAATACTGACGTCTATAATACTACATTTGCGAAGTATCCGGTCCAAGCAAGATGACAGGAGCATTGTGGAACGTAAAACACACTGTCGTGCCCATTGTCACTGGCACGATTGGCCCAGTTGCAAAAAAAAAACTTACTGAGATTTTGCTTGGATTGGAAACACTGAGAATTTAAATAACCCATGACACTGTATCCTCGCAATCAATTACTATACTAGAGGAAATGCTGATATATTTGGTTGAATTTGATGTCATTTAATCTCTGATGAATGCCACCAAGGAAGACAACGGATAAATGCCAGTTATGATGTAATTTCTGTCGTTTATTTTCCATTCATATTGGATGTAAAATCCAATACTGATAAAAGATGAACAATCAAATGCAGAGCAATACAATGTTTTTGATATTTTTGAATGCCCTGGTAGGTCAAACAAGCCACCAGACAAAAAAAAAAAAAAGAATTTAAAAAATTTGTGGACCAGATAACATCTCCATCGATCCACTCATAGAAAGAGGTAAAATCATCACGAGGAGAGTATCTGTTCCATTGAACTTATGCTTAAAACAAAAGGAGGTCCCATAAAATTGGAACACTGCAATCGTAATGCTTTTTTATATATAAAAAAAAAACATCAACAACTATGGACCCCAACTGAATCTACAAACGTTTCACAAAAAACATCACAAACCAAATCTCAAAAGCACTAAATGAGGACCAACCATATGAGCAATGAGGATTTGAAATAGGCTTCTTGACCATTGACCATCAACATTTGATAAATCAGCCGGAAAAAAAATCGAAGTTCAAGATGCCACTCGCTGTAGCATTTATCGTCTTCAAGAAGACCTTTTTCTCCGTGGAAATTCCCATGGTCATGAAGGCCATCACTGTACAAGGTGTACACCCTGTATATGTCCGAGTTGTACTACATGTATGCAGTCACAGCAACTCTTTCAACAGGTTACACAAGAACCCTGAGCCCGTTAAGCCCCAGAGAGGGGGAATAAATGTGATACGAGCTTGCCCGAACGATTGATGGCTACCTTGAGATGATCTTCGGAAACATGAACTTTGAAAATGAATCATGATCGACGAGGAAAATCGGAGCAACTTCAGATTTGCAAACATCACCCTTTTTGCAAAAAACCTACACGACCACCACTCAATGCTGTCAGGCTATGTGTGCGCATATAATGCTGTACCAATGGAGCAGGACACACAAGAATTTAAACATTTACTCCTTATTATATAGAGGAAAGTACGTTTTTCTTTCGTTTTAATACTACTCCCTATAATAGGTTTTTGGTAACTGTGTCTTCGATTCATAATGCAAATTATGCTAAAGCAGTCCAAATTGGTTTGGTTGCGTTCATGCATGATTTACCAATGTTTTTTGTCGAAAGCAAGTGTCCAACAAAAAGGTACAAGAACTAACATCTACATATCCCCCCCTGGAATGCTACCAAGAGACGTTGGACATCTGACAATTTTTACAGAGTGATTAATTGAAATTGCTTTTGACATGTTCATTTCGATCCGATTGCAATTTTTGTAGCAATCACAGTGAATCGATGAATGGAACTGGCATTTTTCACCGCTATGTTTTTCCTAGACATCTGCACATCTGTATTATACGTTTTTCGTTCGGTTGCTCAGTTGGTCTTTCAGTTGGTCCTAGTTACGTTAAACAACAAACAGAGCAAAGGGAGAATGAGAGGATGTTATATTTAGAAAGGGGTGTAATTTTGGAGATGCCAATTGCTATGCTGTAATCATTGAACAAAAGAGTTCAGTATTGTTGTGTCATAAAAAGGCCCAAAAAATGCACCAAAACGCCAAAATTGTACATTTACAATATTCTAGAAAAAAATAAAACCTCAGAATATTTCTGTATTGCAATATTCCACAAGAAAGAAATTAGCTAAATCAAAAAAAAACTCCTTGCTTTCCTTCTCCCCTCTGCTCCCCCTGTTATCACTATCCTTGATGGTGAACGCATCGTTGAAGTCATGGTCCCTTTTTTTCATAAGAGAAAATCGAGTCTCAATTCTGGCCGCCTTTTTGAATTTCCCGATTATATTAGAGCTATTTCCCACAAGAGATGATAGACAATAGGGATGTGACTTCCCATACTTGCCACTGGGCTGAGTGCTTATCAATGTTTTGTACAAAGTACGAAAAGGTCTAGTTAGTCACTAAATAGAAAATGTCACGTATTTTTACAGCATACCGTGTTTGGGTTGATCGATTGAGAACTAGAAAAAATATTGATCAATTAATGAATTACACCAATTGATTTCTTTTGGATACTGATCGCTAAAGAGGTCCAGACTGAAAAGATCATCGAAACAAAGATTTAGTTTAGCAATCCTTTGGTGGGTATTTCAAGAAACAAAACCAAAAAAAACAAACAAAAAAAAACGTTTCCGTAGACAAAATAAAGAGTGAAAGTTTAAAATTTCAATAATCCAGCTCGCCCGGTGAGACCCGATCGTGGGATACATATATATCTTGCCAACCTGCAAGATAAGCTCATAAACTGAAGAGATGTACGTTGTTTAGTTTTGGCAATGGCTTTTGCTGACAGTTTCTGATTGCACCGCAAGGTATTTTTTTTACTCAATAGCTTTTTTGTCAGCACTTAGCAGAATAATGACTCGTTTATCACGTCCAGTGTTTCGACTAATTGTTTCTTTTTACTTGTTATCTCTTAGCGTTATGTCTCCTACAAAATTATCCGGAGAAGAAAAAAAAAATAGTAGTGTTAGTTCTTGAAAGTGATGAAGCGTTCAACCCTGAAATAGGAATACGCGAACATAATTATTTTACAATAGACGATCTATAAGAAAATATTCCACTCAAAACCACACAAAATCACTAACAAGTGCGTTTATGCACTTATACTCTTATCTATCCGCACATGCACACCCAGACGATAGCATACATACGGACACATATTAGGAAATGTCAACCAGTACTGACTACGTTATTTCTTTTCTTTCCAGTTTTCAAATTGGTGTGAGTGGCTGGCTATCTTTGCGTGTATCACTCTTACCGTCTGGAATGGATCAAGAAGGCTGAGGATATTACCATCCACTCGCGATCAAGTCTAGGAAACACATTTTCTTTCGTTTTTACCCACCCTCTAAAAGGTTGTTTGGTGCAGTTTAAATTTGCAAGGTAATTTCATCCTCGATCCATCCTCAGTTTATGCATGGTTACATTCAAGCTAAGTTTTCAAAAAATCAGACTTTTTTGAAAGAAGTAACCCATTCATTGATGAAACTATTTTGCAATATTTTAACTGATCAACCCAAACTTGGTATGCTACCAACAGATGGTTTCTAGTGTGTGATTAATCAGATCTGTTATTGATTAAAAGAACACTCAGAATAGACAATTCCTCGTAGAATGTTGGTGTGAAGTAGCACGAAAAAATAAGTAAGAGAGGATATGAAATATCTTATTCCATAGCTACTCCAATAGATAGCACCGCTTGCCTTTTTTCCCTGGGTAGTGAGTGTGATTTTGTACTTCATTATGACTAAAAATGATAGAAAATGTCAATTACACTCGTCGTAACCTTAATTTCGTAATCAAAACAGTGATAATGAGAAATCTATTCATTTTCATTTGGTCATCGGGTAAGTCTACGGAGTTCCAATCACGTGCATTGAGAAAGAAATCATCAATTATGATTAGATACTTATCACTAGAGTGAAAGAAATACAGGGGAAGGTTAGTTTTTTTTTTCAAGTAAGAGGTTCAGTGCGAATAAATGATTTTATGGACATAAAACATGTCTATACTTGTGTTAAGTGCATCGCTCCATATGAATCTACCAGGAGTAGAAACAAAACTGTAAAAAGAAAAAAGAAACAAAAAAAATAAACAAGTCTGGTTAGTCACACAATAGAAACCGTCACTCAAGCAATCCATTTTGCACGTATATCGTGTTGGTGTGATCAATTAAAAAGATGGAAAAAGAAGTGATCAATGACATTATTGTATCTGTCACATTTTGTTTCAGAGTAATCATAAAAAAATACAATATCAAAAAAGAGGGTGAACACAAACTTACACAAAAAATGACGTATTAAGCATAAATTTATGTGGCAAATTCAACACACTGTGAAAGACTTTTTATGATGCAAATAAAAAAAACAAAAAAACATGCATTTTCTTTGCTTAATCAGGATTAATTGTTTGAATTTCCTGCTTGCATCCTTCCAACGTTAGGGCCTGTCTATATCCAGGCAGTCAGGTCAATTTTAAAGCTGACAGTTACAATGGACGGTTTCAAATATTAAACATATCCACACTTTTAGAAAATGCATTGATCCAAATGATGCTAATAGAAATGATAGACTTTAACAGTACAAATTTTGAACATCATCCCGAGAATGTGTCACTCCAGACGATCGTAATCTCAGTTCCGTTCGTGTAATCTAAGATGTGATATTAGCTTTTATTTTTAGGTAATACAATGCGATATCTGGAGATGGTGAATGATAAACTATCATATCTTCGAGTATAGAATGTCATCAAGCTGGAACTATATAGACCTATACGTGTCCTTTAAGATAACTGTATATACGTTTTATACCTTTTGAGATTTCTCAACATTCAAAAAGATTTGTATTCGTTGAATGTATTTTTATTTGGTCTCTAATGTTTTGTCTCAACATTTTGTCTTAAGATACACACACACAAACACTCACTCACACACACACACACACACACACACACACACACACACACACACACATATATATATGAAAAACGGGGTAGATAATGATAAAAATAGAAGGGAGAGGAAGCAATAGATTGAAAAAGAGGGCCAGAAGTGGCTTTTTATCGTATTGACAATTGGTTCAAATATTTTTTGATCATCCAATGATCTAGATGTGCATTGATGTATCATGCTGAGTTCTACATGGCATTTCCTGGGACGATAAGTTAACATTTAAGTGTACATCACCTTTCAAATGGAGATTTTAATAAATGTTTCAGCGGAAATTGACATGCATGAATACAGATTTGTGTATGTTTGGAAGAGACGACACCAATTCAGTTTTATAAGATTATTTTCTTTATAAATAGAATTCCCTCCAATAGTTCAAGATATAATGTTCCATCTCCCACGTCTAGAATTCTGCTGGTTTAATTTTCATTCAGTTGTAAAAACCATTCACATCGGTCAAACATTATGTAGGGGATATATCAATGCAACATCGAATCACTAACTACATGTTCGGGTAGAAATTTATCGATTGTTCGTGCATACACACATACACACGCACGCACACAAATATATACATATTTCCTAAATATATCCTCATTCATATATATATATATATATATATATATATATATATATATATATATATATATATATATATATTAGATATAAATAACACTGCAGGCACTACTACTACTACTACTACTACTACTACTACTACAATAATGCTCATACTATTAATAATAATAATAATAATAATAATAGTAATAATGATAATAATAATAAAGATAATGATTCATCTACTGAAATTGACTTATTTACTGTGTATTCCCAATAAGTACGTTGAAAATCACACATACAAACATATATATATATATATATATATATATATATATATATATATATATGTTTGTGTGCATATATATATATATATAGAGAGAGAGAGAGATATGTTTGTGTATATATATATATATATATATATGTATATATATAAATATATATACGTATGTATGTATGTATATATATATATATATATATACATATATATATATATATATATATATATATATATATATAAATATATATATATATATATATATATGGGAAGAAATATGTCAGAAAAAACAGCTGCAGACTGTGATTGCTAGATATGAATGTACGGAGATATTTACGTAGAATGTGAGATTCAAAGATTCTGATAGATGTTCACATACATTGATAAGAAAGGCCAAGTGAGATGGATTTCCCCAAGGAATCGTCGTAATTAAATTCTTTTCCCTTGATCTTTGTTCAGCTATCCCTCCCTTATTTATAACTTTGTGCATCGATGTCTCAACGAATACAAATTCGATAAGAGGAACAGAATCAGTGACCCGTTGTGCGAAGGGCAAACTGTTGTATTAGCGTATCCCACGGTTGGAAGGAGCGAAAAAAGTGCGAAAAAAAATTGAGTCAGCATCAGTGGGTGAGAGAAATCAAGAGAAAAGAGGATAAAGTGAGATCTAGAGACAAAAAGAAAGAGGCTCTCGTCAAATCAATTGTTTGAGTGTTATAAAGATAGGATAAACAGATCTAAAAAATTTGGGTGAAGAGAGGGGTAGAGATAAAGGGAGCACAGTTATAATCAGAGAGATAGAAAGAGAGTGAAAGAGAGATGATGATAAAAAAGTAGGGGGAGAATAGGAGAAAGAGGGCGAAGAGAGAAAAAGATATACAACAGATGTAGTAATTTTTTCCACTCTATTGCATTCATTTCTCTCCATCCATCCAAGCTAAATGGTGGAACGTTTTGTTGTTTGGTGCACTTTCTTTTTTAAGATACAGTGCAAAGAACCAACCAATGTTTTGGAGATGTTTATGATACCCAATGAGATTGACTCATTGTATATTTCACTCATCGTATTCCTAAACTCAAATTGGGACAGGTTATTCTCCGTACAACTTCCAGTGTACTATTTGTTTCTGTATTTTTCCCTGCTTCTTTCTCTGTTTTTTTTTTGTTTTGTTTTGTTTTGTTTAGCAAACTTTGGTATTGCATGCATGTTATGGTTGAAAGAATTGAAAACAGGGAATTTATGCAAGGAAATCTATATTTCCTGAAATTTACCATTAAGCTCTACAAACGTGCTTAAGTGCTCCTCTTCTTGTGCTGATTGCTCAACACTTTCTTTTTTTTTTTTTATTTCTCTACTCAACTTTTTGGAACTAGCAATGCATACTGAGTATCTATTTTTTCAAATACTTATAAGTAGCATAAGTATATATATGTGTGTGTGTGTGTGTGTGTGTGCCATCCATAGACTGCTGTTCTGCTGTATTACAACTCTTAGTAGTAGTTTATATCATCATCATCATCATCATTATCATCAGTCTTCCATCTTCCGTTGTTAGAGATCTCCCCAAGGACATGCCAGACTTTGCTATTGTAGGCGTTGCGGAGCCATTATTTTCCGAACATGTCTTGTTCGTTACATCATTTTACATTTGCTGGCCATGGTGTCAGTGTGATATCTGGGGATCCATGTTGTGAGTCATGATGTCCATCGGTTGTCAGCCACTTTTGTAACATGAGTTGCCCGTTTCCATTCAATCTTTTTAATAGTTTCTATGACGCTATAGAATCCCATTTTCCCCTGATATTTTGTGCAGTCTTTTGATCTCACTGTTTGAAGTTGAGCATATTTCTTTCTAGCGATCGTTGCATGCTTTTCAGTTTTAGGCTCAGTTTTTTTATAATGCTCTATGTACCAGCTCAATAGGCGACTGTAGGGGGTACATTGGTTGTATACCTTTCTTTTTAGGACAAATGGCATTCCTTGAAATTTGAGCTTGCTTTACTGAAAAGTTCCTATCATTGAGTTCGATTTTTTTTTTGAGGATTTCATGGAGATTTGTTGTTCTACGTAGATTTAGTCGTCTACTTTCTCAAGTTTGTGTTTTTGATTCTGATCATTGTGTTTTTCTTTATTTTTGACATGACTTTTGTACCTGATCTTTGATTTAATTCAGTTCATATGAAAGCCCAATATTCTTTCTTTAGCATTCATTTCGTCTATCATTCAAGTACAGGAAAGTTATCCCGAAAACTAACGATATTGTCTGCATATCTTACGTATCCGTTGTCTATTCTGAATCCTTAATTTCCCAAATCTTGGTTTCAGGGCATCATTTCAAAGCTGGTCGTAATGAGGACAGGTCAGGTGGTATCACCTTTTCCTCCCCCTTTTTGGAGATGAGAGGGCTAAGAGTCAAAGAATAGTCTGATAAAGGGGCTGCTGAGAAAGTATTAAATACATTAGAGGTTGCTGATTGTCTGATTGTGAGTAACAAAATGAAAAAAAAAACAAATTTTCTAGACGTAAAGGATGCTTTAGTAAAAAAATTCTAAAGTTCTAAACGGTAGCGCTCATGCAACCTTCCCCCTTCATACTGAGTCGGAAATTAAAGATGACCTCTTGAGAAAATGATTTTTTCCCATCGTTAAAGGGTAAAAAGTGAACGGATACTGTTCCAAGTTTCAAAGGATCAAAAATGTAGGGAAATTGTTTCCCCTCAAGGGGTCAACGTTGACGGCAGATTTTTTCTCCCATTATGGAGCAAATATGAATGGGACACTCTGGTGAAGGTTATGAAGTGAGAAGAGACGTGTTTTCTCTGTTCGAAGTTCAGAATCGTGAGTATTTTTATCTCTCAAAACGGGGAAAAAAAATGGATTCTTTTTCACGTGTCCAAAAGTTTCAGTATTTTCTTTCAAGCCGGAAATATTCTTCCCGGTATAGACAGGTACTTCAGCTACCACTTTATAAGGAAGGTATAAGAGACTAAGTTCAGTTAACAATGTAGCAAAAAAGCCGAAGGGAAACTTCCTAATATCGATGCCCTTATTAGATTGTCAAAGAATCCAAAATAAAGGGAAAAGCCCTGCTAAAAGTCATAAAAAAGCAAAAACCTTACGATCACTAAAGGCATTTCAACGTACCAGCAAAAAGAGAAAAGAGAATATCTTCCACCTTCAAAATGTAAACATGGTTGGAAAAGTTTCATCTTTCCAAAGGGCTTCAGGTGGAAACTTTTATATTCCAAAATAGAGGGACAAGAGTGAAAAAAACAGCACATCTGAAAGAAGGGGGTTTTAAAACATCCTTATGTAGAATCTCCATATCACCTCTGTAAATAATTGACCAACTGTAACGCATTTTACAACGTATGATCTCACTCAATTTTTGCAAAACCCCTAAAAAGCCCAGCCCGGTGAGTGGATGGACGTTGCTTTGAATTTTTAAAGATTTAGCCCTTTTTTTTTCACTTGAATATTTCCCCCAGCGTAGCTGGGTACTTTATATATATATATATACATATATATAATTTTTCAAGCCAGTCCATCCCACCAAAGTGACGATATATATAGATCTCATCAAGCACAACAGATGCAGCTGCTAATTTTCCAACTTCTTTACAAGTATGCATACCCGAAAGTTTAAAGAAGACATACGACCCCTCAAACTGGAAGAAAAAACACAATTCCCCAAAAGCCCCTTGGTTACTTCTACATTCTCAACCGTCTCAATACATATATCTTCATACAATGAATACAAAAGTTCTCAACTAAAAATTCAAAAGGACAAAAAAGAAAAAAAAATACCCGAAGAAGCTCTCAATAGGCAAAAAGTGTTTTGTGATATAAAAAATCAGAACAATACGCAAATTCAATATATTTGCAGAATTCTCTCATTTTTATGTGTATTTTGTTCCTAATCATTTTACAATACGTACATATTTATATATGTGTGTATGTGTATGTGTATGTGCGTGTGCATGTGCGTGTATGTGTGTGTGTGTGTGTGCGTGTCTGTATGTGTTATCTATGTGTTTTTGTATGTTAGTCCGTCTGCGCATTTTCTTTTCAATGTGTGTTTGTATGCGTTAGCCCGTTAGTGATTGTTCACTTGTGTGTGAGTGAGTGTATGTGTGCATGTGATAATACAAACATTTGAATGAACGTTGAAGATACGGTGTGTAATCTTCAAAAAATCTGGTCTAATATTATAACTCCGTGTCTCTTAATGCGGAAAATGTATATTACTTCTCATATCTGAACGACCTTTCTGAACCTAGTAAAAAAAAAAAAATCATCATTTGTTTTATGTCACAGCGTGCAGTCGCTAACACACTGGATTTGATCGCAGACGGGTGTTGAACATTTTCTTTTTTTACCGATTATTTTTTTCGGTGTGCAGCAGACGGTTGGTATAATGGGTTATCGGGTGCATTAGCTTGGAAAACTGTAAGTTAAGAAAGACTTGCGTTTGTCAACTGATTTTTTTTTTTTTGTTCTCATGTCTTGGTTGAAGTTGGCAAAGTTTATACATACATAAGATACTGTCTCTAGAGAGATAAACAAATACATATTTCAAATGCAATTTCAACGAGAGGATCCACAGCATTAGTAAACATCTACTTATATATAGAAATGATATTTTTATCTTATCTCACTCTCAGTAACAACAGATTTTTTGATTTAAAGGAAACAATTTTGCCGATAGAAATATCTTCTTCCCAACTAATTAAACCATGGAAACTTCTACGTAATCACCTCTCTTGACACCAAAGAAAAATAAACTAAATACCTCAAAGCTGCAGTTTCTTACAAGCACTAGAAAACTGTTTTACTTGATGACCAGGGCAGGCTGATCTATAAGGTGTAGACCTCGTATACATCAGAGTACTGCATATATATATATATACAATCACAGCAGCGCCTTTAACAGGCTACATAGGGACTCTGAGCTCTCAAAGCTCCATAAAAAGATAGTTCAACATGATATCAGCTCATCCAAACTCTTAGCAGCTTGCTTCGAGTTGATCTTCAGAAACCTAGACTGAGAGTTCAAAGACTGTCATTCAATGACTTTGCATATGTGAACTGTTGCTTAACTAGAGATGACGAAGCCTAATAAAAAATCGTAATACATATCAAGTAGATAACATTCCTTGATATCTTTTCTATGAATTTTCAAGGTGCAAGCGAAAAAGAAAAAGTTGAGGAAAAGAATTATCTCAGATTTCATAACAGCAAATTAGCAACACATTCTTATCGGAGTTTACCAGTATATTCAACGAGTGAAGGCTGAAAATATATTAGTGAACGTTTGAAGATTGTTTTTGTATTTGTAACAATTTCACTTTTTGTCAAGTTTTCGTGTGATATTCTGTGTTTTTTTCTAGACAATGCATTTTCAGTGAGATATGAATATTTCCAATATTCGAGATATTTTCAAGAAGTTCAGAGCAATCTATTCATGTGAATCAATTCATAAGATATAGACCAAAGGTTTTATCACAGCATTGGAATTACAAAACGTCATACACGGCAGTAATTCTTGCTTTCGGAAGGATGGGGCAAATGTGATCTATTTTTCGTTCTACTCAAAGATGTCCCTCACCGCAAAGAATATATCACCATGAACGCATACAAACACACATAGACACACAAACACACAGACAGACACACACACACATATATATATTAACTTGAAATATCAGTCTAATTATGAAAACATCTATTAATGGAAGAAACTGAACAATTACTCAAATACTCCAAAAATATGATATATTTTTAAAGAATTGATTATTGGAATCATTGTGAAACGATGGGCTGACACTTATTTTTTTACCATTATCAATTTCAAACGAATAATAATCCAAAAGCTTAACACAAGAATTGCAATTATCATTGCTACTGATTTTCCGGGTACCGCATGATGAATTATTTTGAAAATCTGAGTCAATTATGATTTCATGGTCTTATATATTAGAAATGATATGATTATTAATATATATATATATATATATATATATATATATATATATATATATATATATATATATACATATATATATGTATGTGTGTGTGTGTGTGTGTGTGTGTGTAATTGTGTCGTCCACAGACTGCTATTTCGTTGCATTACAACTTTTCACTGTGGTTATAGACTATCCCGCATCCAGTACTACGAGGTAGGATCGAAACCTTGGCCGCATACCCCACAGCAAACATTTTACACCCACCCACCCAGCAAATTAAGCAATGCATGTTTACTTACGAATAATTCGTTGTCTACCAAAGTGCTCTTTTCCAGAGTTGGGAGAGCATTGCATATAGCTGTATTAGACAGGTGTTCCATTGAAAATGCCTAACCCTAGAAAAAAGGGGTGTTGATTATGATATCAAATAATAATTGTGATATATATATGTATATATATCCACTGCAGCGTTTTGTTTTGAGTCCTTCTGATCTCATTCACCCAGCTTTTGCGTAACTATTTTCTGTGAACATAGCTAAATATAGTTGTTGAAAAATGGTAATGGTAACTTATCACGAACTTGGAGACTTTCTCATTCCAAATCGTGATAATTTTCTGCAAATATGATTTAATGAATATATATACATATATATATATATACGTGTGTGTCGGTATGTGTATATTCAAATACAGGAGATATGATAAATATAATCACGGAAGCTTGTTCTATGAACAAATGAACTTTGATCCAAAATATGAAAGAATGTGAATAAAATTAGGATAGATTATAAAGGACAAAATATAACATTAAGACGAGTTTTAGTTGCATAATTTTCTGATCAGAATAGAAAATAATAAAGATATGTTTTGGTTATTAAATATTGGTTCATTATATTTCTTGTTAAAAAAGTGGACCATTTTGAAAGCCACTTTTAGAAATCAAAACTACTCAGTTTTCTGACAGAATGATCTAGAATATGCGTATATATATGTATATGTACATATATATATATATATATATATATATATATATATATATATATATATATATATATATATATATACAAGACGTTGCATATAAATATTTGATATAAGAGAAATGTATACATGGATGGAAAGTAACTTCCAATTTTCATATAGTACCTACAAATAGAACGCTCCAAATCAGGCCCACACACTGTTTTTTTACCCCAATCTTAATTCCATTGAGTAGGCATGCAAAATTACATTGGATTGCAAAGATATTTAGATATTTCCTCATCGTGGCAGACAAACAAAAAAAGATCCGAAAAAAATTCACTCAAGCTAAGATATATATTATAAACTGATATGAAATATATAAGTTGTATATCAGAAAAAAACGGGGTAAAGAGTCTACTGTAGTTTAGTTCCTGTACAATGAGGAAAAAGTATCCCTTCACTTTTGATCATCTGAAGGGAAGAGCATTTTTTCCACTGAAGCCAAATTAGAGAATTTTTGAATGAATATAAATCAGGAAGAAATCCATACATTTGGCGGAACGTAAGTTATGTTTAAATAGAACTTCTTTTCTGAAACCCTCAATTTTATATCCTAAAGAACAATTTTTTATTCTTATATATACTGACGCTCAAATATAAATAAATATCTGAGATGCATACATGCTAACCAACCAAAAATATTAGGAGAATCGAGTATAATTAACTAGGACATGAAAGATTAAACTTTAATTGATGTATCTCCTGAAACCAAAGCAACTTTATCGGTGATTGACCAAACACTGTTTGAAAAGAAGTGTCTGAAACATCCTAAGTAATTTATTACAGCTAACCAGGACACGACTTCCCTATGGTATATTGAATACATACTGAGACAAACAACTAAAAGGGAAAAGAAATACAAAC
>OY735206.1:23711709-23714209 GCA_963457665.1 Thysanoteuthis rhombus
TACAAAACAAAGGACACTCTTACGTTATAAACAGAGTTTTCAGTCATTCATATCATATTTACGTAGGGTATGCTGAATGAAAGATAACAAAAAAAAAAAAAAAAGGTCTGACAATGTTGCCGTATCCGGGCAATCAACTGAAAAAAATTGAAAAAATGGTCATCAATGAATAAGTTATTCTCATTGCCTTTTGTTGAGAGGTGACCATTAAAGAAATCCAAATTTTTCAAAATAGCATACAAGCATTTCACTGCCAGGCATTAACTAAGTGACTAACTCAGCATGAACTTGTTTTGTTAATCGAATCCCTCAGTAAAACATTCTTCTGGCACTGGGAAAAGCTGGAAAATCGAGTTGTTCTTATATAAAGACTAAATGATTGTATTTCAAGTCTCTTGTTTCATTGTGTGAACATGACACACATATACAGGTAAATAGTCAGATTTCCAGGTGGGTGAACTCATCTAAGACACGAGAGAAAAATATGATGGCATTTTCTTTTTACAATCTTCCTTGCCGATTTAAAAAAAACGATTGGAATTTTTTCGAAAAAATCGTAAATTTAGGAAAATACGATCATGTTTCCTTAGTGCATACTCAGCTGAAATAGAACATGTTTAATATTAGTATGAAGAGATCAAGAAGCTTTGATAAATGAATGATGATGCAATGCACTTATATGAATATATACTCCTTGAGAATCTACTGAACTGCAGTAAAATTACATATATATATATATATATATATATATATATATATATATATATATATATATATATATATATATATATATAAATAAGTGTTGACGACCGATATTATCTCTAAACTCATGACTTTGAGCAATTCTAACAGTCTATGGTATCCATAGCCATTGATTCTTTTACTCTAAGCAATTCCGTCCGGTTACTTCATTTACATATGTTTAATATTTTTTCCTACAAAGGAATGGTGCACCTTGTTGCCAGTGTAATTTAATCATTAGAGCTGATTCTTTTCTTTTAAATCTTTGAATGTTGTCATATTTTGAGTGAAATTTCAATCCCCCTATGTAAGCATACTGTTTGCTCCAACAAATATCATTGGCATATATGTTTGTGTCTCCCATAAACTCAGGGTCTGTGCTTACCGATTTTCTTTTGATGTATCACAGGAACCAGCGATATTTCATCCGGATGCTTTAGGAGCTTTTATCTAAATTGCTGGATAGGCATTGAGGTTTGCCCTACCCCAAAGACTCACTGATAGCATGTGGTCATTATCTATCAGAAAATGTTACCTAGTGTTTTGCTTATGCTATAATTTGAAGTGCTTCTTTCAAATGCAGAAAAAGATACAAGACGAATACTTTAAAACTACTTCGAGATGTTGTTATTAGAGGATCTTTTGAACATCATTTAAATATATTCACCAGATCTGAGTGATTATTAGGCTCAATGATAGGGAATGAATAACCCATGCTTTCATTGAATTTGAACTCGCTTATTTTTTTTTAAATCCTGACAATTAAGGGACTACAGTCACGCATAAGAAGTAACTTATTTATTGATCACTCTGCCTTCGAATTTTTCTAATTGATCACTATAAGCAATGTGATTGTCAGAAAACGTCGGTCATGTGATAGTTTCGGTTGACTGACTAACCAGATCTGGTAATCGTTATGTTTTTTTTTTGTATCAATCATTATTTGATTATTCCAAAAATGATACATTGGTAAAATTCATCAAAAAAAATAAAAAAATACTTATACTTTCACCAGTTTCAGCTGGAAGGCCTTCATTAGTGGAATCAACAAAATTGTGTCATTTTTTTTTTATTGTAAATTTATAGCACTTGACTGAAAAACAAGAAAAGTTGATTGGAGTCTTTAGCGATCGTTTTAAAAATATTCAATCAAAAATGTTAATAAATGAACGTTTTGCCGTTACCCAAGATTGAAAGACAAAAACAGCCCAGAGGCAAACATTTGCATAAATCGAAGGACTAAAAATAAGAATGAAATGAATTTACAAATGATTCCTCAATGAAAAAAAAAGTATTATGTGGAACAAAAAAACAATCATTGGTACACGGACACACTCAGCCACACACACACACACACACACACACACGCATATATATATATATATGAATGAATGAATAACAAAATCCGTTGGATGCATACATATGTTGTCCCCACATACTCATTAATATATAAGTGGTGCACCGGAAAGTTTTGAAATAATCTAACACATCAATGCACGTAAATGCTCACACACACACACACACACACGCACACACACAACCACACGCACACACGCACATTCATATATATATATATATATGTATATATATATATATATATATATATCGATATATTCCGATATATATATATACACACATATGTATGTGAAAGTATGTTAATATAAATAAATATATATATACATATATATATATATATATATATATAGATACATAGATACATAGATACATATATATATATATATATATATATATATATATA
>OY735206.1:23719209-23729209 GCA_963457665.1 Thysanoteuthis rhombus
GGAAAAATCACCTCTAAATTGGCCATCAAAGTGTGAAGCTTTCACTGGACCCCTGCCCCATCATATGACACGGTTATTTTGAACAGTTAGGTAAAATTAAAATCCCTTTCCATGTTCAGATAAACAAATGACCTGTTGGCAGCTCTCTCGCCGACTGAGGAAAACTGACATATATACGAACATTTATGTCATAAAAAGCTTGACATCATTACATTGAATACATATATATATATATATATATATATATATATATATATATATATATATATATATATATATATATGTGTGTGTGTGTGTGTGTGTGTGTGTGTCTGTGTGTAAAAAAGTTCAACTCTGCCGTAGTCAGGTTTGTTCAACCTGTATTTCTCATTTGTGTTGCTGTTAACAACACTGTTTCACCGTTTTTTGAAATGTCAAGCTCTAGATAATCTCTCGGTAATTCTTGATGCATCTCATTTTCTGATACGCAAAGGTTTTCTTCGGGCATTCATGATAACAAAGGAAGGTTAATTGTGTTATCAATCAGGAACTTGTTCTAATAGTAATTCTAACAAAATGAAGATATTTGATTGAATATCTGTGTTATCCTATGTTTTGTATAATGTTTTATAATTGCTACTCGATTGACTGAATGAATCTGAACTCAACTTTTCACTGAAGAAGAACAGCGTAGATGAGGGCAAGAAAAACTCGAATAAATTCGAGCTTTTCATATTTTTTCCATTGTATTACCATTTTTTTCGGATCTACATCATGATAGATATTTTGTTAGTGATTCAGATTGAAAAAACTGTAATGATATTAGGACTCTTTCGTACCCACACCCTTAATATCTCGAGCTTTTTACTAGAAATGCACCTAAGTTGCTTCATTTTGAAGGTGCATTCACTGGATTGCACTGTGTACATAGCTGTTGTTAGATGTGTCCACTCATTATATTGCTTTTGTATGTTGCTAATATATTGCTTCCTGTATAACTATTACATCCCATCCTGTGAATATCCTTTGGTTCTTAATGGATCTATCATATTATGTTCTTATATAATTTTGTTCCTTGCAAATCCAAATGGTTTGGAGCAGTCTCTCACATTTTCTTTCCTCAAGCCTGTTGGCTCTCCATTAGATTTTATTGTAATTATCCCATCATCTACGGGAGGTGACATGAATAATAGTAATCGAGTCCAAAATAAAAAGCCATTGTCCCTGAGAATTTATCCATTTTTATTAATCTGCAGCAAGATAAAAGCCCTGACAATTATAATGGACTTGCCATTAATCACATAAAACACAGAAATTCTACAAACTTAGCCATTGAAATTTTACTGGCGTAAATTCCCGTCATCTGCTTATCATTGGTTAATGAGGTGAAAACAATTGTTTTTTGCAGTCAAGGTTTTTAAGCCAAAGGGCAGCACGTAAATATCACATATCTACTGGAGAAGATTAAAAAACAAACTTAAACGTATGATGATTATGAAGATATTTCTGTTAGACTTGCACGCACCTGTAGTCTACTTGAAATAAACATTCTTACTTAGGAGAGATAAGCGTGTCTTTGATGAATTTAGTGCAATGAAATAGCGTAGATTGTGCTAGTTAAATGAAAGTCAAAGATACAATCTACAATGCTGTCAAACTGACGTTGGAAGGTTGTGTGATTTACCCTACTAATCGTGAATAACGATGAACGAAATCGCGAAAATTTCGCACCTCTCACATTCAAAAACGAGGATAGAAATCGAATTTCAACAGCTTTTGCTACAGCTATCAAACTGCAACCGATCACTGTGCCCCAGTGGTCGAGCGCTCGTCTCTTGCTTAGAAAGTTATGAATTGATTCACCATCGAATCATGCTACTTTGAAGGGTGGTAAATGCATCTCCGCTACGGATGCAACACATGGATATGGATAGGAAAACCTCACGCCAAAGCTAAAAGGTTATCACCAAAAACGGATCCTCTTGAGATCACCAAAGCGAAGTTAAGCATATTCAGTAGCAAGACGGGTAACTGTTAGCGATCACTCGGTGTCGTGAGCAGGATGGGGTTTCAACAAGTTTGTTTAACCTGATTTGATATTACTCGCGGTAATCCACGGGTACCAATCCCACAACATCCTCAAAAACCGATGTATTCATACGATCCTTCAAGAATTATGAAGCTTTTATTTCTTCGGATATGCCTAATTTTATTTTTTAGAATCATTTTTTATCGTTCCTAAGGTTGATGATGATGATGATCATCATCATCATCATCAATTCAATGTTAACCGTTTGACAAAATCTTCTCTATCGTGGGCGTTACGGAGCCAGTATCTCTGGAATATCTCTATTCCGTTAGGACATCTTATGTTTTGATTGCCGCACTTTCACATAACATCTATGGGGATCCACGTTGTAACTGACTGGCTGCCATTCTTGCATCATCACCATCCCATTCCAATTTAAGTTTTTAATGGAATCTAAGATAACTCTGATTCCTGTTTTCCTCTAATATGCTGCTGATGTTCAATCTTCCCGTCTGATGTCAGGAATGATTCTCTCCTGTGAACTTTGAATGGTTTTTAGTTTGTGAGCCAATATTCATTCTCCTTTTTTTTACTCAACTTTTATTATTCATCAGGGAGAATTTCCATTCTATTTCGGCGTATTTTAGAGTGAGTTAGTGCAGGCTGGCACGAGGCCATTGTATCAAGTTCTGTTACTTCACAGTTACCTTTAGTAAACAATCATTAAATACGGAGAAAGATTTACAAGCTACACTAGAAGGAGAAAAACACAAAACCAGACAGATGTTGATACCTCCAAGGAAATCTACTTAAATCCCTTGTCGTTTTCTATCTCTATCAATTTTGTTTGAATTTGGTCGTTTGTGTGTGTGAGTTGTGTGTGTGTGTGTGTTTGTGTGTATGTGTGTGTGTGTGTGTGTGTGTGTGTGTGTGTGTGTGTGTGTGTGTGTGTGTCTATGACTTTCTTTCGATTGTGCGGTCGCGTTTGTAGATACCTGATTGTATTCATTGAGTTTTGTGTGTTTGCGTACGTTCTTTCATGCATTCGTACATAGGTTGTGTGCGTGTGTGTATATGTGTGCACATACACATTTGTTTGTTTTTCGTGCACGTTTTTGCGTATGCCTGTGTTTAGATATTTGTTTCTGTATGAAATTGTGTATGTTCGTCCATTTGTTTGCTTTTGCTGGTTGCAATGTATCTATCTATCTATCTATCCATCTATCTTTCTCTCTCTCTCTCTCTCTCTCTCTATATATATATATATATATATATATACATATATACATACATATATATATATATATATATATATATATATATATATATGCTGAATCATGAGTGATATGTATATTAGTAAATATATTCACCCTTGCATGTATTAAAAAAATATGCGTTTGTTACTGAAATGACAAACGCCAAAAACGTTGCCTCATCGATATATATCTATTGATGTGTGACTATATATATATATATATATATATATATATATATATATATATATATATATATATATATGTATTTTGCTATTGTTCCCGTTTCTAGGGCAAACATGTCTGCAACATTGAATATACAAACGTTATCTGTATGTATATAAGTGTTTCCATGCGTGTTATTGTGCATGGAGTTGTTTGTGTACCTAACTGATATTCTCACGCACACTGAGTAACTATTGAGAGAGACTGACGGAAGACACTCTGGAATCAGATTTCTCAACATTAAGGCTCCACCGAGTAAATATTTTCGCTTATTTTGAAAATCACAACTGCCATAGGATCTGAGATGAAAGGTCGCACTCAATGCTAAATATATAAATATACAATTTCTCAAGTATGCTCTGAATGAATTCTTCTGTATATGAATTATTATTGCCAGCATTATTTATTTTAGAAGCCTTTGTTGTTTATGGCCATGGTAAGTCTATGATATTTATCTTTGATGTTTATACATCCCTCAAGATCATGCCCCCAAATGATTATCAACTAGCCTAGAATTCAGACCATAGAACCGCTATTTTTTCTTGCGTGAACATCTAGCAGAGGGAGTGTTGCCAATTTTATTTTCAGATTTACATCCAAAATTTAGTCAAAGTATATCTTGAATTGCCGAGAAAAATCTCCATTCTACAGGTTCATATATCTATCTAAAATGTAGGAAATATTTGATCTATTATGAATTATTTAGATTAGTTCCAATCTTCAGCATTGTTCCCATTAAAATATTACTTGAATTATTAGAAATATTATTTATTCAAAAGTTATAAATCAAATTACAATATTACCCACTTTGTTTATTTCGAAAAATCCAAAAGGCAATTTTTGACATGTACACACCACCAAAAACATCAGAATTTAGATGAAAACATCTCAATTTGCCGCAGTAGTCGACTCCTAAGATGCTGAAAGATTCATAAATGAAATAATACACACTGGAAAAAAACCGAGGTTTGGTTAGTCATGCCATGGAGACCCAAGTCTTCAAATTGTAAAAAAGGTTATCAATGAATAAGTTACTCCATTTGCCCTATGTTGTAGTTTTTTTTTTTTTTTTGTAAAGGTGATCTCTAATAAAGTATGAATAAACCAAGGAGAGCGAGATTATATTTAGCATAAACCAATATATTTTGAGAGATAATCTAATTTGATGTAGCATTTACCCCTGATACATATATAATCAACCAGTCAGACCAGTGTGAAAACTGTGAAAAATCTATATTGACAATGTTTGTTACAATTTTGATTTGCGATTTCAGATGTCTGCACTCAAAGACACATATTTTAGCAGAAAAATGGTAGAATGTCATTAACAAACCCAAGGTCAACGATGCAATCATAAAGATTGTAGTGTAGAATTCACGCGCACGTGAATTTCATGGTACAATGTTGGGTAACTCTATACGGAGAGATCGTATCTCGCTATTGGAGTGAGCGTCTGTGCTAACTTTACTCGAGCAACCATTCATTTGTATTTTGCTGGGTAAGATGATTTCCAATGTAATGAAACATTATTGTAACGGAAAGGATACAAATATGCATCCAACTTGGAGGGAATCATGTTCAAAATCTATTGATAGGTTAATATCTGTGTGTAATTGTATCTTTTAAGAAATATTCCTGCAATTTACATCCATTGTTAGATTTTAATCAGTTTAGATTAGAGATGGTAGCACCCTTTTTGAAAACACCATGTATGCAGTGACCGTGTGCGTTGCTTTGTGCATGTGTGTTTGTATATGTTTTCCTGGTTATATTAGACACCGTCAACCAAAACATAGTCGATGTAAGCCTTATCAATTTTAAACTGATTCTGACGGGATAGCCTGCCATTTATATGTCACGCAGAGAGGCTGCGCAAATGGAACCAAAGGGCTATAAATTCGAAGCCATACTCCTTCTTTCCGAAAAAAAAATCCATTTCATCATTTTGAGAAATCCCCACCAAAATATATTCTGAGGGATACCAATTCACAATGTAAGATTTTACAAAGTCAGTACATTGAGAATCGGACTTTTCATTGGTCCAATGAATGTCTATAAGAATTACTTATTGATTACTTTTTAATTGATCATCCCAAACACTACATTATACCAAAAATACATCCGCCAAATGATGGTTTCTATTGAGTGACTGATCAGACTTGCCGTCAGTTGGTATCCATTTGTCTCAATTTGTCTGGATAAATTGGTTAGGCTGTAATAATCTGAACGACTTTTGCAGACATTTTAATAAAACAGAGTTAAAGCAGACGTTGCCTCAACGACATTACGAAGCAAGCAGCTGTCTCCATTCAAAAGGCTGATTTCATTCCGCCAGGTTTTTCCCCACTTAAGTGTTGATTTCATGTTTTATTTTCTATTTAGCTTAAAAGAATAAAGACATCAACACTTTCCTAAATTTGACAACTTTTTTTTCTTCTTAAAAAATATCAACAGCAAAATAGACACAATATTCAACAGCAAACACATTCCTTCCCACGCTTCCCTGGAAATAAAAATGGTTTACCTGACGAGACAAACGTTAAATCAACATTGTCGAAGAATATTGAGAAAAACAAAAACAAAAAAGAACCCCCCCCCCAAAAAAACAATAAGACGGTGTGACGATTTAGACAGGTTTAATAAATGCTGACACAGTGACACCAACGATCTGAGGGACTGGCTAATCTTCTGCAAGGTTTGTGAACAACCACAGACGTTGAAAGACTCCTGCCGATGATGATGATTCATTACCATCTGGATGATGGTGATGATGATGATTCACTATGGTCCATCTGTCAGTTTTTCTAGGAGGAAAGATAATCATTTGGCCACTCATGCTTGCCCAAACAATATCTCAGATAGTTTTCAATGAATTCCAATGGCATTTTATTAGAGCGTACGCTGTTTGCAAGGTAAGCATTGATTGAAATTATGGTTGATCGAGGTAGTCTTATGTTTACCTCCCTTGTATCGTTGGTATTTACTTGAAAAATTCGGACTTATAAAATGATTATATATATATATATATATATATATATATATATATATATATATATATATTATATATTTATATATATATATATATTCATATATATATATATATATTTATATATATATATATATATATATATATATATATATATATATATATATATATATATATATATATATAATTTGTCATGAGTATTTGTGGAAACAGACATTTTGCTCTTAATGGACCATTACACAAGAAAGACCAAAATTTAACGCAATCGATATAAGAAAAAATGTGTTAAGTCATGATGGGTTGTTCTGTGTGCTAAATGTCTGATAGGTGCATGTATTAAATGGTGAAATAAAATGGTTAAACAGTTCGATAAAAAAAAATAGTTCTTTGCATCCTTGTAAAATCTAGTTTGTAATTGGCAATTTGTCGATTTAGTCATTAATTCAAAGCTCAGATTACGTCTTAGCTTCTCTAATCTTGGCAAAAAGGAACACCTTTTAAGCTTGTTTAAGTACTTATGATCGGTACTTTAAAAAAATGGTTCGTTCGATAATATCCTTTTTAAAGTACTGTAATCTGAGATACTTAAATTCCCCCGTTTTCCTTTCCAGTGTGCTGAAATGGGACAGTCACGAATATGTCATCAACATTTTCCACATTCAAGTTAAGAAAATCTCATTAACTAAAATTGCATTCTTCTCCGAATGAAAGAAAAATAAATGCAGGAATGGAATAAAATAGACATCGGAGAAAAATCTTCAATCTAAAAAAATAGATAAGTAAAGACTGTACCAGGAGGAAAATAGCATTCAGGTTGCAATTTTGAGGTAATCTTACCTTTGCATCCAGAAAAGAAAAGAATCCAAAGGAGAAAAAAAAAAAAAACGAACAAAAAACATAGAGTATGTACAATGTAGGATCTCCGTACGTACATGTGTGTATTAGAATCTGTCAAGCAAAAGTGACAACATAAGTGTCTCCACTTTTGAAATAAGTTCGGTCGACTGGATGAATATCCATGCACCAATTCATGTGCTGCACAATCAGGCAACACCATTGGAGGTGAGATCTGAATTTTCATCAATTACTCCTTACAAAGTGAAGAAGAATACTTTATCTCCCCCCCCCCCGCGAGGTTTTTCGTGAAGGGGTTGAATTCACTCTGTAAGTTTATTAAATTGGTCAGTTAGTTTGAGTCTGTAAGCATCTACGCTTATTTGTTTGTTTTTTTGTTTTGTTTAAAAAAAAAAGACTTTCCAAGTGGAGACTACCAAACAAAAGAAGTATTCAATTGATCACTCTTTTTTCCCATTCATTCCAATTGATCACCCCCAACATTGTATGTCCTAAGAAAACATTAGCCACGGATGGTTTCAGTTGGGTTGATAATCAGATCTGTTTGTACATGGGCTACTTTTTACAGGTATACATACAGATGGACAAGTTATCCTTGTTGGATAATATCTACCCAATACTGTGACGCAGAAACTCAGATGTGCTGTCTCCAGTGATTCATAATATTTGCTGTCATACAGTGTAATAGCCGATTGTGATAAGTTTTTTAGTAATCTCTATCTGATGTAAGATAACCCAACAAAATGATTGCAGTGAATTATAATGTGGAAAGTGAAATATTGAGAAGATGTTTGGAGCCTCTCCAAATTCACTATTAAGATAGAACTTTATGTGATTTTCCTTGATCACAGAAGTTGCAGTGTAGAAAATGGTGGGATCAAGAACCCGTACATTTTGTTATATGTTGAAAAGATAAAAATGTATGGATAAATGAGAGTTGGAGAAAGAAATTGTCTTAGAAAATATGAATGGAGGATTATTTCAGGGGAATTGTATATATTTCGAAGAGTTATGCTTCCATGTGGTGGTTGGGCAAATGATGCTGTCTATGTTTGGTTCTAAGATAGATTAAATAGATAGTTAAGGTGTGCAGTGAGGGATTGTGATTTTTGTATGTCTGTGCGCGCGTGTGTGTGTGTGTGTGTGTGTGTCTGTATCTGTGCGTGCGTGTGTTGTGTGTTTTTTCTTAAAAAAGTCTAATGTGTTTCATAAAATTACGTGTGTTCCTAGAATGTAACTACTTTCAAACAATGCAGCGTCTCTTTAAAGGTGACCCCTTGGTGAAAGAATCTGGCCTTCGAGACATAATATAGCATCCGTATTTGTGAGTAGCTTGATACCATTTTGTATGTTAGTGGCATTGTGTATGTTATAATAAAGCGGCGTTCAGTCGTTTGAACTTATGGTTCTACTTATTTCTGTGTCCTAACATTGCATTTAGATTAGCGTCATGCTTTAATACTCGATGGTGATCAAATACTTTTTTTTGTCAAGCAAGCATCTCTGATTCTCTCCCTCCCTTTCTCTCTCTCTCTCTCTCTGATTCTCTCAGCCCTCTATCTCTCTCAGCATGGTACTCATTGTATCTGGATGTCAGGAAAACATCCGCCTCCAAAGTGGAGATTGTGGTGTTATGGGTTGTTGATTTGGTCCCTAATAATTGAGGATGTGCACGTAATAGTTATAGTACATGCCCAAAAAATTTATCCCAAGATATTATGATGCTTTAATCTTGTTGGATTCTATATCTGAATAATGAACATACGGTGAGCATAGACCTACTGAGAAAACAATGGAATGACAAGGAAACAGATCTATTTCAAAAGAAAATCATAAAAGATAACGGAACCTAAATAGAATCTGCCCCATCAATTACGTACGAAAATATCGTTTTTCATCATTATTTCTGATGAAGCTGCAAAGGCGAAAAGTAAGATAGATTCTCTCTGAATTCTATCTGATTCTTGATGGATTTAATATCCAAATCACAAACACACATGCATACACAATCACACACACACACACACACGCACGCACACACACACACACACACGCACACACATATATATAGAGATAGATAGATAGATAGATAGATAGATAGGGAGAGAGACAGGGGTCGTAATGTTATAGGTATAAATATTCACCTATTTTCCTCTGGAACCCTATGAAGTTTCTCCCAATCTGTTTGTTACCTGAAGATTTCATAGATATCTAGTCCGAAGCTATTCATAATGTAAATAGAGGAACTACACTAGATTCGGTGTTGGAGTCCATTTTTTCATATGGTTGGTACGAGGTAATCACATCAGCAAGATTATGATGTCTAAGTGGATGTGCCTACAGTCTTGGACAAAATCCCCGAAAACATCCTCTTCTCTTCAATATAGTAAAGCATACTCGAATTTTGCGAACCATGAATTGGAAAAATATAGAAAACTACTGGCTCCGCAATGCCGATGATAGAGAAGTGTGGCGAATCCTAGGGAAGGTCCATGCCCAACGGCTGATGTTGAAAGACTGATGATGATGATGGTGATGATGATGATGATCTTGCTTATGCTGGCTAAAGCATCAGCCAACCCTAGTCAAGCTTCATTTATTACCAGTTTCTCCCGGTTATTTGTAGGTTTGCAACATGTGAAACAGACTTGAATGTGACAAACATCCTATTCG
>OY735206.1:23731709-23751709 GCA_963457665.1 Thysanoteuthis rhombus
CATACGAGAATAAACGATATTTACTTACCATGCGCAATTCCATTTCAACTTCTAGCTTCTATACATATCATAAGGTGATGAAAGCATTGTTGCTTTCATAAGAAAAGTACAATCATTACAAAAGCATATATACGTAATCGAATGATGGGATGAGCCTGGTTTACGATTGAGTTGCCTGTGTGTATGTGTGTATGTGTGCGCGTGGGTGAGATTGTTGTTATGCAGGAATTCATTCTTAGCTAAATGAAAACAGGGATCCTATGACGTAAGACATAGGCATCACTTAAGATTCAGATTGAATAAGCCGTGCGGCCTAGGAGGTCACCATGGGATCTTCAGATATCTTTGATGTTGCTTCTCTCGATTTTCTTGAAGTGTGAGACTTACTTTCCAGTCACCACAGCAGGAACAGAACAATATTTCTCTTCCTAGTCGCAGATACAGCCAAGTAACATATATCAAATGAAATTTAAGTCAGAAACAACGATTACATAGTTTTCTATTCTAAGTAATGTTATATTCCCAACTACAGTTTTGAGATATTTCGTTCACTTCTCTTCAGTGTTATTATTTACTTATAATATATATGATTTAAGATAATTATGAATCGATCATATCACTTTCATTACATTTCTTCAGAACAACTGGTCTAAATACATTGAAACTCGACACTACCCTGCCTTGTGTTCTGATAAATATATCTGGCAAATGGTAACCTGGTAGAATGGCTACGAGTATATATACTCATACTTACGTACACCGGAGGTATATAGTTTCGATTGTTGTCAGATATAACACAGGATCCATAAGATTTACAATGTGTGGTAGTAGCAGAGGGAGGAGTGCTGAGGAGAGCATATCGTTCTCTTTTGAGTCAATTGAATCTCATACTTGTGAAATATAGCTAAATGGAAATGTTACAGGGGTATTATTTTCAAAAAATCGTTGCTGGTAATTTCTTGGCGTTTTGGAGCCATTTTCTGGCTTTTTTTTTAATGCAAAAATGCGGTGCTCACACAGTCTATTATATCATTATACTTCAATTATAATTGATCGATATTATTTCAATGACGTCACACTTCTTAACTGGAACTGACCAACTGAAAAGTGTCTCATTGAGATATGAGGACATCACAGAAAAATCAGAAGGAGGATGCTCTATATCGAATTAATTGGAAATATCATCTTTGAAAAGTGTAATGAGCTAAAAAACTCCAATTACTTTTCTTTTCTAGCAAAAAGTGTATAAATACGCGTATGTATTTAGGTTAAGAAGTGAGGTTAAGATCGGGGTCTGCCTCGAAATAAGATACAGCCGAATGATGACATGCGCCTGATTTACGTCTAATGGATGCAACTTGATCTCAACAAAAGTAAAATATAGTAGGGAGGATTGAAATATACTTATTGCACAGCACGTTCACTTAAACTCAAACTATATTGTATATTTGCCTCCCATTGGCCATTCGAAGACAAGGAACAAATACCGTCTAATGCAATTTCCGCTGTCACTAACTCAACTCAACATAATGTCTGCTTTTTTCATATTCCTTCTCACTTTCCTATCAAGAGAATTTGAAACAAATATCAAATATCTCCTACACTGAATTAGTGAAACTGCGTAACTGCTGCAATTTACTGATTTGTTGCGTGAAAAAAATTGATTCAATTTTAATAACAAAAACTGATTGTTTTACATCCTTGATTTAATTGAATAATCTTACATCAAATAATAATTTCGTGCTTATTTATTGTTTACAAGAAAAACAAATTATAACAACGTATTTGTTCTTATTTTTTGCTAATAAAAGTTCGATTTCTGGAACCTTGGATCGTGAAATATGGTTGTTTTATATCTTTCTCAAATTAAGTTTTGATCAACTCAAAGCTACGTATATTTTTTACTTTTTATAAAAAGTAAATGTTAAAACTGCCCCAATTAAACAATTTCACCGACGTGGAATAAGATACCTGGTATTTTGTACATCGAGCTGAGACGACGAAAATTTTTGTCATTCACCGTTTAAGCATATCCCTACAATACATCGGATTCCAGTCATCAGCTGTTGATAAGTTTAATCACTTATGTAAACGCATCTGCAATTGGACGTAAGTCGATCACTCTTGAGTGCAGCTGCATATTTCCTAACAGGGTCCGTGCTTGAACCAATGTTACCATCGAGGCTACCAGTGTTTGGTTTCCAAAGCAGAGTTTTGATACCTGCCTGGGCTTTCATTTTACAATTTAAAGAAATCAGTACTTGATTATAACTTGTACTTGTAGAGTAAGAGCCAGATTATTATTATTATTATTATTATTATTATTATTATTATTATTATTATTATTATTATTATTATTATTATTATTATTATTATTATTATTATTATTTGGAATCTCACACCAGTTGCCTGGTGGTAACCGCTGGAGTTTGAGTGACAGCAAGTCTCCTCAAGTCTCCAGCCCTCCTCTCCTAGTACTCATAGGTCGCAGTAATTCTGCGATTTACAGTTTCACACCGGTTGCGCAGTGGTTATCGCTGAAGGCTGAGTGACAATAAGTCTCCTCAGGTCTTCAGCTAACGTCTCCTCTCTCTTTTGCATCTCATGACAGAGCTACAATTCGTTGCAGTACTTATATCTCTAGTACCTTCCTCAGTATCCGTGCAGTTCCCCGTAGTGCTGTGGTCTGTACGGTCTCTACCCTTCCCCTAATCCCGATCTCCTCCAGTCTCTCCCTCAGCGTTTTGGGGACAGTTCCTAGTGCTCCCACTATGACCGGTACTACCCTGGTTTTCATGTTCAACATTTTCCTTAACTCCCCTTGCTAAGTCCCGGTATTTTTCCCTTTTTCCACCTTCCTTCTTTCTTACACTATGGTCTGCAGGTACAGCAACGTCTACTATTTGGCAGGCCTTCCTTTTTTTGTCAACTATTACTAGGTCTGGTCTTTTTGCCTGGATGAGGTGGTCAGTTTGGATGTCAAAGTCCCAGAGTAGTTTGTGGTTGCCTTCTCTAAAACTGCCTCTGGCTTGTGCTGATACCACTTTTCCACATGGTTGAATCCCATTTGTTTACCTAGTTCCCAGTGTATCATCGTTGCTACTCTATCGTGTCTATGATTATAGTCCTTCTGGGCGAGTTGGCTACATTCACTAGTTATGTGGTTTACTGTCTCATCTCTTTCACCGCACATGCGGCATTTGCTGTTTGTCTGTGTTCTGTCGATTTTTGTTTTTATGTAGTTTGTCCTTATGCTTTTGATTTGGGCTGCCATGATGAGCGATTCTGTTTCTCTCTTAAGGTTCCCCTTTCGTAACCACATCCATGATTTCTCGTCTGCTACATCTTGTATCCGTCTTTTAAACTCGCCGTACAATTTTTTCCCTTCCCATCTTTCTTTTTTTGTTTGCTGCACTGTTCCATTATTTTCTACTTTATTGGTTGTTGCACTATCTCTCGCACTCTTTATGATCTCTTCACTATTTGTTTGCACATATCTTTCTAGGACTATTTTAGCTCTCTGGACACAATCTTCTATGCTGATGAGCCCCCTGCCACCTTTTTTTCTCTTAACGTATAGTCTATCTGTATCATCTCTAGGGTGTAATGGTTTATGCATTGTCATAAGTTTCCTTATTCGCCTATCCATTGATTGGAGCTCTTCCTTTGTCCATCCTAGGAATGGTCCTGTATACCTAACTACTGACACAGCCCAGGTGTTCATTCCTTTTATTAGATGTCTGCTGTTTAATTTGGTTTCTAATATTTTCCTTATCCTTCTCAGGTATTCTCTCTTTATTTTCCCCTTCATCTCTTCCCGTTTTGTCGTGTCACATTCAGGGACACCTAGGTACTTGTATCGGTCTTGTGCGGTCAATACCCTAATCTTGCTGCTGTCCGGGAGTTCAATTCCTTCAGTCATTGAAAGCCTTCCTTTGTGCGTCACCATGATTGCGCATTTTTCTATTCCAAACTCCATTCCTATGTCCTCACTATATTCCCTTACTGTGATGTATCTCTAAGCAGTACCTCATCTCTCTGTAGTTGGGAGATCTGCCTTTGTAATCTTCTTTCCCAGTTGGGTTTCTCTTCCCTGTTATTGCTCGGGGCCCTATCTTGTGTTGTGAAGGTTTGTGCTACCATTTTCGCCCTAGCGTAAATTAAGTTGTTGAGTTCTAGGAGGGTATTTGTTTCTATGTGCTGTAAGAGGCAATTGACCTGTTCGGTCACTTCTCCAATTTTCTTTCTGTCTTTGTCTCTTAGGGAGGGGAGTGTTGTTTTATCTCCTCGCATGATTTCTTTCAGAGCCTGTATTTTGGTTTTCTCTTCTTTCGTTGGTGCCTCGTCATCACCCTCTAGTGCATAGTTTACTGTGGGGGTCTCATGGGGAATTCTTCCAGTTTTAATGTTGGTACTAGTTGTGCTGGGGGGGGGCATTCTTCAGGTGTGTCACCAGAATCTCTCTCTACGTTATTGCGAATGTCTAGTAGTTCAGTCTCAGACAGCCATTTCTTCTTTTGGATCTGTTTTACTTGATAAGCAAGGCGTTGGTTCGATACTTCCACCGCAGATTTCTCCCTCCATAGTTGGAGCATGCGCTCCCTATAAGATCGCACCGAAGGTTTGCTTTTAAAGTAACAATACATAGCTTGTTTATTCTCCTCCCTTGACCATTTCTTTCTCTTGTTCCTTATAGCAGTCGCTCCGTGGGGACAACGCCTTTCATGGTTGTCATTAAAGGTATATGAGTTTTTGCCAACAGTAGCTGTGTGACGACTGTGTCCCCCTGAAGGCCATTAAGGGTGCGGAAGCCGGAGTTTTGGCCAGCAGTCACAGGATGACGACCGGGTCCCTCCTGGTGGCTAACAAGGGAACACCTGCCGGTTACGACACACAAATCTTTGATCTTTGCCCCGTTTTTTGCAGTATAATGGTTTGGTTGTACTGTCATGATTGGGGTTTTGGTTCTTTGAGGTAGCGCCAGACCTTGGTGGGTTGGTTAAGACCGATGTGATTCAGGAATAACCCAAGAGCCCCACCGGCCCTTTTTGGATCTTTTAAGGTAGCACCGGACTTTGGTGGGTTCATTAGGGTCGATGAGCTCAGTGACACCTTCAGAGTCCAATCAGCCCTTACCACCTGTGGTATAACCTTACAATGGCCGGCCATTCCGCTGCAAAGATATATCTATTTGGTGGTATGACGCTCCCCTCCTAAATTCAGACCTAAAAAACACATTAAGCTTCGTCTGGGTGAAATTAACAACCTTGAAGGTCATACGTCTCCCTTAAATCTTCTAAGTCTTGACTTAGTATAAGTCTCGCAATCTGTGTTCTTTCCCAATGGTGGATTTCACCCTGCCAACCTATTTCTACTTAGCAGTTAGGGGTCTTAACGGTCAGGGATGGACAGGCTCCGTTCATTCATACTCGGGGGTAGCTAGGCATTGCTTTCCTATCGGACACCTCTATCTCTACGGGGTGTGGAGAATTATTAATTTCAAACTATAAATTTTAAATTTAATTCCATTTACCCACGTGCAGCTCCAAGAAACAACAGACCACTCTCTTAACTTTTTTTTTCTTTTCATTAGGCAGAATTTGGCAGTGGACAATTCATCAAAGTGAAAATTTCTCAGAATCGCAAAAAAAACCATCTCAGAAGTAGAAATATCATCAAAATGTCAAGAATAATCATTCTTAAAGCCTAAAGTAAAATATCTTCTGAACCTTCGAAAATCATCAAAATATCAAGAATAATCATTCTTAAAGCCTAAAGTAAAATATCTTTTAAATCTTCGAAAATCATCACAGGGTTCATTCAGGGGGTGGTATTATTATTATTATTATTATTATTATTATTATTATTATTATTATTATTATTATTATTATTAATATCAATTTTTTTTTCAATCTTACACCAGTTGACTGGTAATTATCGCAGGAGTTTGAGTGACAGCAAGTCTCCTCAAGTCTTCAGCCCTTTTCTTCTAGTTCTCATTGGCCAGTTTACAGTTCCACACCAGTTGCCCTGTGGTCATTGCTGAAGGCTGAGTGACAATAAGTCTCCTCAGGTATTAAGCCAACATCTTTTCCCTCTTTTGCCAATCATGACAGTGCTGTGGTTTACATTTCTGCTTTCATATCCCTTCCGCTGTTAGGTCACTCCTACCAATTAATGTTGCAGTCTTTATATTTTCAGAACTTTCCTCAGTCTCTGCACAGTTCCCAGCAGTGTTGTGGTCTGTACGGTCTCCATCCTTCCCCTCTTCCCGATATCCTCCAGTCTCTCCCTCAGTGTCTTTAGTCTTTAGGACAGTTCCTAGTGCACCTACTATGACTGGCACTACCCTAGCTTTCATGATTCACATCTTCAGTTCTCTCACTAAATCCTGGTATTTTTCCAGTTTTTCACTCTCCTTCCTCTTTACTCTATGGTCAGCAGGTACAGCAACGTCTACTATTTGGCAGGTCTTCTTTTAGTCTACGATTACCATGTCCGTTGTTCTTGCCTGGATGAGGTGGTTGGTTTGGATGTCAAAGTCCCAGAGTAATTTGCAGTTGCCAATCTCCAGGGCTGCCTCTGGCTTGTGCTCAGGTCTTCAGCTAACGTCTCCTCTCTCTTTTGCATCTCATGACAGAGCTACAATTCGTTGCAGTACTTATATCTCTAGTACCTTCCTCAGTATCCGTGCAGCTCCCCGTAGTGCTGTGGTCTGTACGGTCTCTATCCTTCCCCTAATCCCGATCTCCTTCAGTCTCTCCCTCAGCGTTTTGGGGACAGTTCCTAGTGCGCCCACTATGACCGGTACTACCCTGGTTTTCATGTTCAACATTTTCCTTACCTCCCCTTGCTAAGTCTTGGTATTTTTCCCTTTTTTCACCCTCCTTCTTTCTTACTCTATGGTCTGCAGGTACAGCAACGTCTACTATTTGGCAGGCCTTCCTTTTTTTGTCTACTATTACTAGGTCTGGTCTTCTTGCCTGGATGAGGTGGTCAGTTTGGATGTCAAAGTCCCAGAGTTGTTTGTGGTTGTCATTCTCCAAAACTGCCTCTGGCTTGTGCTGATACCACTTTTCCACATGGTTGAATCCCATTTGTTTACTATCCCAGTGTATCATCGTTGCTACTCAATTGTATCTATGCTCATACTCCTTCTGGGCGAGTTGACTACATTCATTGGTTATGTGATTTGCGGTCTCGTCTCTTTCACCGCACCGGCAGCACTTGCCGTTTGCCTGTGTTCTGTCGATTATTGTTTTCATATGGTTCGTCCTGATGCTTTAGTTTTGAGTAGCCATGATGACCGATTCCGTTTCGCTCTTCAGGTTCATGATCTCTCGTCTGCCACATCTTGTATCCGTCTTTAAAACGCTCCGTACAATTTTTTCTTTTCCCATTTTTCGTTCCTTGTTTGCTGTGCTGTTCCATTGTTTTCTACTTTTTCATATAGTTTTCGATGAATCTAACCACCGGTTCGCTGATCTTAAACATTCTGAGGCATTCGAGTATCCAGTTATGTCGGATCATATCGTACACTTTTTTAAAATCTATCCATCCCATTGCGATGTTCTTTTTCCATTTTTTTTTCACTTTCTTTTACGATCATCTGATCGATGTACAGTAAGTCGTTCCCACTCTTGGTTCCTTTTCTGCAACCTGACTACTATTATTATTATTATTATTATTATTATTATTATTATTATTATTATTATTATTATTATTATTATCATTATTATTTGGAATCTCACACCAGTTGACTGGTAATTATCACTGGAGTTTGAGTGACAGCAAGTCTCCTCAAGTCTCCAGCCCTCTTCTCCTAGTACTCATAGGTCGCAGTAATTCTGCGATTTACAGTTTCACACCGGTTGCGCAGTGGTTATCGCTGAAGGCTGAGTGACAATAAGTCTCCTCAGGTCTTCAGCTAACGTCTCCTCTCCCTTTTGCATATCATGACAGAGCTACAATTCGTTGCAGTACTAATATCTCTAGTACCTTCCTCAGTATCCGTGCAGCTCCCCGTAGTGCTGTGGTCTGTACGGTCTCTATCCTTCCCCTAATCCCGATCTCCTTCAGTCTCTCCCTCAGCGTTTTGGGGACAGTTCCTAGTGCTCCCACTATGACCGGTACTACCCTGGTTTTCATGTTCAACATTTCCTTAACTCTCTTGCTAGGTCCTGGTATTTTCCCCTTTTTTCACCCTCCTTCTTTTTAATCTATGGTCTGCAGGCACAGCAACATGTACTATTTGGCAGGCCTTCCTTTTTTTGTCTACTATTACTAAGTCCGGTCTTTTTGCCTGGATGAGGTGGTCAGTTTGGATGTCAAGGTCCCAGAGTAGTTTGTGGTTGTCATTCTCCAAACTGCCTCTGGCTTGTGCTTGTTGTTGTTGTTATATTGATTGTCCCCAAAATGAGTTAATCTGCTGTCACGTCGTGAACAAAAAAAATCCCTCCTCATTTTGCCTTTCGATCTTCAAGTGAAAACTACTAACGGTGAGAGTTGGTGGACAATAGGATACCAAATGTCTGCGTTAGAGAAGTCAAGTGCTCTGTTGTTTAGACAACCACTGACATCTCCCATCCAGTAGTTTTATTGTAAGGAATTGCGGAAGTATTTATGGTTAGTTTGCTTATCACTCAAACTTGGCTTCGAATGAATTTTACACCTTTGTAAATCCGCTGAAGAAATTCCAAGTTTTACCGTCAAATCCATCCGGCAGAAAATAGTGTCAAGTTTATATGAACGTAAAAACTTTGGCAACATTGCAATTTAGCGTTGTGTGGTCTTAGAGCTATGACTTTCAGTTAGTCGCGTGTGAACTATCTTTCATTGACTACAATGGATGACGTCATAGGAAAAGAAAAAAACAGGGAATGGACAATGTTTCAAAAGAGGATGTTTGATGAAGCCTGAATTTTAAAAATCGTCGAAAAAAAAAACAACGAAAACAAACACGGACAAAAGCTACAGCAAATGTCAATTACGAATATAGCACTTTGTTTTACAACATTTCTTCCTTAAATTACATAATTAGTTTGATGATGAGTGGAGAGGCGATCAAGTGCCACAGGACGTGTACTGCATTCCTGAGAACATGGAAAATCCTAAATTCCACTATAATATAATTGGACATAAGAAAAAGGCCTTGATCAGTAAGACTATCAATTATTATCACATTTTATGTCTTCGACAATTATAACAATCTGATTAAAATTTAGTAAACTAAACATTGGCTGGGAGAAATAATTGTTGTACAATATGGGAGCCACAAGGAGAATTGATCAGAGATGTCCGTTGAGGTTCAGCATACCGAAAATATTCTGCAAGACTCAAACGACTAGCTATCAGTTATATCAAAATGGTTTCAATATATGTAGATTTCAATGCTAAAAAATTAAAACAAATGTTAGCAACAAATGTTTTTAATACTGTTAAGTCGCCAACTAGTTGCCATTAATAATCGATTCACATTGACTGAATTTTCTCTTATCTGTTTATTGATTCAGAATATGTGTTAATTTGATTTTAAGAAAGGCTATTGGCTGCCGAGGAGCAAGTTCCTCAATATTCGTCACATTGCAATGCATATACAGCTAACAAGTCCACTAAGTAACTGGAAAAAATATTTTGATGCTGACAGCTTCCGTTGATGGTGTATAATAGAATGCAAAGTCGAAACCGGGGACTGTAAGCACCAAAAAAGGTAATCCAAATTTTCTTGCTTAGTTTTA
The DNA here is from genome assembly GCA_963457665.1 of Thysanoteuthis rhombus. NCBI lineage: Eukaryota > Metazoa > Mollusca > Cephalopoda > Oegopsida > Thysanoteuthidae > Thysanoteuthis > Thysanoteuthis major. The sequence goes on from OY735206.1 coordinate 23,741,447, forward strand.
ATTTCTATCACTTCACAGATATATACCTTAAAATACATCATTTCGTACTGCATAACATATTATATATACATATATATATATATATATATATATATATATATATACATATATATATATATATATATATATATATATATATATATATATATTGTATGTATGTATATATATGTATATATATGTATATATATATATATATATATATATATATATATATATATATATATATATATATATATATATATATATATATATATATATATATATATATACATATATATATATATATATATATATATATATATGTAGTCCAGAAAATTTTACAGCTTTAGACACTGAACATTGAAGAATATTTTCATTTTCCTTTGTATCACTTAATTCTCAATATCTGTCAATGCAATTGAATTTATTTCCCCCTTTTTCCATCTTTTTACATATAATTTATTTGTATGGTACAAGGCGCACATTTTCTGTCTTTGAGATCATCCGTTGTAATCATTTAACCGTGTCATTGATTATAAAAACAAAAGAGTTATTTTTACAAGGCATCCCAGTAATATTGATCTAACTATGATGTTAGCATACAGTACTTGTCATACATATACTTTGATGTTTCATATATATCATCATTATTATACATTGTATATTGATGTTGTTTCAAACTAAACATCATCCATTTTTTTTTAAACGTCCTTTCCTTATGTTGGGTTACAGTATTCAGTAATGAGAGATCAGTAAGTATAACAACAGAGGTGACCTGCAGTTTGTGTTACTTCTGTTGAATGTTCAATCATGTGAATATCGAATCGGTCGAGTCATCATTAATCTCAGGCAGCATGCAAACCAACTTATTATATCATTTTATAAGAAAACTAAATACACCGAAAACTTCAAGATGATTATCTATCAAAATATCTAACCAACAAATTTAACAATTTTTCCAACTAACCTTAATGTTATGTTGCATACCATGAACCTTCTTTCAATATATATATAATATATATATATATATATATATATATATATATATATATATATATATATATTCACACATGTAGGCATAATTCTAATTACCTCTAGGCAAAAATATGCCACTTGAAATATGATTTTCCCTTAATTATTTGTACCACAAAAGAACCTGATTCCCTGCTCTATTTGAACCATTCATTGATATTTTCGCGTCATCAGCTTTTCCCAGGGCTTATCTCATTACCTATCCGATACTTGATACGGAAGGAAGAAATTGACGCCTTTGAAGTCGACGGATAATATAAAGTAATGAAGCACGCAACTCCAACTGATTCGTTTATTAGAAACCATTAGGGAAAACTGTCCTATATCTTCAGTTTCCGAATGCGTCTTGCTGTCTCGATATTTATGCATCATTCGTTTTGAGTGGTTAATTCAAATGTCTGTGTGTGTGTGCATGCATGTGTGTATGTGCATGTATGTGTGTGTACATTATACCTAGTATCAATCACTCTATATTCATGAATGACTCAAGCGCCAAAATATTAAAATTACAAGTACAACAACTTACTGGAAATGATCCCCCGTCGGTACACGGTTAATGTGTCACTCGCAATAGACAGCATGAATAGAATAAACAATTGAAAAAATGTGGCGGTTGCGGGAATAAAACCTGTCACTGATTAGGTAGCCACTTTGATGTAACAATACTTTTGAGATTAAGGTAAACAGCCATAAGTAATGGGGAGGCCAAAAATACCTTTTTTTTTACTCTGTATTCTCATCTCGATTGTTCTCAGTCTTTTAGATTCTTTCAATGCTACAGTAATGTAATATATATATATATATATATATATATATATATATATGCATACATATATATATATATGTGTATATATATATATATATATATATATATATATATATATATATATATATATATATATATATATGTGTGTGTGTGTGTGTATGTGTGTGTGTGTGCGTGTCATTCGTTGCAATTCATGATAATACTGTTAGGTCACACGTCCAATTATTAACGCGCGCACACACACACACATATACATGTTGGAGAATAGGATGATAAAAAAAACTTTTATATGTATATATACATATGCATATATACATATACATACATACATATGCATACATATATACATACATACATATATATATGTATATATATATATATATGAATATATTAAACAAGGATTTTCAACGACGAATTTGATTCATCTCTGCAATTTTCAAGTGGAATCCATAAAAAAAAAAATTGCGTTGTTTTATATATAACCTGATTCTGAACACAGATTACAGATTGGTATATACATATATGCAGACAAAAAATACTTTTTTATCAAAATATGTTGAAGTTAAATCTTGAAATTATAACAACTAAAAAATAAACTAAACTGCATATCAAGTTGTAACCTATATATGCCTGAAATTTCAAACTCCGTATATTAGAATTATCTATCAATATCTAACATCGACGCCATGAACTCGACAATTGACGGAACGGATGCCACCTGTATTTTGGAGACAAACTATCGACAAACAAAAATTAATTCAAATGGAAATTGCATAACGTAGCATAAACACTTCTTGAAATTCGAATCCAAAACGCCTAAAAAAACAATGTATGGAAACGGTATATTTAGGAGATCATGCAATGTTTTTCTATAGAATCGCTTGAAAATCGTAGAAACGCGTGAAACGAATTCGTTGTCAGGATTCCATAAGTTTTATTTTTTAATACTTGCTCTATTCTATTTGAAATTTCTAGCACGTTCATCATAAACACGACTCATCATTAATTTCAGAATATGTATATACATACATATATATATATATATATATATATATATATATATATATATATATATATGTATATATATATATATATATATATATATATATATATATATATATATATATATATATCTTTAAAGAGGAAGAGAGGGGAGAGAGATAAGAGAGAAAGACAGTATAGAGAGCTTTTCTGCTTTAAACGCTAGATATACATTAAAAAAATTTCCATAATTGTTTCATTTCAGTCAGTTTTTTTCCCAGTATCCCTAAATTTAATTTTGATGATATTTTGGAGAATCTCTGATGCTTTATACAGATTTTGACATTTTGGTATTGTGTTTAAATCTTTTCTTTTCTTTTTTTTTCGTTGGTTAGGATCATCAGCTGTGTAGTGGTAGTGTTGATGAAAAATCATCTACCTTCTTTTTATACTAAACATCATTTGATTTTTTTCCTGAATACGCTCACATAGGTAACCCCCGAAAAAAACATATTTGAAAATGAGGAATCAATAAGTATTATAACAAACGTGACTCAATTTCTATGTCACTCCTTTTGGATGTTCATCGGTTTCAATCAATGACTGCATGCAAATCAATCTCGTTCGAGTTGATTTTCTACCAAAATATTCAACCTAGAGAACTTGAATCTTTTCTACTAACCTTAGAATTGTCCATGTTTCATGCATCTTGCTTTCATCAATATCTGAATCATCAAATAAACTAACTTCAAACACGTAGGTCAGGTTAAAGTAAGCCTCATCCTAGCTGGCAGAAGGATCTCAATAGTTTATCCAATCAATATCCCCAGAAAATTCGTCGTATGGAATCCATGTTAAGTTTCCCATTTGTTCCAACCATGTACCAGGCGGATAAATGGACCAGTGCCAAATGTAACCGATTCTCCTGGTTCCAGTCTACACAATAATCTTTGACATCGACACAAACTGGATCCATCTCCTTTAGTTACCAAATTCCCCTAACATTGATACAAACATTTTGATTTAGTGTATATTACTTATTCATTCAATTCATATCATGTCGTTAACATATTCATTAAGTTGTTATTATATCATTTTACCAACCTAATATGTTTTAATGAGATTAGGATATCAAGTCATGACTATATTGAACTGTCCATGAATCTTGTTTATTTGTTCAAAGTTTAGGTCGATATCCTTAGGGTAAATAATACTATACGATTCACCAAATTCTCCTCCATAATTGAAAGAAAATCAATATCAATAGAACTGGTACAGCCTAAGAAAATGACTGAACTCGCGTAATATTAGTATTATTAAAAGAAGATATGGATATATAATCCTGTTTATTTAAATACCAATTTGATCAGTCGGGCACTGGAACACCGATGATACGATAGAATAGTCTTTTACCTATTCTAAAGTAGATTTCCCCAGTAAAGTGATTGAACTCGTTAAGTATATATATATATATATATATATATATATATATACACATATATATATATAAATATATATACACACACATATATATATATATATATATATATATATATATATATATACATATATGTATATATATTTATATATATATATATATATATGTATGTATATATATATATATATATATATATATATATATATATATATATATATATATATATATATATATATATATATATATATATATATATATATATATATATATCCCCTTGAAAAGTTTAATGTTTCATTTTATTCTTTAGGTAGATCGTCCCGCGTAATTCTGGTTTAAAAAGCAGTATAATCGTCGATTGACATAGAATTAGCTCCTTTACAGATATTTATGATATCCATTATTCTTATATGGGCATCGTATTATTCACCAACCAGATGGGATGTATCTTCCTACGGAATTTACCTTCGATATGGAATTTATGCATTTGTTTTTATACTAAATAGAAAACATTAGAAACAAACTAGCTAGGTGGTTTAATACTATAAATTCTAGGGGCTACAATAAAGCAAGCACCTATTGGAGATTTCTGCAGCCTCGCTACCCAGAAAAAAATTGGTAACGTTTGCATATTTTCATCTATTTCAAGTCCAAACTTTCCACATCCTTCGAAGTCATTAAACATGATACCATTATCTTAACAAGCATATCTATTTAAATATCAGTTTATTCATGCTATCGAAAATTGTACTAAGTTATCCTTAAAAAATATCAGTTGTTATCATGCAAGGTATGTTATATACACAAAGCAAGTAAAAGATGCCTTTTGGATGAGACACAGGTAGTTCTTACGCATTTATCTAGTCCGATCTTACAGTCTGTTCCCGAATAGAACATTGCTTCTCTGCATTGGACCTGATCCATTGGCAAAGTAGTGATCACAAAAAAAAATCATTTTAAACGACTAAATTTTAGTATTTTCGTATAAAGCAGAGTCCATTTATGGAATCTGTATTAAGGCTCTAATAAAATAAAGTTGTGCCTTTACTTTGGACATCGCACCATCGTTATTAAAACCCCTTTTACCTAATAGATAATTTTATGCCTGTTAAAGGAAAATTGGATATCATAAATTCTATTACGGTGGCTAAAACCATCTTAACTTATGATTTCACAATTTTTTTTGCAAATATTCCTCTTGGATATTTTAATAAAGATATGAATAAAATGATAGTCTTGGAATTTGCAGAAAAGAATTGTGAATGTAATAGGTTTACAAACAATCAAACATTCTGGTTTGAAACAAACAAAAAAAAAGAAAGCAAAACTCACTTCACTTGCTTTAGCCTTAACGCAGTTTTTAGTCATCGTATTGGTGAATGAAACTTACAAATAGTTAACCAAATATTTCATCATATCATAGTAATTTCCATGGGTATTGATCCCGTGCCCTTACTGGGCAAATGTTTCTTCATAAAACTGGAAAATATATCCAAATAATCCTTAATTAGAAATAGTGCAACACGTATTTTGTTCATTTTTTGGTTGTACCAGTTTTATTTTCACCCTTTTTTCCCCCTAATGATAAAAAAGAATTCTGACAGACGTATAGTATTGAATACCTTCTAAGAAGGAAAGTTTGTCTACAGATTGTTTGATTCAAAAGACTCATTTCTGTTCTATATCATACACATGCTGTACGGAACAGGTAAAATTCTTCAACATATATATATATATATATATATATATATATATATATATATATATATATATCTCCACACACTAACACACACACACACGCACACACACGCACACACACACACACATATATATATATATATATATATATATATATATATATATATATATATATATATATATAGAGAGAGAGAGAGAGAGAGAGAGAGAGAGAGAGACATAGATAGAATGTCAACGGGAATCCAAGAAAAAGTTAACGAAAGTATGAAATTAAAAAACTAATGTACTTTATTAAATCATTTTGTATTAATCTTAGTAGAATTAGGTAACTAAAACAGATAGATCTAGTCTTTGTCATTGTGAAAGTGGTTTGATTTCACTTCAACCTAGTACATAAAAAATAATCATTTGATAATTCAAAGGAATAAACAAAATGATGGAAGTAAGATGGAATACAGCATGGAAAAATCAACCATAAATTTGAAGAAAAATGTTTCAAATTCTTTGCTTGAATATGTTGGTGGAAATTCATCTCGAAGATGATGAACTATGTAATTAGTATTCATAAAATGATATCATAATTTAGTTTGCATGCAGTCTGAGTTTAAAACCGACACGACAGATTTAATATTCACATTGCTGAACACTCAATAGAAGTGATATGAAAAACGAGTCATATATTTTGTTATACTTACTAATTCCTCATCGTTGAATATGTTGTTGGATAACCTACGAAAATGGGCAAGATTTCAAGAAAGTTAAATGATGTTTCGTATATGAAAAAAACAAAACAAAACACAACAGCTTCCATAAGCAATACATTATGATAATACCCTATATAAAAAAACAAATTCCATGTATGACATAACTATATATCAAACAGCTGGAGGAGGGGTGTTTGATCAACACTTCTGGGGAGCTATGTTAATATGAGTGTCTTGTTCTTAAAAGAACTGTAACAGTTACATGGTAAACAATTGATCATCGCAACAAAATCAAAATCTGCAAATTGTACCATCATGACAATCAATAGGCAAGACATGAAAAAAAAAAAGCCCCAAAACCCCATATGAGCTTCGTTAACAAGTAGGTGGAAAATCTTTCAAAGTTAATTCAATACGTTTAGTGTATAAAGCCATGAAGTTTTTAGATTATGTACATATGTCTATATACATGCATATTTGTATGCACACAGGTATATATGCAAGTTGGTGTCTGGGTCAGCAAGCATGATGTTAGACTTTCACTGCCGTAAAGAAAAAACATTGTCTCGAATATATGATGCAGATAAAGTATTTTTCTCCGCTTTCCTTCAATGTATTAATCTCCTTTCTAGAACAAATTCGGAATTAAAATAATTTTGTCAGCGTTTTTTAGAAACGTGAAAGGAATCCCAGACAACAACAACAAAAATGCAGTGCCAAATAGAACCATTTCCCGTCTTCATCAGCAGGGAAGAGTACCAGCACTTTTTTCCATCTGTTCCTTGCAACAGAGCCTCATATATTTTATGCAACCTTTGTTTTTTTCTTGCCAGGTGACAATTGAGACTATTTCGGGAACCATTAATTCTCTTAGTGCATAATATGAACGAAAATGCTTCAAACATGTACTTTCCTATTCCCAAACAGTGAATGAGAAGAGCAGAAAACAATAAAAATACTTTTTCAACCAAGATGAGAATGTAGATTTTCAATTCCTCTCTCTGTTGCCGTTTTTGAGTAGTAATAGTAAAGTTGCTCCAACACTTGTGCAATCGTCACCATTATCAGCTTTCTCCAGGATCTGACAGTTTTCTCACTCCTGAGCTTCACAGTGCCAGCATCATCTGAACCCCTGTAAATCATAACACAATGTTGGTTTTCTGCCAATTAAAATTCAGCACATGACCTCAGGTGATTTACCTGGTCGTTCTGAGTCATCATGTCCAGCGGTTGTTTGACATTCTCTCTGCATGTTGTGATCATTGCCATTTGGGCTATTAAATGGTTTCCAGATATCTCTAACTCTACTGTCAGCTTTCTAATATGTTGTACTGCCTTGTGATCTCTTCCTGTTATGAAGAGTGAGATTTTCCCTGCTGTACAGTGCTTGATTCTCGGGGGTTCGTTCTATTGGTTGAGTTCCTCTAACACGTTGGTTTTTGCTTGATTTTAAATTAATTCAAGGGCTGACTCCCCATTGAAATAGCAATCATATTGTTTATTGCTATGCTGTGGTATGTAGATTCGTTGCCTTGATATCAGAGGACAGGACTTGATATGTTATTGAAGATTTTTATCATTGCCCAGTGGTCAAAACTCGAAAACCACATCTAGTTGATGAATCCTGTGGCACCTGTAGTAGTTTTTAAAGAATGAAATGTATGAAGCCATTCTTAAGATATAATTCTTGTGTTCTAAGTTCCCGATGTAATGGTACTCATTCCAACTTCGATTTTTATTGTAACAAGTGTGCTTGTTTTTTTTCTATTTTGCAAGAATTTACATGAATATTTCCGTGCAATTTCTTCAAAATGAACGCTTGTGCCCCATATGTGTGTGTGTGTGTGTGTTTATGTATATATATATACATATATATATATATATATATATATATATATATATATATATATATATATATATATGTTTATATACATATGTTCATATATATATATACATATATATGTATATATATATACACATATATATATATGTTTATATACATATGTTCATATATACATATGTTCATATATATATATATATATATATATATATATATATATTCGTAAACATACACACTCACACACACATATATGAAAAATATACATGTACTACATAATACATATGGTACATATCAGGCTATCAGTGTGGCAATATGTAAAAATTAATAAATAATATAGAGTGACTTCTGATATGCAATGGATTTATTTCATAGAATGCGCGATACAATCAACTTTTTACTCTGAAAGTAAATTGTTTTAGAGTAGAGCTGATGAGGCCCGGGGAGAGCAGGAACATGAGCTAGTTTGTGTAGCAAATTCTACTATGTATGTATGTAGGTATGTATGTATGTATGTATGTATGTATAACTAATTGTTTCCTTCAATTCTCATGTTTTAATGCAGCTTCAGTATGAGTGTAAAATATTAACTGCTCCGTTTCCCAAACTGTTTTTCTTCCTGGAATTGTCGGTAATTTGAATTCAGTTTGACATTCACGAGTATTTATAGTGATTCAGTAATCCTCTTTGCACTTTTACAAGATGTTGTTGATGATATTCCAGCTCTGAGGCTCCGTAAGTACGAATTCTTCAACATAAGAATTATAAAAAAAGCCGGCTACGACATCTATTGCTACGTTACTTCGATGTGTGTGTAGCCAACTTAAAAAAAAAGCAACAGCAAACAAACAAATAACCTTAGCGTTGACAACTGACATAGACTCAGATGGGACTGCATTAAGGACGAGCAAACGATGACAAATATGATAAATTATTCACTCATGCAGGTGAATATTACAGGAATGTTCGACGAATAAAAGATACGCACAAAGGGAAACTGTCACCTGGCCAACATCTTATGACAGCATCACAGTTGAAGATGATTAATTGAAAAATTAGAAGGTACGATCAGTGAAAGAGTTAATTCTGTCAGCTTTTGTTTAGGCACCGATTAGAAGAGTCTAAAACAAGTGGACATAAACCTTTGGGTCAATATTGCATTACATTACATTTTCAATTGAGAATCCCTCTGAAAAAAAAAAACGGTTCGAAAGGGGGGTATACATTTTTTCCTCCCGAAATTTTAAGGCATCTAACTGCATTGTTGCTGGTATATACATACAAAGCCAGCAACTTAAGCTAACTTGAAAAGAGAAAAAAAAGCTGACAATTTTGGTCGCGGTTTTGGTTTATGGTCCCTAATAATTATACCTTTTGAATCTAATACGCAATATAAAGATGTCACAACACAATTTGAACGGCATTATTTGATGATACATGCTCCCTAACAGCACGTTTACTCTCGCAATACTATTGTTGGAAATTAGTTTTAAGCAACAACACATGAAGTTTTCAGCGCATTATCTTGAAAAAAATGTTTTTTTCACCGGTGAATGATAATTTTGAAATAAATATAGAAATGATACAAAGTGTACTTAGAAGTGCATTGGTTTAGTCTGGCAACTTGTAACCCGTATATGGGGCATCAGAATGTAAAGGAGTAATAAATAGTCATTTTTGTCTCTACTTTTGGGATTCCTATTATCAATATTCTTTGTATAAAATTTACCAGTTATAGCAACCCCTTTAAATCCCCAAGAGTGCCGTAAAAACGGACGGCTACTACGTAATGCAAATATCTGATAGAATTTATTGGAAATTGGTTTTATCT
>OY735206.1:23754209-23914209 GCA_963457665.1 Thysanoteuthis rhombus
AATTTGAAATCTTGACTTACATTTCGATTGAATTGATGTGAATGAGAGTTATGGACATCATCATATATGGCTATATCTACGAGGCAAGACCTACTCAAGAATCGGGGATTGAAACAGTTATACTTTCGATTACACTTATCTCAGAGTGCTCTCCACACTTTGATTGTCACCTTCCTGCCTGTTGAACCAGCCGCTGCTTCCAATCTGCGCAGTATGTGTCGTGTACCAGGTTGTCATTGAGGGAAGGTCATTCCAGGGTGGAGAAACATTTTTTAGATACTCATACCTCGAAGCATTCCCAAGAATGACGGCGAATGGAGATCTGCTGCAGTTTATGGGATGAAATTAGGAATTGAAACACGTGCACTTTGTACATATGTATCTGCATACGGCAGTATCCTGTATATAAACAAATTCCTAGATCCTTTCGCAAATTTGTTGACACCAGTCTTACCCTGCAGCCAAACTTTCCATAAAATTACGGTGATAATTTTGAACGGACATGATTTTCTTTTCAACACACTCCTCTGATCACTCCAGGATGTTCATGCAATACTTACAAGAGTTCTCAAAAAATATTTCGTGAGAGGGAAACGGTAGAGAGGAAGTAACTATAATTTGACTTTGATCCAGGAATTTAATTTTGATTGAGAAATATTTTTCCGTGTTGACATTTTACAAAGTTCGACATATACCCCTGACTTCAGACACTATATCTCTTAAGTTGTTCATGAATGTCGATCCTGTCAGTAAACAAGATACCCCGCAGACTACTTAATGTATTGTATTGTGAATAGGTAGGCTTTATTCCAAGGATGAAAAAATTCGTTTTTTTTTTATTGAATCTACGTTTTGTTTCTAACTGAGAAATGTGTTTACTTTTCATATGCGTTTTTGAACTGTGCTTTTGTCTTTCGATACGATATCTTTAGAAGTCTACGATGAATGTCAACTGAGGTTAATCAAACGATAAAGCATCTTTCAAACGAGGAACGATTACATTCTGGGATAGATTTGGGAATTTATATTCGATCAAGAGATATGCATATTTTTATAAATGATAGTATGTATTAAATCATGTACTGTCTATACAATATATTTGATTGATCTCAATGAATTTCGATGAAATTTCATGAAAGAGTAGACCACAGGATAGCACGGAAGATATCAAATGTTGAGGCATATCTCAGAATTTGTCAGTATAATATGTACCGTTGTATACAAATGTACAGAGTGCACATTTCAAACCAAATATCTACCACCTGAAGATCATAATATATCAATTAATTGTTTTTTCAATGCCTGATGGTTCGGATACCTTAGGATGGTAATTCTATTTTTCTCTGCTCCAGGATGACCCTTCTGTCAGAGGGATTAGTTTGTCGAGTCAGGTACAGGTCTTGACTTTCCTGGCTTCGAATTCAGAATTCTTTTCAAGCAAAGCTGAAGAGCCAAGTCTGACTTGCTATTTATCAATAAACTCCCCAGGGAAATTTGTGTAAATGGATCAGGAACTGTCACGAACTGAATTAGAACTTGTTTTGCTGAAGGTTACGCTACCTGGACGGACTTATTAAGAGTTAAGTTGTTCCCGTATATCCTCATGAACATTTCACACAAGTTTCAGAACTTCTCAACCTATGATATGATTGGCACCCTTTCAAAATTTCGAAATCTTTCTCTCATCCCTCAGTTTAATTCAACTAAACATAGAATTCGAATGTATTGTTCGATGTATGGCCCAAAAGCCTCCAGTACCAAATTTCTGCTCATCCAACTATCTATGGGGCAATTTCGTTGGTAGAAATTGCTAATTGTACAGATCTCCTTGCCAAAAGTGTTCCGTGAGTTGTTCTCTGCTTTGTTCGGATAACAAAAATTGATTTTATTATTACAGAGTGTAAATAATCGCTCAAACATTTCAAAGTGTAAATTACAGAATGTTAGAATTTATCAGATGCCAAAATTAAAAATCTTCAACGGATCATCTGGACTGATATTTCAGCTTAGTAAACCGCAGACAGGTTAACTTGAAACATTGACCATGTAAAATTGACCGCGAGGATTATTCAAGGTCACTACAGGTAACTTCTCGGCTCTTCCTCCAATTTTGCAGTCACAATTTTGCACCAAAATTGCAGAAATTTAACATATAGTTGCATTCTCTGATTGCAATATTATCAATCTACAAGACATTGAATTTGAAGTCATTCAGGCGTACCTAAGGTCATTTCTCTTCATTTTGAAACAGTTTTTCGGCTGCATCTAGTATCTGAACTTCTGCACAGAGGTAAATTTTCCATGTTAAAGGTCATTTACAATGCAGAACTGACGTAATTTTGAGTTGCCAAAGGTCATTTTTGGTCATTTTATGAGCTACAATCTCACCCCAAAGAATTTGGAATTTACTGCATCGGTACATCTCACCACAAAGACCACAATCTGGGAGACGTTGACGTCTGAGGTCATTCAGGGTCAGTAAAGTTCATTTCTGGTCATCTTAATAGAGTTTTCCAAGATTTTTGCCATATCTCATCACCTATAGCGAATGTAATATTCCACATGGAGTTAACAACTGAGGGTTTTGGGGTCCTCAAAGGTCATTCCTAGTTATTTTCTTGCCAATTTTTAGGATGATATTTAAAATTGATGGTTGCATCGGAGGTGACACACTGAGGAAATTTGACCTTGCAGGTCATTCAAGATCACCAAAAGTCCATTATGTTCATTTCAACTCAGTCAGTTTGCAGGTTTTTGGCAATATCTGAAATTTAGCGTAAGGGTAATTATATCTTGGTAAAGGTCAGAGACAATGAGATATTTCCCACATAATTTGTTTTGGAACACCTGAGATCAATTCTTGCCAATTTTCTAAGTTGATAGCCCAAATATTGCAACTATGAAACTAGAATATTGCATAGAGGCATAAGAGGGTAAGTTATTTCAGGGCAAACGTATTCAAATAAGAGTCTTCAAAACTGTGGTCTTTTGAGTGCATCATATATCATTTTTAGAGACATTGTTGGCCACAAAAAATTGAATCTAAGATGCGGAGATTGTGTTTTGGGATACATTTTTACGAGGCAAAAATTATACACAAGAAAATAAAATGATCCTGTGAGTCAATAGAGGTTACCTGCAGTCATTCCTGGTGATTGTAACTCGGCACAAAGGACAATTTGTCAAGATTAATGGCATTTATCTGACTTTTTTCTATTTAGATAGAATCTATATTGGGTCCAGGGTTGGATTCTGGCACTAAATTCGAGAAACAGAATTGTAGTCTGTCTGCTAAGCAACAACATCATATTTCATTCTATGTGCATAAGAATATCTCTTCCGTTACAGTTACTTTTCTATGTGTACATGGTGTAGATTATCGTCAATTCATTGATTGTGTTATGGGAAAAGAGATATATCAAAGAACATATTCTCCCTGTTTGATTATATACTGAGTTATTTCCCTCCGGGCAACACTGGATATCCCAGCTAGTAACTAATAAAACGTAAAGGAAAAAGACCAAAAGTTTCATACATCAGCAATAAAACGAAAAAAAGGTTGTTTGCCACCCTTTCCTTGCACCCCCAATCCCCCCAAATTGCTTTACGCACAACTTAGGGTGTGCACCTCCCAGGTTAGGAACTGCAGAGTTAGGTTTATTTATTTAAGCCTAACAAATAATTATTCAGTAAGTCAGGTGTATTTAAACCGAAGGTGGTCCAGACATCAACTAATTGGACACCTGAAGCAACACAGAATGTTTATTTAAATGTGAATTTACACATAAATATAGTAGATAATTTGATTGTAAATATTGGTAGGTTAATAGCTTTCGGCGATAATTCCTGTTTTCGGTTTCCAGAAGTTATTTTCTTTATTTATTTACAAGTATATTTCAGTTGGTTCAGTAAAAATGAAAGTCCCTTTACCAAGCGCGAGCGCATACTTACACACGCATACAAACATATCTGTGTGCAGATGAGTTCTTTTTATACATAACTTCAATTCTGTATATGATGAAACTTATCTGTCAACGCCATTCAGAAGCCTGATGCATTTATTTTAACATAGTATATTCAGAATTGGTTAGGATTATTCATCAATTGAAAAGAAAATCATTTTTTTTATAAAATTTCAACCCGTATCTCCATCTATTTGAAGTGCACAGAATATGCGCAGGACGTTATTTTGACAGATTTTTATCAGATTTTCACAGTGTATCTACTGTTGATATTTCTGAGGGAGGGGGATTATCCTATAAAAACTATTTTATCTGAAGTTTTATCAGTAAGTATCTATTCATAAAGTGACTATGATGTAGAAGTCAGTCGTACATTTTCTTCCTTCAGAATCCCCACCTCCTATTGAAAATAGTCATCCGAATTCGTCACAAAAATACCACTCAATATATATAGAGAGATATATAGTGAGTGACACTAGATCGGGAGCCTGTCACCTCTAAGTTTTCTTCATTTATTGCAATCATAGTAATTTTTCATCCCTTGATTTCGTAAGGAATGTCAAAACGAAGTGTTTAAGCAATGATGGCTCTTAATTGCAAGTTGCATTGTAAATAATTCCCTCATCTGTGTACGGTTAATTGATTTTTTTCAATACTATACCTTCCATTACATATATACAGTGTAGAGGTTTAGACTAAAGCACGATCCTATATGTATCTGACTGTGAATAAAGTATACAGTAGAAAAGAGCGTCCACACGTTTTCACCAAATGGAATCCCTGACTTGGCAGGGGGAACAGAATAGTGTTCAGTTTCTGCAAAGATGTTCAAAATTTAATGCCAACTGATATAAGGACTACATCCCAGTAGATGTTATATCCTACAGATCTTGTTGATGATAAGGTTACCAAGATATCGTTTCAAGACTGTTGCTATGACAGATAATACGTTACAGTAATAATTATGTTCATATTTCTATTCAGAGGATCATAGAAAAGTCTCCATCCATTGGCAAGTCATAATAGAAATAAAGTTGAGTATCCAAGGAAATTTAACACATCACAGTCAATAATTGAACAACTGTAGCATCGACTTTTGAAGTTTTGTAAACGGAATCCATTCAAGAATATATACGGTTAAAATAAAATGGAAAAAACTACTATTCAATTTAAAAAAAAATAAGAAAAATATCTAGATATTCTCGAGAAAAAAACAAACTCATTTCTTGAAATAAAACAATATAACTTATAAGGGGTCTAGTGGATTACTAATGATAAATTTCAAGCATGTCGGCTAAGCGAACGGCTATGAGCATTGGAACACAATTACACGTACATACTCATACTTGAATATATATATATATATATATATATATATATATATATATACATATATATATATTTATATATATATATATATATATATATATATATATATATATATATATATATATATATATATATATATATATACACACACACATCAATATTAAAGAGGATAAAACTCTCAACCATCTTTGATAGCAGTGGTTTTTCAATAATCCATTCACCAATAACTCAATTTTTAAATAAATTTTACTCTTCAGCATTTGCAATTAGTGTTCCAATTAACAGCCATATACTTTGCCTTTGATTTACACAGGATTTTCATTTCAGTCAGTTGAGTCATATTCGTTTTACGGCATCGATTTCTGTTTTATATCAATCTCCGTAGCACTTTAGATGATTTTGTCATATGAAACTACCAATGGGTCTAGATTTTTGCCCCACACTGTATTTGTCGAGGTGAACCTAACATATATAATCAAGATCATGGAAAACGTTAAATTTAGATGCTCTTCACTATCACGAACAAAAAAGATCCTGATTCATGATTCTATGCAAGAAGACAAAACTGATGTTCGTGTGTTCTTTACCTTTTTTTTTTTGATAAAAAGTGATGCATTTCACTGCCAGTAGGCTTTATTTTGCTTGGCTGAGAAATGTAACAACGTACTGTGAAACCTCGAACAATAACAAGAGTTAAAAAACGACGATATCATTTTTTTAAATCTAAAATGAAATTACAATGTTTGGTTAATGGTGATTACAAAAAAAAATAGTGCAATCGAAATTAATGTACGTTTCCGTCCTGGGGAAATTTTGAGTGCTCCAAGCAACTTTCTGGACCGGTCAACTTTTCAATATAACCAGAATAAATTCGGATGTTTTTATTTCGATGGTCACCATGGAGAACGAGTTACCTCGGATGATCACCATTGAAGAGCCAATCGGACTCCTATGGCTCGTCCAGACGCTGGGTGGCTTTTGAACCTATTTGGCGGATGAGCTTCATTGATTCATTTGAGATAATCACATCGACGCATCAGCTGCAACCAGTACAAACTTACCAGTGTCAGCCAGAGTGCCATATTTGACCATTTTCCGCTTTACGCCCTGTTGAGCGACAATACTAAACTCAATGGCCGACGAAATCATGTTGTAGTTTGCGAAAAGATCGCTGGAAATAACTTCATAAACAAGATCTTTGAATAGGAAAAGTTATACCGTGTACCATCACGTTGGTCTGGGCCAATAGGCGCCAATAAAGCGGGTAATCAGACTAAGTTAATTCTTTATATATCTGGTGATTTAGCATAACAAAAAAAATATTCATATAACTTTAAACGTCATAATAGAGGCTCCATGATTATTCGATGAAGAATAGAACATTATTTGTTCACTTGAAGAGGAGATCAAAATATTTTTTCTTCTAAATATGAGAAACAGGCACTTGTGAATACATATAGATGCAGGGAGTGCAAACATTATCAGATACATCTCAAACAAACTTGCTTTAACGTCTTCATACAGCTTCAAAATGTCACAGAATCAAAAAACTACAGATATTAAAAACTCCAAAAGGTGAAGAGATATTGACACATGATTGAATGTTGAAAGGTTGGGTTATGGAGTCAGTTTTGAGGTAAACATTTTGGCGTGTACTGCACATTTCTACTCTTACGATACATATATATATATATATATATATATATAGATATATATATATATATATATATATATATATGTGTGTGTGTGTGTGTGTGTATGCATGCATGTATGTATGTATGTATGTGTGTATGTATGTATATGTATATATGAAATCCCTAGAATACTTTCATGGAAAAAACAAATGATGATCCCAACAAGAGACAATTATACATTGTACCAAACTAACAAAAAAACAGGGAGACAAAGAAAAAAAACTTTTTGAAATTTACATAAATTTCATTGATAGGTATGGGGGAAAAAAGGGCAACTAAAGTGATAAAAAAATATATTGTAAACACACACACACACACACACACACACACACTCACTCACAAACACACACGTGTGTGCATGTGCGTGCTTGCATGTGTGAGTGCGTGCATGCATGCACGCATGCATGCGTGTGTTTTGTCTTGGGTCAACAGTTTTCAATGATTATCAACAACAAAAATATTGTTTTTTTTACGTAATTACTGCAGAATTGATACCACACAACCGTAATTTTTCTATGGCAACGGTTCACTTGGTATTTGATATCGATCTTGACATTTTTATATCGTTAGTTATGTTTTCAATATGTAGAGATACAATTTGATGTAATACTTATGAATTGGAAATGAAATATATATATATATATATATATATATATATATATATATATATATATATATATATATATATATATATATATATATATATATATATATATATATATATATATATTGTTAAAAGGTTATATAAATGACAGCATTTATCCCTTTGACCACCCGGAATAAAAATGAAAGTTGATTGATAGGATGAGCTAAAGAACAAATGCAAAGAAGAACAAAATAGCTGAATAGGGTATACATACTAGATTGGTAACGTAAGCTCAATCAAGGAATAAAGATAAGAGTCTGAAGGTTGGAATGTAGATAAGGCTTGCAGAATGCTTACGCTGCAAGTATCACTTACGTTAGAGGCAAGGTGATTTATTACATCTAGAAGAGTTCGCTAATCTAGCTGTATGCACGTACTTGGCACAGACTACATTCAAGAAGCTTTGATAGACATCAAAACAATGGCTTATGTTAAAATGGAAGACGAATTTCCTTAGTCACTCAATAAAAAACTACCATGTGACCAACATCTTTCGTAAGCATGCTCTGTTGGGGGTGATCAATTGATGGATTGGGGAAAAGAGAAGAGTCAATGGATGAGTTGGTCATTTCACCTTTCGGTTTTTTTCTGATCTCCTGGAAGTGTTAATTTTCAAACAGCAGTCGGGCACAAACTTACCGATGTATTCAGCATAAAGTTACATTGCAAATTAAACCATACACTTAAAACTATTTTAGGGGATGGACTATCAATAAACAAAAATGTATCTTTGATATAATGAATGTTGGAATATCTAGCTGTTTAACTCCAATGCGATGGCCTGTATGCGTGATATATCTGTTCATCCATCCATGTATACATACATGCATACACATATACATACATTCATATATATATTCATAGCCAGCAAGCCCACCTGTCGGCATGCAGGAAGGAATTACTTAAAAATATATGTTGACTTGTTTTCAGGATATAGGCTGACGGATTCCAATACATTTGCAAACGGATGCTTTCTTTACAGTTCACAACGTAACAAATCTAAAGTGATTTTGCCAACATGCAAGCCTTGATACTCAGACAACAGACTTTTGACGGATCTTTGTATAGTTACTTCCCTTGTGTCATGATTATATATTCATTACGCACAATGTTGGTGAATTTCCATAAGGTTTTCATAGAAAAGTGGAAAAATAAGATGCTAAAAATGTATCATTGTATATTCTGACGGATCAAGCAGGGTTTTTTTTCGGCTCAGGAATATCTTTATTTCATTCGTGGCTCTTTGTTTTGATTTCATTCGATACATTTTTATCCGATTCATCTATCCAAACATTGATATATTTTATCATTAAAAAATGTATTAGTTGGAAAGATAACGTGTTAAAAGTTATCAATAACAACGTATTCTTTCGGCTATTCGAGCTGAGAGCAGGTAGTTGAATTTTCAACTACACGTCTACGTAATTAACTAAACTTTCTCACCCCTTTTTTTTTCTTATGGGAAAATAAAATCACCTCTAAATAAAGATGATATTCCGAGATCCACCGAGGAATACAGTCTCTTTTACTGCAACCAAGGGATTATCATTCCACAAAGTTTATTTGAAATTCATTGAATAAAAATTGGAGATATTATGTGTATAGGCAGGCCGATGAGCAGACATAAGTCCACCAGGGGTTCTGTTCTGTAGATAGCTGGCGAAGAACCTAGAATTAATGGATCAAATTTTACGACTGTTGATTTTGTTGTCGTAAATGAAAATATCTGTTGAATATATGGCGACTAAAATGTTCCTTAACGGTAAAACGTCCAACTATTGACAGAATTGGAATATAAACGGATAGTGAAGAGGTCCAAGTTTCCCCAGCATGTGTAAACAAGGTGATTCCTCCAAGTTTCAAGTCTGGTCGAGACAAGAAAGTTCATTTATGACTACCAAAATTGCGCTTCTGAGGGATACCCCTACTTCAATCACAGTTTGAAGTGTACTCAGTTATTTGCTGAGTGCATAAGATAATCTATTCTAGAAGAGAAAATCAGTGTCTTTTTTTCATACCAGGAATACGAACCTGGGACCCCCTGGTTATTGAGAAGATGTGTTGAATATTACACTATCTGGGTGCACGAAATATTTGTGTGCGGAGGCGTATTTTTGTTTCGTTCATTGTTCATTGTTATCATTGTAACGTTAGATTTTTATTCGGCACATATCGATAACTACCGCACTCACCAACCTCAAAGGATATTTGAATACAAAAATCGTTAATAGAACATGAGAAAGAAATAACTGTCCTTCCCTGCATCTTTTATTCTGCAAACAAACACTTGCAACATTGCCTCGCTGTTTGTCTGTTTTTTTTTATCATACTTCCTTCTTTGAATTTTCTGTCTTTATCGGATCTGTTTTATGGCTTCAAATAGTCGATTATGAACACCATTAATCTTCAACAAGCGGCTTGACCATGAATATAAATCTACAAACAACTACATATAGAAAGGTAAAGAAAAAAGAGAGGAGAGAAAATGGGTTAAAAACACACTGATAAAGACAGACGGACAGACACTAGCACACACAAACACACATACAGACACGCACACACACACACGTTTTTGCCGTATAGAATAACTTTTATGATCCACATGTTTGTGTTTGCCGCACTGATTCTGGACTATACTGAGAGTTGGGTCTTATTTATTCAATAAGAAATGCTTGAAAGAAGTAGTGTTTAAGAGGGCCATGTACCCAAGGTCAATTTCCCTTCGAAATTTGCGTCCACTTTGCATGATTGATATTAGGGGAGGCATGGATCCATACGTTCTTTCCCTAGCTATGGAGAAATATCAAAGCAGACTGGGTTCCACAATCATGGAAGACAATCTTGAAAGTTCAACACGAATAGATTCCGGGATCAGGCTCCCATGGATATCTACTTCGATGCACACAGCTAATTCTGAACATATTGCAATTTCTTAGACTACCAAAGCAAGACTATCAATAACATTTTGTAAACTTGACGCTTCGTGATCTTTCGTAATGAGTGGTGGTTTTCTCCAAGTCGTTCCATTGTCCCATGTGACAATCAAGCGTTTGATCTAGACAATTCTAAGTCTGTAAGATGTATTCAAATTTTCTAAATCTTATTGAACGAAACATTTTATCTGCTCTATAATTTCTGACTGATTCCAGTTACCTTTCCAGTATGCATCATGTTGATGGAGCTTTATCCTCTATTTTTGCTTCCAGTCACTTAAAACAGCTATAAGATGGCGGCCAGTGATATTAAATACGGAATGAAACATAAACGAAGACACCAATTATTTCTGTCTCAGCAGCACACTAAAACTGCTGCTTCTGTTTACAATAAATATAAAGTTCCGTAGTCACGAGGTAGAATATCGGGTGAGGGTTTCAATTCTGCCTTGCAGTACTGGATGTGATAATTGAAAATCTATAGCTACTCTGAAAAGATGTTATACATGGAATCAGCTGTTTGTCGATGACCCAATTATATATATATATATATATATATATATATATATATATATATATATATATATATATACACACACACACACACACAAAGAATCGAATGAAAACAAAAATATATCTGGTTAATCCCTCAAGAGAAAAAGTCACATGACCAATGTTTTTCGGTATTAATAGGTTATCAATTGAAAATTGAGAGAAGGGGTAATTAATGAATAAGTTACTAAGTTGGGCTTTGATCACTAAAGAAATCTGATCCTTCAGAAAATCAAACGCAAACACTGTGTGACTCATACTAAAAGATGAGTTCAGATCAAACTTACATAGCAAATTGAACTCTGTCAAAAAATCAATTTCGGGAGGGGAATTTTCTATGAAAACAAGAAAGTTCTTTGAGACATGAAGAGTACAAGCTGAACATTTCAGGCCTCTAACTCTGATAGCAAAGCCTGTATACCTGATATTTGCATAATCAAAAAGGTAGCAAACCAGTCAGCTCGTCAGCTGGTCAGCTAGACTAACTTGAAAACTCAAGGAACAGATGTTGATGTTTTTAATGACAGTTTCAGTTGACGGTTTCGAACTAGCAACCAATTTGAAATTTTACAAAAGGTAATGATAATTCCTAGAGGACACCGTGTGGCAATGTTTATTCGAAAGCAATTATCATATCTGACTAAAAAATTATTTATCGAGAACTGATCAATTCCAGTTGATTAGTGAACTAAACGGACTCTCGAACCGATATTGTTCAACGTGATGATGTTTGCACGATAGAATGTGGACGTTTTTTTTTATAACTCTTTTAAACAAATTCTTGTATTTTTTTCCATTTATTTTTTTCCAATAAAAGTGACATTTGATGCACAGGGGAATATTATCAATATTTAGGAACACAACAAGAATCATTAATGAAACTCGAAACAAATTTGTCCTCTTTTTTTATCTTTCCTATTTCACGACGTATTTTGTTGT
This sequence comes from Thysanoteuthis rhombus, assembly GCA_963457665.1. Classification (NCBI taxonomy): domain Eukaryota; kingdom Metazoa; phylum Mollusca; class Cephalopoda; order Oegopsida; family Thysanoteuthidae; genus Thysanoteuthis; species Thysanoteuthis major. The sequence goes on from OY735206.1 coordinate 23,766,265, forward strand.
AACGTTATCGATCACTACAGAGCGTCGATTAGTCAATTAATCCAACTCACTTTGTTTCACAGATGTACATTCTTGTCTGTTGCTTTGAGAAGTGGAATGAGCATGGAAGGCTCAAGAGAAAATTGCTATCAACATCATAGCAATACTGTTTTTTAATACACAAATTTAATACCTTTTACTAATATCCAGGTAAACAAAATGTGGTTTTCATAAGCGTAGCCATGAATTACAAATTCCCTTATAAAGCCTATGTAAAGATATTTTTGATAATTTTCTGTCAATGTTTACTAGTTTACGTACAATAAAATGCAATTCAAGGTTCGATAATTATAAGTATTGCCGAAATGTTCGGGTTGTAGCGTACTGAAATCCTGCGTGCACATCTAGTCAGGCTCCTTCCCAGGTACTTTACACAATCAATAGAAATAAACGTGGTGGTTTAGGAATCAATGGGCTTTTTTCCGAAACTTTAACCAGTTTTGCCATTGCGATATTTCTTGCACCTGAATTCTAGTTGTTCGTTTTATCCCAAATTACAACGTTATTCTACGACAGTGAGTAAATAGCGAATATTGAAAATGAGAAAAAACCTTCTAGCGAGACTCGGGCTATCATGTGTTATGCAGGGAAGAGTTTGCTCATGTACGGTATTTACTCCTCTTGAGTTTTTACGACGGGCCAAGACGAATTATCCCTTGATCTTATCATCCATTTAATCCAATCGTTCGACACCTTAGTTGTTTTTTGTTTTTACGTTCATTAGTTATATTAGTGTCGGTAATATCATCTGTGATATATTTTCTTGCCATAATGAACTACTACAATTATCTGATCTATAATGTTGAGAAATGTTAGTCAAAAATCACTAGTCATTTGATGGTTGCAAACTAAAGCAGAAATTGAAAAAAACTTTTTTAGTCGAATGTGACATGTAAAAAAGGCACAACAAAGGTTGTCCTACTGAGGAACATATCCAGTAGACTCTGGATAATCAAGATAGAAGATAAAAAGTCACATGACCAAATAAATCGCTCTATGGTTTATTGTCATGATGCTTGTTATGTCACAGGTTTAGCACTTTCTCACCGTTACTTACATTGAAAGTATTCGGACTGATTCCTTTTAGTCCCTCCCATGCAGAAAAATTCAATTAATAATCAGTCTGCGTATAAGGTACATCTATACTCCGTAGATATATCAAAAATCCGTCAGCTGCTATTTTAAACAAAATCCCCACCTCTGAGTTTTTCTTTGAAAGAACAATCCTGACATTCTAAAATTCTGAGTAAACAAGTGCCTGATCAAATGCTGCTCTTTTGAACATTTCTGTAGCTCATTAGTGCTTCTAACCCATGAAAGTCATTCGAACTGACTTATTGCATTTCTAGTTATTTCATGTCATGCTTCCCTGTTCCTAAATTAACAATTTGTGCATCAATAAACCATGATTCCTTTTACTGGTTTTCAGTATACTTTATGAATATCATTATTCTCCTTAGCGTTGGAGGCAAATAAAAAGTATTACAAGGAGTAAACAAAATAAATCATCAAGGTGAGAAAAATGAAAATGTGAATTCCCAGAAATGTGGGAGATTAGAGTTTTGTATTGGATCTGATATATATATATATATATATATATATATATATATATATATATATATATATATATATATATATATATATATATATATATGTGTGTGTGTGTGTGTGTGTGTGTGTGTGTGTGTGTGTGTGTGCATGGGTATTCATACACACACACACACACACATATATATATATATATGTGCGTGTGTGTGTGCGTGTGTGTTTATATGATAGAATGTAGTGGGAGAAAAACACTTTATTAACGTGACATGTTCCAGACGGTTTAGATAAAATGAGAAAATGAACACTGTAACCCCGTATTTTGGTATATATATATATATATATATATATATATATATATATATATATATATATATATAAGGGTCAGTATAGACGGACAGAAATGAACTGCACCATTTGTTGATCTCAACTAAAATGTATCTTTTATGTATCCGCCAGTGTAATCTATTCTGAGCGAAGATTTTCTCTCAATAAAATTCCCATTAATATCATAGAAATTATTCCTCTGAAAATAAATGGTTTTACTGTTTCTTCATGTCTCTTAACTGGCATCTCTTCAAGTTTGCATTGATTAATGCTGAGATGAGTGTACATGTCATTAAATATGCCGCTTTATATTCGATAAGAGCACCGTGTCGTAACGCAAAATTCCTGGCAGGGGGCATTTAAATTGTATGGGCATTTATTTCAAACAAAATTCCGTTCCTACAAAGCTGTTCATATTGTCTTGTAGACTTTAGTTAGATAATATAATGATGTGATAATTTACATGCAAAATATACATGAATTTATTTGATGATGAGAGTAATTTTCTTCTTTTTCGTACGGGGCAATCGGCTCTTTTACATGGAAATAACAATTATGCTGATATTTTTCTCACATCCACCATCTGAAACAATGAACTTTTTTGGAAACTACGTTCTCCAGATAACAAGCCAATATTTGGTATATTGTTGCTAATTTAGCGTTCATTTGTACTAAATTTAGCACAAATCTGGTTTGGGCAGCGCAAAAATTCAACATATAGTGCTATTCTTAGAGCAATTTTTTAGAATGTCTGCTCTTCTAAAAAAAACACCTGCATTCATAGATTCTAGCTATACAAATAACGATGGATGAAAATTAGAGATTGATTCAGTATAAAAGGAAATTTTGTGTCGTCAACTGTGTCAGCAACAGAAAGGAAAATCCATCCTATCAGAACGCCATGTGGTTGCGCATTGAAATTGCTGACTAAATAGCTGCAGTCTTTCACTCACACACTCACACACACTCACGCATACACACACAGATATATATATATATGTATATATATATATATATATATATATATATATATATATATATATATATATATATAGTGTTGATATGCAAATAAAGATTTTGAAGGGTTTGCCCCGTTTATTACTGACCCTCAACTGACCAGCCATATCCCTAAAGTCTGGTATAAAACCTGGTCACTGGCTGGCAGCCCTTGTCTTGCGCGTTCCCCTTTCTTCGTTCGATTTTTCCCTGCGTATTGTTAATGGGTTCCGGTAACATAATTATCATGATAATAATACGAAGTAACGTTTATAGTAAAAAGTCCAGAATACTTCTTAAAGAATGTATTTAGTGTATTGAATACTTATGAAAATTTCACCACTCCATGTGTGTCTGTGTGCAGTTAATTCATTGATGGTAAGCATCACATATGTAAATATATACATCATTCAACTATTAGCTGCAGGATTGTTATTTTATGTACCCACAAGAAGCAAATATGATAAGTTATTTTGATTGTTCATCACCAAGCACATTGTCATGGATTCCAAAGTCTTTGACGCAGACATCACGGTGATCAATGACACAACTCTTTTTAACACACGTATTACTTTCAAGATTGTTTTCCTACCAAACGTCAGAGACCACTTAACGTTTCATGGCAGACGATCAAAAATGTTCTAGAATGCTGGCACCATTGAAATGTATTGCCTGTCTTATGCTTGAACACTTGCAAAGAGCTATCCTCGAAAAAGACTTCAATAGAAGATCTAGATAATGATTAGCAATATTTGTTCATCCAAGCATGAAATAAGCAAGGTTTAGTTTCATAGTTAGGGTTTAGTGTTAGTATTATTGTTTATTCAATGCAGGCTTCAAGAATAAATTTTTTGCTAAAATGTAGGTGTAATTTTCAATCAATATCAGAAACTGTCATCCACCACTATCTTCAAAAGTGTCAACTTATATTTTTTCGGTCTTCAAGTAGATCTCTCTATCTGTGTATTTTTGTACGTATGCATCACGCATATAGACTGCACCAATTGAAATTGCCCCTTCGCAATAAGTTTTCAGTAGGGACTGGAATTTACTATGTAAGTTTATTCAAAGATGTTCTCTTGTTTGTTCATGCCGTTTTTTTTTTGCACCTTCCTCACTGTTTCAACAGAAATACATGCCAAATAACTTGTTCATTGATCACCCCTTTTTTATTTTTGAATGATACTCCCAGTCCTGCATACTGCCAAGAGATGTTAGTCACGTGCCGATCTTTAGTGAGGGATTAACGAGGCCTGTCTTCTTTGTCTTCCTTTTTCTCATTTCTATTCAATAATTCCCACACAATTATAATATGCATGTACCTATCAATGAATGGACTCTGTTTGATTGAATCAATGGTTCTGCACAGTGTAACTTTTTTTAATTGCTTAAACGAGAGAAAGTATTATCAGTTTTCACCTTTGTCTTTGGCCGTAACGTTTTTGTACCTAACTCTTTAGTGTCTAGTGTTTTAGTGTCTCTTTAGTGTTTTTCAAGGATTTTCTTCTCCCAGCGTAGCTTTTAAGTTGCTATATTTTTTGTGGATAGAATGCGACCTATGCGCATAAGCTAACTACTTTTCGTCCACGTAAGTATACACAAGTATCTTCCTCAGAGCAGAAACGAAAGGACAGTAGTTATAAAACACCTATAATAAATATGCTATTATGTCGATAGATTCCATTGTTGCAGTCATTTTAGTCGTATGAATAGAAGGCATTGTGCTATCGCTGTAGAGATATGATCGAGTTTGTCTAACTCAGCTGCACTTGCTAATCCAGAAAGCTCTCCATGACATTCTTAGTTTCAATTTAGGTAAATTTCAATCGAATTCTTTCTTCTACGGCATTCCCAAATAATACCATAAAATGTTTCGAAGATTAAAAAAATATCCTTTTATATTCTTTCTCTGCATTCGTTCAATACCAGAAGATCTATTGACTTTTACGTTGAAGCTTTTATTTTTTTTCAATGTCTTATTTCCCAATGAAATTGTTGTTTTTCATCATTTCTTTCTTTGCAAATATCACTTATATTTTTTATAATACATGTATCTTCCCAGAGTCGGCCAGTTGATTCTTTTCCCCATGATTCACCTGGATTCATTGTATGATCCAAGATCATACTAAGAATTGGAATCTTCGAGAAAAATATATCCGAGTGTACAGGCCTTTCTATTTTCGTGCAGCAAATTATTTTCCCTGCACGTTTTCGTTTCTTTTTTTTCCTTTTTGTCTGGGATCCATTGTTTGAGATAACGTTTGTGGAAGCGTACGAAGAGATCGTATCTGAGGCAATGCTTAGCTGCTACCATTATCAGACATGGTATTTATTGGTTTATTTTAGTTATGGAACCAGCAAAGACTAAGGGAGGTTTTACTCAGATATTCCCTCTGAGAGGAAAAAACAAAACAAACAGGTTTTGTTGATAAAAAGAGGTATTCTTAGAATATATAGATATACGATGTCCGTCCAGAAAGTATTAGGCCATTCAATAGGACAAACTCATCTTCATCTGCTCCCTCGTTGACTTATGGTTAATTTCGTCAACAATTGGGTCTACACAGGAAGGGCCAAAAATCACTCCCTGACACTAAGAGAGGAATTGGGTTACTGACTTGTGCAGAGCAAATGTTTTAAAAAAGAAACGTATGCAAGATATAAAGAGCGGAACGCTCGAACATTGTGAATATAACAGTCACACAGTCTGCACTCTCACTTAGTAGCTATTCCCTGCCTACAGGAGTGTTTTTCTTTACGCATATACAGAAAGAGTATTTTTGATTGTTGTCCAATATCGTTAGAGTCACGTAACCGATATATTCAGAATGGCTTGATTTTTTCCCAGAGACTCCCTTTGCCCTTGGGATGGTTCATCCTGGCTACATATAATACACTTTATAAATTCTAAGAGAGCTTTTTTTGTGTTCCTGGATTATAAGTGTTCTTTTCGAAATGATGAGTTCTGAAAAGTATAAAAAACTTCAATCATTCCTTTAGAACATACTTTGGGGATCACTTACTGTGATCATTTGAAATCAAAGTATTTTTTCTCATTTGACAACAAGAGACTTTGCTTATTTTAATCCCCTATAATGAGAAAAAGAAACATGGATATCACTCTCCCCTGGTCACAAATGCAAAACTTGAAGGGAAACCACATCAGCAATAACACTCACTACCCAGAAACAAACATTGCGTTACACAGAGTTATTGTTAGTCAGATATTCACTAAAATTCAATATCCTCATTTAAGATAATAATGAGCTTCGGAAATGTTCATGAAACAAATATTGATACTATAAAACCAAAGCCAAAACCAATACTAAGTTTTCATTGTGCAGATTTATATTCCGAAGACAGTTTTTTTGCTTGTTTATTTTCCCTTTTTTGTGATGCTAGCTGTGATGCTTGATTAAATCTAAGAATGAGATTTCTTTTGAATATCAAGAGTTCTTACCATCGAAACAATCTTGGAGTACATTAGTAGGAACGATAGCGTGTATAATAGATATATTTCCTCTCAAAATTAGCTTGTTTATATGTGTCTCCTTTTTTCACCATGGCCACGAAAGCCCTGTCACAAGATAAGACTGTCTTACATTATGCCACTGATAAAAGCGTGATTCAAGCTCAAGTCGAGACGGAATATGGAGTTGCATCGACTTCACAGTAGCAGAGAGAATATTCAATGCATTTCTTGGAAAAGCAGTCACTCATGGCCTGGAGTAAAGAAAAAAACAACTGAATTTTTTTATTAATATGTACCTGATCAACATGAAATAAATAGATGAATTGGAAAAGTGCCAATAGCATCATAACTGGGGATAGGCCCCCGAAAAAACAAAAAAAAAACAACAGATTATTGCATCAAGAGGGATAGGATTATATTCAGGCCTCGATATGTGCAGAAATATCTGAGGGGACTAGGGAAATTTTGGATCAACTACCCTGAAATGAGACACTGAATTTAGTACAGTATTGATTGGGTATAAAAATCCTCTCAAGCTTTAAAATAATCAATCGTCGAATCTTCGAATTTGAATTATGGTAAATACTCATGTGGCAATGTTTTTTTTGTTTTTCTGTTTAGAAATTACAATAGGCCCTCAGGTAGTGCTGTAGATGTGTTTAAGAAAAGCAGTGCTGATAGAAACTGCGTTATTCAGGGTCATTATAACATAACATGAATAGGTATTGAGTCAGCAAACAATCTGAAATATACGAATTTGTATCGGTAACTCGTTCGGGTGAAATAGATTAGTGATGTGTGTTTCATAAGGTAGTTACATGCCTAGGCTTGCAAAATATTGCAAGGCGTCCGTATGTATCGGAATATTTTAGATTATTGTGTATTCTATATGTGTTCCTTCTTGATTCGGTTACACAATATACTATGTAATGTTTTATAATTATATATTCTTTAATTTACAATTACTGAATTAATCGAAGCTGCTGTTGTTGCTGCTGCTGACAATGATGATGACGATGACTGCTCTTTGATGCAGAAACAGTATTATGTAAAAGGGCCTCAAAACAATGTTGCTGGCACACAAAATTCTAGAAGAGTCACCCATCTAGATAATGACTGGGTTTTGCATTGCTTAACTTCAGTGATCTTATAAGAACTCAAAGAGAATGTACCAGTTTATTTATAAGGCTATATGAAGACCAAAGCTCTCCTAGTTCGAAAAAAATTGAAAGACCAAGCCTCACCAGCTCACCCAAGCTCGTCTTCTGAACTTTGACAAATAAGAAAGTCAAAATGAATTGTTTGATACTTAAGTAAGCTATGATTGGTTATGACACCAAAAACGTTCATAAACTCCAGAAAATGCAAAATGGAACGAGCAACGGGAGTAAGGAAGTTGATCTTCATACGATATTCAGTAAGACTTATGGCAATATATAACAATTATGCTGAAGACAAAGCAACGACAATTAAAATCGGATACACAGAGCTAAGAAGGAAAACCATTATATCTACATGGGGCAACAAGTCTTCATTAAACACCGGAAGACCAAATCGAAACAAGAATCGGCCTGGGTGGGCTAGCTTTTATAGAGCTAAGAAAATCTCCAAGACCAGGGAAATCATGTTAGTATTAACCAGAAGAATTACAACAAATGCATCCTCTGATGGTCACCAATGGAGCTGGAACATGGGACTTGAGAAAAAGAGCGGCTTTCAAACTAAGGAAAATTTAATACACACAAAAGATTTTGCACTTACATGGAGAGATCACAAGACAATAAAATGTATTGAGGAAAAAAGGAATATCATAAAACACACACACACAAACACACACACACACACACACACAAAAAAAAAAAAAAGTCAGAAAGTAATGGGTAGGTCATATTGCAAGAGAGTCAGTCATCTTGACTCACTAGGACCTACCAAAAAGGATTTTCTGATGATTTAGACTAGTTAAGACAGGGAATTAATGGCTATGCATTGTCCGAAACTGAGAAGTCTGGTGAATCTTTTGGAAAAGTTATAGTATTTGATGGTGAGCTTTTTTCATCCCTCTTACTCCTTCACCAACGTGATATACAGAGCTTGGCACGTGTTTTCCCCAATTTTCATGGAATTCTTTCGGATATGTCCCAGTACCTGGTTCCTACAATACGAGATTTTCTGGTCTGTACACAATTTGTTATCTCTATTAAATTCATCTACACTCTCTGACCATTCCATGCACCTTAATCACTGTTCAGTGGAATCAACTTCCTTTGAAATGCGTTCCTGTCGAATATGAGAACCACTTTTTTTTTAAATTCAAGGACAACAAACAATTTACGAACTTATACTGTAATAGCTTTGAGTAAATACCTAGAGTGTCCCCGACCAAAGAACATTAAATGCTTATTGCTGATGATGATGATAATGATAACTGTAATTGCCTTTCGAAAATCATTTTTTCCAATCCTCATTTCCGTCACAAGATCAATCTTTCCAAACAGCAACAAATTCATCTCTCTGTTTATCAAACAGGAAAATAATCGTCTTCCACTCATCCCTGAAAGCGATTTATAAAGCGATTCCATTTTGCTGACGTCCCATTGTAAATGAATTATTTGCACGAATCAAAAACCCTGTATTATTGCCTACATTGCTTAATGTGTACCTTTATTTCAATATAAATAAATTATCAATTGAACGTACCTTATTTCCAGCTGATAATCCTATTAAATTTGTAGGTTATCACCACGACTCGTAATTGAGATTTATATTGGTTTGAAGTTTATTTGAAATGAAAGAGATTAAGGATTCTTAAGAATCGACACATGGAAACAATCCCTTGGTATAATGTGTGAGAGATAATACTGGCAGTGACAACAAACAGAAATTGGATAACACGAACATAGAAATACTAATTCAATAGTGTTTAGGCACAAACATATGTTTTTTCTTACCGGTTGTTGCTAATATAACTGCTACTATTACTACTACTGCAAGTTTTCCCTTTACACAGGATGGTTATGAGAATTCCAGTTAATAATACATTGAATTAATCCTTCAAATTACATACTGACGTAGAATACAGCTTTAGATATATGGATAGCCAAACACCAACAATTTAGTAGTCCGTGAAATTAATAGCTATTCTGACAGAAAATGCGTAAACGACGAAGGACTTAATTCCTTAGCTATTTGTTTGAAGTTAATTTGAAATGCATTGAATAAGAAGGACTTAAAAATCGTTGCATGGAAACAAACCGTTAATGTATTCTAGAGCAACTTTGAAATTACCGTGTAGATATACTGAAACATTCCACGGCTTTAGATGGACAACTATCAAAGCAACGGGTATTTACTAGACCATAAAACCGATGGCTATTTCGGAGAGAAAATGCGTAGAAGCCAAATAACTTAACTCCTTTCAAAAGTATAGAAACCAATGACAAATCCAGTCAAATTAACTTGAGCAATTTTATTTGATTTCCCTGGACACAATTCCGTGATGTTATCAACTTTATGAAATTACCCACTTCTCGGAAAACTCGTGTTATCGAGTGTCTTGCTCGAGCAGACTCTCTGGAGGAATTTTATATTAGCATTAATGACTGGAAATGTTGTTTAGAAAGACGCTGAGCAACTGCCTTGCAACATATTCTTCGATTATAAACTCTACTTTATCAGAGACTCTAGTCATTTTTTCCGGTGCTAACTATTCTGTTATTCATGAATGCGTAAGTATGTTAAATAATGCATAGGATACGATTTTACAAGGGTGATTTGTTTTTATAAAATTACATTTGGAATTTTATTACATAGGAATATGTTTAGGATTTTTTATCCTCAGTAACAAACCTGAACAAGATTTGAATTATGTTATGAAAATTGTTTATTCAGAACAGGGTTTTACCTGTATTGGCAAAGGAAAAGAAGTACAAGAAAGAAGCTAAGCAGAGGAGGTAGATTACTGAAATATAAATATTCAATAGACATATATGCAAATAACCTCTCAGTTTGTTTGCGGATTAGTATCATTTGTTTATTTATCTATTCATTAAAATATAACAATGAATATTACGTCAAAGGAATTCTTAAGACGCTATGTGAGATTACCTTTTAGAACAGTTTGAGTCGATTTGATAATTTTGATAAACTTGAAATCTGAATACTTGATTTTAAAAAAAAGTAAATTACCCAATGAAGAAGCTAAAGGTACTTTAGTGACCATCTATAAATAAATAACTCCATCCTTTAACAAGTAAATTTATCTCCAGGTACAACTTCATATGCTTGTGATAGTCATGATTACATTTCATCCATATGATTTACTTAAGTGACATCTCATATAAATCTCTAAATTTTTGTCGGGAAAATTGTCTTTTTTCCTTTCTTTGCAAATGCATAAATCATTCTTGTCTGTTTGTATCAAATGCTGATGGTAATATTCGTCAAGGGAGATAATTGATAAATGCTATCGGGTTGTCTCCCTTGGGCATTTATTCTTTTTAGCATTTTTTGCAGACATGACCTCGAGTTGAACGTAATTGGCAAAAATTTGGAAACATAACTTTTTTTTTTAAAGTACAGCTTAATTGCAAAATTATTCACATCCTTTTTGTTATTATCATGGCACGGATAATCTGGTTCAAATGAGTAACCATATTTTTAGAATTAAACTGAAAAGCAACCGTAAGTCAATAATCAAGCAGCTAAATATAACTGTCACTTGAACTGCCTACATATGTTTTATCAGTTTATAAATGTCTTTGGTCGGCTCTGTATGTATGTGTCACTCGTGCAAGTCGCAACAATGGAACTAAAGGGCTGAAAATCAAACCATTTGATTCCTATTATTTTTGGACAGGAATGATCATTATGTTTTTTCATCTTCACCCAGGTGGGAAGTTTGATTTACCATGTAATTTCATACAAAGTTCGTCCTTTGTGTCTGGAGTGCTCAAGTTTATTTTTAGTCTTCGTTTTTTTTTTCAAATTGAAACACAGGCAAAGAAAAGACGAAAAATAGTAATTCATTTATTGATCACCCCTGTTACAGAATGTTTAATTGATTAACTCTCAGAAGGTATGCAGACAAAACACGTTGATCACTTGATGTTTGTTTGTAAAAAGAATCGGATTTGCATTAAAAATAGTTTCATCACGTTGTTGAACTGCTTTCAGTTAAATCATTACATTTACTCTTACTGCTAGCTCTCTTTTTTGGTTGTTGGAATCCACTTTTGCTCGTGTTTCTCTCCATTGCATTAATGAGTAATGACAGAAATATTTACATATGATGTTTTAATGTATTCTTTATCGTCTCGAACATTGAAAAGAGTCATTAACATTCCAAGTCGTATTCAAACATGTAAACAACCACCATCCAGTGCACAAAGAAGATCGATCTGCGCACAAAAAACTGTATTCCTTACCGAGATTTATTTTGTAAAAGATAAGGATTCTCTGTGTCGAATCCAAAATGTATCGGGCAATGATAGCAACCAATGCGATCAATCCCCAGAACCAACAACCAAACAAATTAAACCACACTCTGCTGAAATTGATATAAATACCTGATTTTTCAACCTGGCAGACAAGCTGATAAATGTCACCTCATTCAAATGTCTCTCTTCAGTTTCACCTCTGTCAACAATCAGAACTTAACTCAAGATAGTGTATTGTGTCTTTTGTCAATATCTAAAGAAAATGTTTTCTCTTCTTCCCCTACGGTATACGCTTGACGAAGACCAAAGAGTAGATCATCCAAAGGGTCATATTAATGACATCAATATTTCGAATAGTTGGGGGATGGTTGTCCTTTTCTTGACGTTTTTGACATCTTCCCAATTTACACGTTATTTTTCGCTTAATATGTTTTTTTGCGTGCTCTATCCTTGGCGTAGTTAATTAAAATGTCGCATGCTGTCAAATTCCAATTGAGGCTTGTTGACCGCCTTATTTTTGCTTTATATTATTTGTTTTTCTCTCGATAGGATGCAGAGCTTCATATTTTCGTATTAAGAAACAGTCAGACCATCTGATCCTCTGAAAAGATATATATAAAGATGGATAGATAGATGGATAGAGTGATCGATATGATGTCCAATGAGGCCATTAATTATGGCATGTGATGGAGGGTAATAGTTACCAATCGCGAGATGAAAGCCCCTGTTCATTGCAAGATAATTCATTACAAGTCATCCATGGTATGATGAGAGTAACTGACGATATAACTGAGTTGCCATTAATAACGAGGCAATGCTTGCCATAGATCAGAAATGGGTAAAATTTCCGCCATTCGCAGGAAGGTTCAAAGGATGCAAAAGCCAGGCTCTAATTGCGCTGTGTGTCATCTCCTGTGTCCTTGCTTTTCAGCCAATGACGAAATTACGTTGAATACACTGGTTCCTGCATGATAACCAAGGTTAAGCAACGTTAGTACATAGATGGGTGACAACTTTCGGAATACAAAGTTCTGGAAGCGAGAGTCGTGGAGTAAATGACGCCACATCAGATCCTCTTCACCTTTAAGTTTATTTCCTTTATCCAACGCCAAGTCAAGGAGAAACTCGAGGAGAGTTCTGTAGAGATTCATTGCTTAATGGGACTAAGCTAACCAGAGTACTAAAGCATTCTTAAGCAAGTGCTATGCTCATTAGAAGGTTTCATTTACTTTGTAAAACTCAAATCCATCTCCGAAGTTTGAATTGATTTTTCCCCTCGGGTAACCAAAACAACATTAAACTACACCGATATAAAAAAAAGTTTCATCTCTACTCCTTGATTTTAAATCACGACCGAACGATCGGTTGACGGCCCTTTTACCGACAGCGCCAAAGTGGAAAACCTTAGGTATCTAGAGAAAAAATATGTTAGAAATACGCAAGGGCTTATTTTTTTCTTAATTAATAGATACATCATTTGTTAGTAACATTCCCCTGAATTGATTTGGAATAACGATGATAGAGTTGGTAGTCTTATATAGTCGAACACAAACACATAATGAAAACAACATTCGCTGTATTCATCTTCAGTCAGAATAGAAATCGAGGTGGAGTTGTCCCTGTACGGCTGGACTAGTTCTTATTCTGATTACTCGTTGCAAGGCATATTTTCTACTGCCACTTCTCATTAACAGCTTTCCTAAATATCAAACCAATTTGGAAGCTTTGTTGAATACATCTCAATCAAAGGATCATCTGCTGCCAATGTTGGTTTTTGGACTGCTTGTTTTTCTTGATATTCTTTCCAAGGATTAGTTCAAGCAGATCATAAGATTTAATGTTGATACAAATGTCAAGCCTACCTGATAGAGAGATAGGAGCCAAAAGAGGTGAAGAAGAAGAAAAAAGGGAAGTTAACAGACAGAGAAAACCATATAATGAAGGAAATGTGAATGAAAACCGACGGATATAAACACGCACACACACACGCACGTATGTATGTATGTATGTATGTATGTATGTATGTATGTATGTATGTATGTATGTATGTTTGAATGCATTGTATAGCATGAAATTCTTTTTGGAATGGCTTACTGAAATTACATAGAAAAGTCCCTTTGACCTACACAGCATATATAGAACAAACAGTTTGAGGAAGTCTGGCTGCTGTAGATTTCTTCAATTTTCTTTAATTGTATATTCTACTTACGATATTTAGGCCAAGTGACGCCTTATCCGTGTAATAACAGGAAGTAATTTCAAACAGAGTTTTAAATAATTCAATGCATCAATTATATTCTGTCGTTTATATATCCAATTATCAATATATATATATATATATATATATATATATATATATATATATATATATATATATATATATATATATATATATACATCCAATTTTTGGCGTGAGAGAGAATACGCAACCTTAGTGTGTGCACATAATTATGGCATTTGCTTGTGATTATGGTTAGGTGCACAATGACCGAATGGATAAAGTCTATTCAACAAATTGCAAACCACAGCAGAGGGAGGGACTTGTAATATTTAGAGCCTAGACAGGTGCAGTTGAACCTGTAGCCAGTGTAAGGACATTATCTATATTTAAGCTTATAAATTAAAGTATTGAAAATTTAAGTATGGTTACTTTTATCAACTCTATTATTTTCACTCTGTTCTTTATTACGTATATTTTTCCCATCACGTATGATTCATGAACATTCATTTCTCTGAACATACCGTCATTTTCATATGAGATTTTGGATGTTGTGTAAATTGTGTGCGATCGTTATACACGTTTTTTTACATAATGAATAAAGACAGGAAGAATTTTTGGTGATTGAGTAATAATTGTTGTAAGTGGTGTTTGCGAGCGTTTGTGATGAAGATGTTCATATATTTGTCAACGTAATGTCTATGTAATAAGGAATAGGAACGTTTACAAGAGAGTGGGTGGATTGTGATACTGCAGCCTTCCTGTGTGAGAGGAGATATGAACTCACACTGTCTAGGCCAATTGACTCGAGATCAGAGTGAGTTCTCCTAAAGTTTAACCTAACCCAACCACGATCCGAACAGCGACGATCCAAAATAACATTCCCTGTTAACCTGTTACCCATGGGCATTGCACTTGTGTACGGTCGACAAGAAGTCTAAAATATCTTCGACATTAGCACTAATTTATTCCTTTTTTTTTCCTCATCATCTTGAGCTTCACGGTTCCTTTGTTCTTCCATGTACCCAGCCATTTTTCATGAGTATTTTTTTCCTTTTCCGTCTACGTGAACAATGAAGTGTATTTTTGAAGCACGTACACGCTTAGGACAGTGACTTTGTCTGAGTTCCATCATAATATATTGGCCTTTTTACCAACTCATGATTTATCCTGAATCGATAAAGTGTCCGTGCATAAAAGACAAATCGACGAGTGGATATATTCTATAGCTTTCAGGGAAAGACAATGTCTTCTTCTTTTATCATTTTTATTCACTCTCTCTAACACCCATTCACATACATACGTACATAATACATAATTTAAATAGCATACCTAACTTTTAAGCATTCCAAAGGTTTTTAGATAGTCACCATGGTTTGATTTATCAAATTTATTTAATACATTATAGAAATTTCATTGCTAAACTATCTGATTTGGTTCCTCTGAATTTAAAATTTAACAGAAATCATAATGGTAAGAATATCGTTTCAAGTCAAAGTGTAAGAAGTATCCGATGCATTAAAAAAAAATAATTTCAACATAATTATACACATTCAAATTTGACAGATTTCGACCAAATATTGATGTTTTTGTATAAGTTTGATAAAAGTCCCGAAGACGTTGGAAGCAAACATATCCTTTTGCTGATATGAAATTGTTTCAATGATTTTTAGAATAAATATTTTGATGATTTTAAAGAATGACAATAAATGTCTCGATGTTTTTTTCAAGATGATTAATGTTTTGATCATTTCTTTAAAAATCCTCGTCAAATGTCGTATATAAACCCTAGGATATTAATCAACCTATGTATGGAAAATTGTTTCTTTCATGCCTGTCATTTTCACCTTGACATATTCTTGCTCACTCGTTGTGATTGTACATAACATTTATTCAAATGATATCTGCTCCTCTGCACGTATACGATTTTCAGCATTTCGTCTGAACTCAGTCTCCCAGAGGAAAGGGGGAAACAAATTCTTGAAAACACACTAACTAACCACAAATCGTGGACTCTGGTGGTAGTTGTAACTGCATGTTCAAAAAACTATAATATTCTCTTCAGGTTAATGTCAAAAGTATTAGGTAAAGTAAAATTCTGTTATTCTCTGTTTGTTGCTTAGTTATATTCTTTACCATGATAAATCTTTTCATATAGCTGAGCGGAGGGAAAAACTAAAAATTTAAAAGCGGAACACTTTTTTGATTGTTTTGAATCTTCTCCCGACTTTTGTGCCAGACTTGATATAACTTGTCGACGTTCAATCTCGTTTCAATATTTGTCTGTTAGAGTTGAAGCAATATAAGGGTTCGGGTGATAACTCTTTAAAATATTTCAGATACTTATAACACTATATGAGTTGACTTTTTGTTTAAAAGAAACTTTTACTTGCAGTAAGAGTTGGAAAGGGTGGTTGTATACGTTTTGTTCGATCAGCCCCACTCTCTAACGTTTTAGATGTGCAATCTATCGTTATCAACTTCCGGCTTGTCATACGATTCAAATTGTAAATAGTGTACAAAGTTGATATTATTCCTGGAGTTCTGATTCAGTGACGAACAAAGTGATATACCTGTGCATTTTTATGGTTATAAATGTTCCAATTTAATGTTGTCCAATTCAAAATAAGTACATTTCAAATTATCACTGATCTTTAGTGTTTGAGGGAGATAAATCACATCTTCTGTATTTTTCTAGCATAATCAAACAGAAGATAACGCTTATTGTCTCAGAATAAAGAGTTGACTCAGTATTATCTTCAAGACACCAATAGAGTTGTCAGTGGACTTTGACAATAATTTATTTCTAAACCCATTTCTATTTTAAATTGAACAAGTATAGGCGGAGGAATTGTGATTATAACTTGGTGTCTGATCGCACAAAAAATACTCCTCATATCAAGAATTGCACTCAACTATTTTTGAGGAAATAGTGCTTCAGCCTTAGTTTCCCGTAAGCCATATGTGTACACATGTGCATACACGTTTTGAAATCATACTTGTACTATAATAAAACAGGCCAATGTAGTTTTGATATCCATAAGAGATAAGCTGTACCGAAAAAAATATTGGAATAATTCCAACTTAACATTCTTACAAGCATTCAGTGCGCACATACTTTTGCTATAAGAGGAAATATTGCACAAGTTTTTGCACATACTCAGTACTAAAAATTAGAAGGAACATTGCTTGTAGTAAAAATTGCACTCAACTATTTAAAAAAATAGTTACTCAGCCTAAGAACATCGATCATGATATTGATTGAAGCCATTTAAAACCAGTTGAGATTCCGAGCTTTTTAAAATTCCCAGAGCATAGGAAAAATCTAAAAGAAAAAAATGGAATGAACGGTTTGGCTGCGTTATGCAAGATGTAATTGATTGGCGCATATCTCTGCCGCAGGAAAAAAAAAAGGATGTACAGAGACCTTCACAAAAACACATCCAGAAAAGGTTCTTTGTGCGTATTTTCCTCAGATTGAACGAAACCCCGCAAATATTTGGTGTCCTTGGAGTAGAAGTATTTCAAGATCATCTTGCTGCTGAACCTGAATATTAAAGAGTGAAATACAAAGGAATAAACAACGGACGTTGATTTTATTTGATTTTTCTTTTTACTTAAGATTCAGATGAGCGGAAAACATCGAAAACTGGATTTAAAATATTTTTTACCAATCAATAACACTATTGTTTTTTTCGTTTTTTTTTCTCCAGGAAAAGTGTCAGTTTTGAAAGAAGTCTTTTTTAAGCTATAGAAGGGGATTCGATTTATAAAGTAACTCCAATTCGAAATTGGTCATCTGTTTTCCCTTTTTTATTCATGATATTACAGCCTACATGGAATATTTTCCCTTTGATTCAGTTTTTATTCATTTTATGAATTCTTTTATTCTCATTTTTTTCTGAAAATCAGACAGAAAGAAAGACCCTTTAAGTGGGCATCAAGGTAGTACGAGTAAAAACAGTGAAACAGTTTAATTTTTTGCATTATGATTGCTTTGTAGATTGAACCTCCCTCTTCCCTGAAACCAAAACTTTTTTCTCAAACTCGCAGATTTCTAGAGATAACAGAGGTCTTATCGATTGGGACCAGAAACAATTTCTCCAGGAAAATCCACAGTTTTTGGCTCATCCGGATCCTAACCCGTTGTTCCACGTCAGACTGAATATAAATGGTAAACACGATATTGGTTAGGAGAAAAAATCGATTTTCTAAATGGAATAGGTTCAGTGGATGGATGGTTACAAAGTATGGAATGGATTCAAATTTGGTGTTGAGATATGGGAAAAAAGGGAGTGAATGGAAAGATTGGGAGAGAAGGAAAACTATAAAGGATAAAGTGATTTTTTTTGTCGACAAAAAAAAAAGAAAAGAAAAAGTAAAAAAGAAATAATGGAAAAGTGAAAATGCAAACAAAGGAAAAGAACAATAAAAAAGTGGGAGACAGAAAAAGGGACAAAAAAGAATAGCAACACAGGGTGTCGGCAAAAAAGTGCAATCATCAATCTCTCTCTCTCGATATATATATATATATATATATATATATATATATATATATATATATATATATATATATATATATGTGTGTGTGTGTGTGTGTGTGTGTGTGTATAAATGTGTTGGCATTAGTGTAAATGTGTTTTCGCATGCATGCTAACGTGTGTATATAAGTGTGTATTTAACAAAATGAAAGGGAAAATATCAAAAATGCATATATACAAATGTATGCCTGTATGTCACATTAGGAATCTCTCTCAGTCACTCTTTCTTTCCTTCTCTGCTTTAGGGTAGGGGTTGCCAGGTCAAAGACTGGTTGTAGGTGTAAATTTCAAAACATTTTCGACCTGTTTTATCCATCACAGATTTTTGAAAGCTCGTGTCTCGTAAAATCAGATAATGCCTTTATTGGCTTTTCCTTTTCAAACGGAACACTGATGCTACGTTCGAATGTTTAGGTTGGAAAAGACTGAGATTACGAATGTTTTCTAGTTAGAGATCCAAACTATCGAAGAAAAATTGAAGTAATTAACTATAAAAGAAGGTTGAGATCAGCTGAAAATCAGAAAATCCACAACAGTTGGAGAAAATGCATCAAAGAAAAAGTCATCTATCCAACTCGTGAAAGTTAATTAGATGCGACTAAGTAGGAAAGAAAGAAGGCTCAGTGAACAGACATTTCTCCTCCTTTCCGTCTCCACTAACACCTAGTCCCTCCACCATCTCTCACTGATATTTTCAACCACTGGTCTGTTTCGGTGTGCCAATGCAGAAACAACTGCGTCTTTTGCAGAAATAAAAACTCAATCTAAATTTTCGACCTGAAACTCCTACCATTTGTTTTCCTACACATGCATGTATATAGCTACCAACAATAGCAGTTAATGGTATTTTTTTTTTCAATAACATTTCGCTCCCATCAGTTGTAAAAATAAATAAATTCCGAAATGTGATGTGTCATTCAAGGGGATACGTTTGATAGAATTGAATTCTGAATGTGTGTTTTGTTTTTTATCTCATTATAACCTGATAGACACTACTGCCATAAAGTTTTAGTAATTGGTTGAAAAAATTCAACTCCACAATTTGATTTTTAATTCCTCTTCAATGGAGCTTATTGCATTTTGGAATCTAGACTCTCAGACTTGCTTCATTGAATAACAGTAGATATTCTAAACAGCAAGTCTAGAGTCGTATTAAAAAATTGAGTAATGAATTTAGAATGAAATCATGTATACAAAGTTTCCATATGTTTTTATGTTGCAATATACACATCCAAAAAGTCATATTAGAGTAATTTCCTGATATCCGTGGTGACCAAATGAGGACCTTTGGGCATTTCATTATTATGGCATCTGCTTTGCCTATTAGTTCAGACTTATACACATAGACACACACGCACACACAAGTATAATAATGTGCGTAGGTGTGGGGATGCAGATAAAATAGAAAATAACTGGGGGTCCTTAAATGGCCTTTTATAATCAATTATTTTACTGTATACACACACACACATATATATATATATATATATATATATATACATACATATATATATATATATATCAGTGTGTGTGTGTGTGTATGAACAATAGGGAATGAGACAGACTCAAGATTGAATCTTCATGGACATTTTATTTCCTAAATAATTAATTCATAAATCAATTATTCAATATGCTATACATGTATCAAGAGAGGTTTTTATCCCCCGTAAAATATGTGTGCTTTTACTTGCTAAAAGGTTTCCATAGAAAACATATTTAGAATCAGACTGTTTTGCTTTGAAAGCTAGAATAGAAATGGAAAATGATTTTTTGATGGGTCAAAATGGTGATTCTGGACTGTATAGCGTCGATAAAATAATTTTGGATGGTATGTTTGTATACTATACTGAAATTGGTAGCAGCAGTTATGGGTATTTTGTTGGCCGTCGGAGATTTGAAAGCAAAAGCTCCTTTGGGAGTGGAAAGTGAAAGTTACTGAAATAAACAACCAAACACAGAAATTTTCACAATCTCCTCTTCAGCATCAGAATTTAAAAAGCATACTTTCCTCTGTAATAAGGCTGAAAACGATGGCTGGTCTGGGTCGAATTATATGCAACTACTGAATAACTAAGAAAAGATTGAGATGTAATACCCATTTCTTGAGTTTTTCACTTCATTTTCTAATTGTTATTTTCATCTCTCTCTGTCAGTTCCTCTCTCTGTGTCTCCGTCTCTCTGTCTCTCTTCCCATCAATCAATCTATCTATCTATCTATCTATCTATCTATCTATATATATATATATCTGTGTGTGTGTGAGTGTGTACGTGTGTGTGTGCATATATACGGGCGATTTCAAACGAAAATAAAAATAGAGGTAAAAGATAGAAGACTTTATAGAAAAATATTGGAGACATAGATGAAGACAGGGGGTCAAATATCAAAGAAAGATATCAAATAAGTATGGTATCAATCGTTAGTCTGCATGCCAATGATAAAAACAACGACATAGCAGAGGTATAATAAACGGTATTAGCAATTATTGAAAGTAAACATGTTCACATAAATTGCAGAAATCTACCGCATGTGACAAGTTCATAGCAACTGACCGTCGCCTATCTACAGAAATCCTCACTCATATATTCATTCATACAACTCCAACCGAGAGAATAACGAATTTTCTATTTCTTTGGGCGAAAAAAAAAGAAATCTGATTCGATATTCTAAACCTTTTATTTTACAAATTCAGTGGTCACTGATTTAATCTGTAAGTCAATAGATGCAAAGGGTTATGTGATGAGGTGGTAAGAGAAACATGAGAATCAATTGGGAACATACGATGCAGGGGTGAGAACCAGTTTGTCTTTGCGCGCAAAATCATCGAAAAAAAGGATTATCATGATTCTGCGAGATGACGAATCAGCAGTTCTAAACGGAGTAAATTATCATTTCAGAGTAGATATTTTCAATGTCATTCAAAATGGACTTTCTCTGAATCGATTGATGCTAAACTTGCTACGTCTATGAATTATGTTCGTTGTGATGTTGAACGTCCCCTATTCAGAGTTCAGAAAAATGGAACATTCTCTCCTGGGTGCATCCTGCGTATGATTTTAAGGTGCTTAGTCAATAGAATTTCCGCTCCCCGCCAGGGGCTTGCTGACCATATGAAAGAAATACTTTAGATCCAAGAGCTGCCAGAATGACGTTGAATTAGGTATCAAACCACATCCAGGGGCCAAGAATCCCTGGTATTGAACCAAGACTCGTCTTTCTCCTAGACTGTTTTACTTCCAAAGGCTTAATACCTTGGTTCACCTTACTATTTTACCGATAGGGGAGACGTGCGCCTTTCACGCCTTTCCGGGAGAGCTTTACAGAGTTAACAACTGACACTGACCAGACTTTGGAAATAGGTCACCGATTCCATAATCTCTGTCTTTATATTCACAGTGTGATGATGTATGTGGATGCTATGGTCATCTGATATAACCGTTATTCAACTTTGACAGACACATTCCGAATTGCTCGTTTAGGAACATTCATTTGTAATTATGTGAGGAGGACTCTACAACAAATGTCAGCATTCAGTTCGAGCCAATATGCATTGATACATTTATATTGACATACCCTCCTCGAGTCCTTTTGGAATATGAAAATCGATCTGTCAACCACTCATTCATCCGGCTGCATGTATTGTCTAACAACTATCCTTCAATCTGAGTATTCATATGCGCGTGCATGTGTGTTTGTGTGTGTGCATGGTGAAAATCTATTCTTCTCTTATTGTGTGTATATATATATATATATATATATATATATATATATATATATATATATATAATAGAAGTAGACAGATGAATACACCGCTATATGCACACATATTGCCAAATATCTAGAGAGTTGACTTTATTATCACAATCAGTTAGACTTGATATTGTTGAGAGGAAGGGGAAAAGAGAGAGTTGTCCTGATGTCATATGATATCAACTCGTGTTCAGGAAGATATAAAAAGATAGGGAAATTAAATTTTTCCAACGGCATCCTCGGAGGATTTGTTCCTTCTGATCATTATTCTGACGAATAATTTTTTGCAAGTTTTTTTCCACCTGACCTTACATTTAAGCTTGAGTCAAAGCGAGGTTTGACTCATAAGCAGATGGTATTATTTGTAAATATTGTCATAGGTATTTGTTTAATCTTATTGTAGATATTTAATCATATAATCGAATATTTGCGCAAATATCAGTCTACATGGATACACAAATCATTAGATACAAAGTATGCAAAAATACACAAGAGATCCAACGCCAATCAGAATTAATCTGTGAATAGATTTGAGAGTGACGTGCCTTTTGGAATCAGTCTACGCCCTTTCAATGACATAAATAACATTTTGTTTACATCGTCAACTGAACAGAACTACAGAAATGCGCACTAAATATCCTGAAAAAACACATTACATGAATTGGGGGGAAAAAATTGAACAAACATGGACTCATTGACATTCCATGTCGGATAGGTTGCATAATTCGTTTTGTTTATGTCATTGTCGATCTTCCCCGGGGCTGCAATGCATAAGCAAGTTGATCGAATGAGATTGAAAAAAAAAAGTTGACAGTTGAACTATAGAAAGATATTTTAGATATACGATTATAATACAATTGCTATACATATATACATATATATATATATATATATATATATGTATATATATATATATATATATATATATATATATATATATTGTGATTGTTTGAAAGTTTTACATAACTATATATAAGCACATAAATGTGAATGGACGTGTTTATAAATACTTATACGTCATATACGTTTCATTGAAATGAGTAATGTTGGATATGTTGTTCCTCTCAGACAACAAATGCACACGCATACGTGTATATATATATATATGTATGTATATATATATATATATATATATATATATATATATATATATATATATGTATATATATATATAAACAGTTCAGATTTTTTTTGTTATTCTCTCTCTTCCTGTCTCTCTCTCACTATGTGTGTGTCTCTCTCTTTTTCTATCTCTCTCTACATATATATATATGTATGCGCATGTATAGGTATAAACACTGTTATTCTTGTGTTTATTATTGAACTGGTGAAAGTACCTGCAGCATTGATTGTTCAATGATATAATGTACGCATATAGATATATCAAAATATCATACACACACACACACACACACACACACACACACACATATATATGTACGTACGTATAAATACGCATATATATATATATATATATATAAATATGCATATATATATATATATATGTCTACACTTGCATTCACAAACACATACACACATGCTTGTGCACACACACACAAAAATATATATATATATATATATACATACATATATATATATATATATATATATATATACATATACATATATATATATATATATATATATATATATATATATATATATATATATATATATATGTGTGTGTGTGTGTGTGTGTGTGTGTGTGTGTGTCTACACATGCATTCACGTATGTTTTGGATTTAATTTTGAAAATAAATTACGTGATGTATCAGTGGTAAATATATCGTCGAAAAATCACTAATTAATTTAGCATTCCCTGAAGCGAAATACTTTGTAAACAATAAAAGAATATACAATCTGGAGGCTCCGTCTCCTCCAATTCTTTTATTCTCTTATGATCAGTTATCATCATTATTATCACCATATTCATTGTTTACGTTCTTATTATTACAGTTAATTGTTGAAATTATTCATTATTACTTTGTTTTTACTCTCATGTCTCGAATCATTATTTTTCTTTATCAGGTACATTGATTTTCAACACAAAAAGTCTTGTGTAAGTTCTGGAAAGTCCAACAGCGGGTGTTAAAATGATGATGATGATGATGATGATGATGATGATGATGATGATGATGATGATGACGATGATGATGATGATGATTTTGCCTTTTCAATTCATCGGGTGTACTTATTGTTTGTTTCAGTGGCAAGAAGCGGACGATCACAAAGCAAGGGAAACCAATAGCTTGCAATATCAGGATTCTTTCCAGTTTTTCGAGTGTCGTATCAAATTGTTGAGAGTTACTATCAACTCTTGGAGAATTCTGTCATGAAAAACCGCCACCTAAACTGACCCTTGTCTCACCGATTGATACAGAAGGTTCAAAATCTGAATCATTTAATTCATTGTGGAAAAGTTTGTTTTTTTCCCCATAATCTTCGTCCCATTGGCTACTATTGGATATTGGGTCACCACCATTATATGAAAATTCAGTTAACCACTGTAGAATTATTTGGCCAAAATGTCGTATTAACAACTCAAAGGAAAGAGTTGAATTGCCCAAAAGTCTCTGAATTTATACGTGTGTTACACTTAGCTTAAAGTTTTTCATTTTCTGGTCCACTGGAATAGCGAAATCCATTATCCAGCTGACTTGTTTTTCTATTGTATTGTTTTTTTCATCTGCCTAGAATTTGATCATCTCTCAAGTGCCCAGATGATTGTTCTTTTCTTTCAATTCTCGGTAGGAGTTTCTGTTTTCTATGTATATGTTAGTCGGTTGCATGGTCAGAACTACTTGCTTGCACAATTCCGAGTGGATCATCGTCCTCGCACAGCAAAGAATTCGATCTTTTTTTTTTATACGCGTTTGTGTTCGTGTGTTCCAACGCAACTGATGATACTGTTTGGTCTACAGACTTGAAAATCGGCATAGGTATCCCAAGGATCCTATTTAAATAAAATATTATGCTTGTTTTCATGGGCCTTATTCCAGTCTTAGACCCAAACCATTTTTTGTACATTTTTATTGAGGAAAGATAAGTGAATGTAAATGGATGAGGACAATTTGGAGGAATGAATAGTTCTATCTCGATCTATTCTGTTGTTTAACATGGTATGATTGAAAAGAAAATAGAAACAGAACAATTACGAAGAACAATGCTGTGTGTACACAGAGAAAAAGTATATATATATACATATATATATATATGTATTTATACAAGCATATATATATATATATATATATATGTGTGTGTGTGTATGTGTGTGTGTGTTTCTATGTGTGTATGTGAGTGTGAGTGTTATTGTGTGTGTACCTGTCATGAATATTTGCCCAATTTTGTTGTATTTATAAGTGTGTAGAAAGATCGCCGGTAAAAAAAAACAAAAAAACATGGTTTACATTTGTTTTCAACTTTTACTTTTTAAAGAAAATCACAGGAAACTTTGGCACATACCAAATAGTTATTAATATATACAAAGTTGCTGGAAGCTGTATAAAATCTTGCAGTGGACCGGACATAACCCATGGGCATTAGGTTAGAGTCTCCCGAGACATATTGAAAGTTTGACCTCTGCCACTGAAAATGCAAAAATTGCTATTCTGATGACAATATTTGACTACACACACACACACACACACACACACACACACATACACACACACACACATATATATCTATATATGTGTGTGTGTATATATATATATATATATATATATATATACATATATAGATCACTTTCGTACATTTATTTTTAGTGTTTTCAATAGAGATTCTGTTTGTTTTTGTTAAAGTGTCTTCCATTCAACCAATTCCTCGTCATATTACTTTTGTTTATCTTTTGGATGTATGTAAATAATTATTATCCTTATGAATAGTAATCGTCGGTGAATTTTGTAACGACTT
This sequence comes from Thysanoteuthis rhombus, assembly GCA_963457665.1. Classification (NCBI taxonomy): domain Eukaryota; kingdom Metazoa; phylum Mollusca; class Cephalopoda; order Oegopsida; family Thysanoteuthidae; genus Thysanoteuthis; species Thysanoteuthis major. The sequence goes on from OY735206.1 coordinate 23,792,498, forward strand.
ATACATGAACAAGAACTGCTTCCCTGTTTTCATTTGCGAGCTTTCCATTTTTAATCTGTATTGATCGATCCTGGGAAGAAGGCAGGTGTGCACTTGTCACCATGCGTATGCTCAACACTAGTTCATCCTGTTGGCACTCACCGAAAAGATAAACATTCCTAAATTTATTCCAGGTCTGATCCCTATTTATGACTCGCTATTTTTTATGATCTATGATTCATTTTTTCCCCCATTTTTTTTTTATCATAATTTCATTATGTGTTCTCGCTCTTTCCAAACTGTTGCTATCATTGGGATTTTTTTCTTTGCTTTTCTTGCTGCGGAACAATAACAACCGATATTCCCTGAGAACTGAAAGGGAATACTGAGTAGAGATAGAAAGGGTACATGGAAGGATTAACAGCAACCGAGACAAAAGGAAAAGGAAAAAGGAGGTATAAGAAATACAGAAAAATTGTGGAAGAAAGAAAGAAAATGACAAAAATAAACGTGCAATGGGAAGAAGGAACACCCTGAATAAATAACCCTGGCTGTTGAACTCATACTCCTATTCAGACTGTAGATGAATACTGGATTCTTACTATTTATATATATATATATATATATATATATATATATATATATATATATATATATATATATATATATATATGTATATATATATATATATATATATATATTGCATCATATCGTATAGAAACCTTTATGAAATGTAACAACACGGTAAATATGTCTCTCATCCTAGACAACCAAACAAAAAAAAAAATCAATAAAAAAAATGGAACTGATGCAGGTATCAAACGTGCCTCCGATAGGGTAGCCACATCAACGTAGCGATATTCTTATCATATAACCGCTTTCAAACCAAATTTTCATCTTGTTTATTTCCTCGGATCATATATATCAATTTTCTAGCACACGCAGACACAGACAAATACACACACTTACACACACACACACACACACACACACATATATATATATATATATATATATATATATATATATATATATATATTTATATATATACTTGATACAACAATATGAAAAATATTTTTCCTATATAGATATTTGTTCATTTCAATGGAAGAAGCACCTGCGTATGTATAACATAAATTCGGTAGATATGTAAAGCTTTTCAGTTCAGGTCAGTCGGTGAGAGAGCCAGCAGACAATTATTCAGTTGTGATTTAAAATCATGGTATTTTATTTTTTTTACTTCTGTTAATTTGGTGTTTGTCCTGTTGTTCTCGTTACGGTACAAAAAGTAGACTTTGACCAATAATGAAGAGCCAGCAATCATAACAGAGAGAGGGGGGAAGACAAATATATATATACAGAGGGAGAGGGAAGCATTGAGAGAGAGAGAGAGAGAGAGAGAGAGAGAGAGAGAAAATCTAAGAATCTTGTCACTCGATAGGAACTTCCATGTGACCGACGTCTTTGGCAGGTGGATTCGCTTAAGATGATCAACTAAACAATTCAAATGAGTGATCAATAAATACGTTACTTCTCTCTCTCTCTCTCTCTCACTCTCTCTCTCTCTTTCTCTCTCTCTCCCTCTCTCTCTTTTGTTTGGCCGTGATTACAATAAATGTTTGGATTTAAAGAAACAAAAGCAAGTATAAATGCTGCTGGACATAACTTACGGGGATAATTCAGCATGGTTTTACTTTCCAAACCCTACGAAAAAGCTTATCAGGGCGGAGATTTGAAAGATAAAAAATCACTTGTCCTGATCGAAAATAGGGAGTACTTGTGTGAATTTTCTCAACGCTAGTTCCATTGGTTCGGCTTGTAATCATACCACACGCATTGACAGGCAGCCAAACTTACTTGGAAACTGAATTGACCTATATTCACAGTTGTGGCTGACAAAAAACAAACAGGACATGGAAAACGTAAACAGAAATGTGAATGATTTTGACAAGGAAGAAAAACAAATAGTAGTGTGAAGTCTCTGGAGGAAACGTTCTAAATAGAGAGAAAGTATGTCAATGAGTCATTACAACCATTACCTCTGTTTCGCTTATAAAATGTAAACAAATAGATGGGCCATAACTCAGCGACCTCTAGTCAGAATCTTTCCAAAAGCCTAAAAACATTATTCACGGAGATTTACTTCGGGAAAAATACAATCTAATTGAATATTATCATTAATGATGGCAAAACTATGTTCATAAACGGACTGATACATGAGATGATAGAGTCCAGCCATATTGAAGCCGTTTATGATTGGAAGTATGTTCTACCAACCAAATAAATTTTAACCGTGACGAGAAATCACGAGATTTCCGGCCAAAAGAGAATCTTTGGTGCAATGCACTGAATGAAATTCTATTGCTCCGTACAGAATGGGAACATTTCTGCTATCATTGAACACCTATTTAGATTTCACTCTTTACACCTGAAACAAACAATGAGACGATAATATCTTGGCTATGAAATGAACCTTTTTACTTTTTAAAAGATACTTTTTCTCTTGCACGCGTCACTATCTCACTTCTTCCAAAAGTCATTTGAGCAAAAAAAATTACGATGATAATTTTTTCTGAAAAAGATGCAGATTTAGAATAGAACAAGACGTGATAATGAAACGTGCAAAGAAAAAAAGAAAAAAAAAAGAAAAGAACGTTTGCTTGATATGTTATCCATGAAAACGATCCAAACAGAAGAAAAAAAAAATGGCACGTGTACGTAGGGTGAGGGATAGAGAGAACATAGAACGGCTGATGATGATCTTAAGGCCTTGCTCCATAGGCTAAATTATAGTTCGTTTATACTACAAATCATCCAAGCCTCGCTAGGAATTTGAAAAAAAAGAGAAGATATATATATATATATATATATATATATATATATATATATATATATATATATATGTATATATATATAATGTGTGTGTGTGTGTGTGTGTGTGTGTGTGTGTGAATATATACGGTATTTATATATATATATATATATATATATATATATATATATATACATATATATATAATTTTATATATATATATATAATTTTATATATATATATATATATATATATATATATATGTATGTATGTATATGCCTCAAATCCAAAATGATTTTGACACATTTGACATCGAGACAGCGGGCATTTACTCATAAGATTTTTTTTTTAAATGACAAGTAACAGGAAATGGCAAGTCGTAAATAAGTATCAGACATCAGTGTCATCTTTAAGGAGAGAGGAATTCAATTTTAACCTGAAAATAACAAAATGGGAAAAAAGATAAACAAAAAACGGGAGAACAGACGTTGTTTTATGTACGATTCGTCACAAAATGACGGACAACATACAATAATATTGCTTTGGATTATTTATCTGCATCGACAGGGACATTCCAAGAGTTGGACAAAAGGAATCGAAAGGAAAGATAGAAAGTTCAACACCATAAACTGACACGATCGTGAATACGCTTTAATGACTTGTGAACGACATATTCCACTTCTATTTTGATATAACAACTACTTATGTGCCTCGTACATTAATCATTCGGACAGCAAACATATACTTAATAGATAGTATCTTCAAAAAGAGAATTTTATAGTTTGGTCTCCTTCCTATGTTTTTCCTGTTTTCTCTAATATCCATCATTTTCCCCGCATTTTGACTTTTTAGCAAGATTAATGAAGTACCGTATTTCACCAAGTATTTATTTTTCCTGAGATGCTCAGCTAAAAAAAAGAAATTCGTATTATCTACAGAAATATAATAGATATACATATTTGTATAAGTAATCTGACACGTTTTTCAAATGTCTGATTGTGTATTTTGTATAAAAAGCATCCTCAGATCAGATTTGAAAAGTTTTTAGAAAAATTAAATCAGATTTGACAACACTATGATGTTGAATGCATGAGTGGAAATAAGACTGAAATGAATGAAAATTCCATCATCGAAGTGATGCAGATTATCATAGACGCCCAACGGGTCGGAATCCATCAGCCAATTCTCTTTGAAGCAGTTTTTTACTGATTTACTTCTGTTCATTCTGGTGGCATGGTCTTACTACCATAGGCAATTTTGACTATGTACATGAGTAAAGACGGGAAAGGGGTTAGGGTGATATTGATTTGCCCCTCAGTCCCTCATAGAGGGAGGCTTCAAAAGTTTTAGTGGTTCACGTACAGATTTTCCGTAAACATTATACCATGTCCACGGCTCCCAGGTTGGGAGCAAATCTACTACCACTGTTTTTTTTTTCAAATCTCCATTTACCCTTCTGCACAAAGAATTTCAGATGGATGCGGAATTATAATCTTGGCATTTGTAGCATGTATATTTTTTCTTATACTAGCTTAGTATGGCACAACCCTTATAGGTCCATGATATCACCCTTAGTTTAGTCAGGTGCAACACGCTAAAGTTGCCCCTGAAACACAGCATCTCCAATTTCCAGGTCCGGGTAGTCACTCAATAAATACCATATTGTGACCACGGTCTTTTGGTAGCATACTGGGTTGGGGAAATTTGATTAAAAACAATCGGACAAAACGTAGATCAGGGAGAAAGTCACACTTTTAATTGGGAAGTTATCTTATATAAAACAATTTCACTCCAATTGACTGAGAGAAAACAAATCAAAAAAAGACACAGAAACATATTTGTCAAGAAAATGTGGTTTAGATGAATAAAGCAAATACTTTTTTTTTTAACCTGATGAAGAGTAAATACTTGTATTATACACTCATGTGACCTGTATACCTTTCCAATAGATAGCCAGACAGTCAGACAGTTGAACCAAACTAAAAACCGGAATAAAACCAATGTTGACTGTTTTGATGACTCCTTTGTTCAATGGTTTCTAATATATTGGACAACCGGCCATCTCTCTTTTATTTCTTTCCTAGATAATCGCACATTTCCAGCTCACGTTGTTATGCTCAGTGAATATTTTCCTCAAATGAAACTGTTTATTCAACGACATGAACTTGTTTTCAGTCAACTAACAAGATCACAGGATCAAGATAATGTGTGATAAATGTGATATCATTTATGAGAAAAACAATACGTACAAAATCCAGTTCGTGCGACCATATAACATTTAATATATATTTTGGCATAATCTAGTTCAGACTACGTTCAAAGCTTGCATGCGTAAGCATTATTTTCGTTCAAGTTTCAACTGCCCACGCAATTTACCGCTATTCGACAACCCACTCGCTTTGATTTAATCGATTCCTCCTCTAACAAACTACAATAGATTCTCGTTGTATGAGAACCCACGTTTTTGCTGTTATAACGGGTTGGTAATAAAATATTGAAAGCAAATCATCTACCATCTATATTTGTTAAGAAAATGTATGTCTTACAAAAGTCTTGCAAGACTATATATAGAAGCGTACCGTTGGAACATTATGTTATTAAATATTGTCGTTAAAGCAGATCAAGAATTTATCAATCAAATTTTTAGAGGCAAGGGAAATTTGATAAAGGACAGACGAATTCGCAGATGTTAATTCAAATTTCATCGGAAAAAAATTGTCAGTAACTTTGGGTGTTATGCCATAAAAATTAACAAGAAGGAGTCGACAAATTTCAGAGATTAAAGGGCGTGTTTTGGCTAGAATACGATGTTTACAGCTAACTAACATCAACGATAAAATAGCGGACGCGTTTCATGTCTTTCAAAATGATTTGTTTAGATTTATGTAATAATTTAAGCCACTATTCTACTAATCTAAGAAGTCAATGAAGGGTCAGCTGCCTTGTCATGTTTTCCTTACTTTCGTATACGATTTGAATCTTCAAAATGTCCGAAGTTGTAAGCATCCAGACCGGAGTGTACAGTACTAAGGTAGATGAAAGATGATATGTCTTGCCAAAAACCTTGCACATCATGAGAAAATCAACGGACCCAACCATCTTCGAAGCCACGGTCACACGGTACACAAGATCGCTCAATAATGTCCATAAACTGAACCCCCACTATTTACTGATCAGGTATGTAAAGTTGTTCTTTTGACAATGCTCCAATTTAGTACTTTCTAATTGTGAAATCACCTGTTATTTTGTTATTAAACCTGAATAGAGCTGAATACCATCGTTGCAATACGTCATATCAGTTGGTGATAGCATATTCAGCTGTCGAACACGTTTCTACAACCACTGATATTGTTTCGGGCGATGCAATCATATCTCAGTGTGATCCAGTTAACAGCTTTGATTTTAAATTACTTTCACTGGAGTTTTTCTCTGTCTCAGTTGTATTTAATGAAAGAAATTATATTTTATTGGAGAGAGTGACATTACTCCAATATGTGCCAACGCCTAATGTACTACATTTCTATCTAAAAATTAAAAATTAGCACATTTCTTTGCTTTATGTTCTTTTTATTGTTGCCTGTCGACATCATAAATAATGTGATGTGCGTGAGAAATATACATTTACCATTTCTTAGCGTTCCCAAGATACTTCCTCTCGTGAATGTCTCAAGTGAGATGAACGCTTATTGATATTTTTTTGGCTTTACCTAATTTTTCCAAGGACTATTGTCCTCATCTAACAGTCAGTCACTGGTTACAAATTGGTAAGATGTCTTCCCAAATATTGTGTCCCATATAGTGGACATTGAAGTTTGGTGTCATTCATATCTAAAATACAGATATATATGATGGAATCTTTTCATCTCCGAATGAAATTGTTCAATTCACCTGACTATGTGTGTTGTTTCATTTTCCATTTATATTGCATATTACTGTATCGAGTGTTATGTTACACCGAGGCTATCCTATTTTTCAATCAAAGTTATGAACAAATAAAAATGTAACTTCTCTGCTTTATACTTTGCTTGACCCGAGGATAGAACCAAGAACTTCTAGTACAATAGGCTGCACTGAGAGTTCCTAACAGTGGAGATTTCTTCAATACTGATAAATGAAAATAACGGTGTACACTTAAAGATCGTATTACGGTGTCTGCATTAACGTTGTCGTTGTTGATGTGATTGTCAACTCCATTTGGTATGTTGTTTGACAATAAGTGACACATTTTGACAGCTCAATTTTTTTCAAATACAAAATCGATTTTTATTCATCGGGGTTAAAAGAAACAAATTGAAAAAAAATATGTTGAGTGTATCGCTTGACGATTCTTCATAAATCATGGTCGAATCGTTACAGTATTTCACAGCTTTCACAAACTGAAAATATCCCATTATGTTCCGTTCGATATATCATTTCCTCTTCCGAATTCTTCATAAAAAGCTTTGCCAAAAACATGTGGTGACAAAGTGTCTGATCAGCAAGGTCGTTTACAACACATCATCTGAAAATGAATAATTCTATTATATACCAGACAAACCTGTGACCCGTTGAGTCAACCTCGAAGACACGTTATATATAAATTACATAAGTGTGTAAGATGTATGGGATCACTTTTGTATGGATATATATATATATATATATATATATATATATATATATATATATATATATATATATATATATATAATTACATATATATATATATATATATATATATATATATATATACATATATATATATATGTGTGTGTGTGTGTGTGGGTGTGTGTGTATGAATGAGTCAGTGAGACAGGGTGTGTGGAAGGAAATAAAAAAAGAAAGAATTGGACATAAATAGGTTGTTTTCATCGGATGCTAGGAATTAGTTCTCTTCTTTGACCAAATCCATTATGCTGTATGTTATTTCTCGTAACAAAAGTATGTGAACAGTTTAAAATTCAGCATTATGAACCAATATCTTTTCAATGAAGTAAGATATCAACAGGAAGATTTCGAAATCTTTTGGGTGCACATTGGTTTGATTTGTGTTCAGTTGGCGCAACGGCTGCGCACGTACACAAGCTCTCAGCTCAAAGGAATATTTACCGGCCCAAATTTTGACTAATGAAACAAAGCCTAAAACCGTCCAGTTTCCCGACACCTCCTTATCTCAAGACTACATCATGTCTGCTTGTTTGCTGAAAATCGAAGAATCATCGTTTTATGACCCAAAAGGAGAACCACTGTTTTATTTCTAATGAAATCCCCAAAAGTAAAATAAAATAAACAAAGAATCACCTTTGAATGGAGAGACTTCAGTAGTGCAGGCTCCGCTTTCAAGAACGAGATCTTACGAATGTGAAAAAGGAAGGGCTATAACCATTGCATCCTCTCAAAGGTAATCTACGGACAGATTGGCTCAGTAATCAAGGAACATCCAGCGTGCTCAGGAAGGGAGCATGCTAAGCATCACTCAGAGACATTACATATTATATCGGAGAACTAACAGACATCACAGGTATCAAAAAACAACATCCAAACTCAAATGTTAACTGACAGGCCAAGTTGCAAGAATAGTGGACTACTGAATGACATCAGAACTGAAAATATGGATCCACGGAGATTATATGTGAATATGCAATGTCTTGATATATTTAGAATAATTCAGAAGATGATGGCTCTGTGACATCCACGACAGAGAAGTATGGAATTTTTTTTTGGTGGGGAGATGTATATAAAAAAACTGACGTTAGAAGGCTACATGTAATGATAATAATAATGATGATGATGATGATGATGATGATGATGATGATGATGATTTTTCTGAATTACTGAACGTGGATCATTTGTTTATTTTCCAGGGATATCAATTTGCTCTCCTTCATTCCCAGTACTCATTGTATATCAGCTTCCAGTACTTTTTTAGTTATCGTTTCTGCGAGTAAGATCTTGGTTTAATCATATCTGAAAGTCATCAAATTTGAGGAGAAAAATGTTGCCAATTTTCCAATGAACTTCAATGGTGACAATTCTAAATCAATAGGGGAAGTGGTAACATGTATTCTCAAGAATGTTGCCGAAAAAACTGGAATGATTTTGTGTACCAAAACACTGAATACGGGAATATGCAATACAAATAGTAACATCATGTATTCACGTCATAGAAACAAATATTATTCAGAAATGAAAGGATTATAAAGTATATGTCTATATTTTAAATATAAATAACGCCAAATGCCTACGCTCACTTTACGTTGACGTGATATTCTGGAAAACTTCACATCTCTTTGTGTGTTACGAGTAACTGAAAAATATTGACCACAATGGTCCGAAAAGAAGTTAGATAAAAATTAATAACCTCTCAATAGACGTGTATCAGGCTTTTACGTGGTAAAATGTATAGAGGAAACGTTGATAACAGGTAAATGTATATTTTTCTCTTGCATCGCTAAAATAATACACAGAGAAATAGTATCATCTATAAGCTTATCAAATATAGAAACACTTAAAGTAAAAAAAAAATGAGCAACTTTCGAATTAAAAATAGAAATATAATGAATATGATATCGACAAATATTGGGTTGCTATCATTGTCATCAATAGAAAACTACTTTTTTTTTGTAAATAGCACAACAATGAAAAAAAAAATTCTCAAACGAATGTGATTTAGAATTATAGCAATTAACTAATTCACTCTGAGATATAATTGAATCAATATGATGAATCGTTCAGTGATTCTGGAAACATGTCCAACCGCTTATTATAACTACCCAATGGTATGATTCATATTTACGCTGTCTTTCAGGGATATTTTGGTATATCTATTAAATAACTTGTGGTTCAAACATGGCTTTCAATATAAGTAAAAAATGAAGAGACCACAAGACAGCAGAGTGAATCCGGGAAAAGACAAGTGTCAGAGACATCAGAGAATCAATTAAAGAATTTAAATAGCTGTGGGGCTGACAATGTTGCAAGAATGGCAGACAACCAATTGACATCATGACTCACAACATGGGTCTCCCGAGATCACATGCACAATTGAGGCTGGCAGAATATTAGATGGAGGGACTAGCTAAACAAATTTAGAAAGTACTGTGTCCGCAACACCCATGATTGAGGGGAGTGACCAATCCTTGACAAAGTCTATGTTCAACGACGGACGTTGAAAGAAGGATGATGATGATGACGATGATGATGATGATGATGATGATGATGATGATGATGAAGTACTACTTTGAAACGTTGCCATTGTAACAGGTTATTGAAATGTTTATAACTGTCATTGTTCATACACAGTGTGTTGAAGAAATTAAAACTCTCAAAATGGCTGCCCTTAAAGCTAATTGCAAAAACAAGTCTATTTTCAATCTCATAGTCTTAGATATGATTTAATCCTGTTGCCAAGATTCTCTGCCACAAAATGATATCTTCAACTTTCCAATCGACTATCAACTGGGGTCAGCTCATTGAATATATTAATCAATGTGTAGGCAAATCCATATCCACGAACATATTTGAAATTCCATGACATTGTTATATTAGAAAAGAGACTACGGGAATCGGTCAATTAAAAGGTCCATTGTTTTGAATGATTGGTAGGACATATCTCCATCAGCGACATTATTAGCTTTAAGTTCGGGAGTCCATCAATACAGACTGAAAAAGATGAAGAAGAAAATCACACTGGTAACTATATGAGTTAACAATCGCTCAGTATGTCAGTGGGTACGCGTAGATTTGTTTGTGAGTGGCTGTGTACGTGTGCCTGTAAGTGTGTACGTCGGTGTGTGTGTACATGTATGTGTAGACGCTCTCATTTGAATCAACGGAATATTTTATCTCTCAAGAAGGCAGCAGGTGGCATGAAACATTATCAATTGCACTTCCAGAGAGTCTTCAAAAAAATGGAGACATTCTCAACGTCGTCGTCTGTGGCAACATGATTGGCGGGAGAAATTGGGAATGTAATGAAAAAGCATGAGAAAAATAAGCGTGGATGCTGCAGAGCTAAATCCCAATCCGACATCTATTCCGACTGAAAATAGTTACGGTAATTATTGTAATACATATATGTAAGGGAAGTATTGACTATATATATATATATATATATATATATATATATATATATATATATATATATATATATATATATATATATATATATATATAACTACAGTACAAATCAGTAATTTGATATCTGATTCGTGATGGTCTTATATCGTACAGTGCTCTATACATTCATCATCAAAAAATCGTAGATATGTATAACCTATCAGCTTATCATCATCATCTGACTTTTAACGTTCATCGTTGGACATAGACCTTCCCCATGATTCACCACAATTCTCTATCATGAGCGTCGCGGAGCCAGTATTTCTTGAATCTGACCAGTTTACCTCTCAATCTTGTGTTCTGTCTGGCTCGGTTTTTTATGTGATTTCTGGGGATCCACATTGCGAGATGTGATGTCCATCTGTTATCTCTCATTCTGCCCATTGCTATTTGAGTTTTTTAATAGTTTCTATGATGTCACGGACACCTGTTTTCTCCCTTATATACTTGTGATTCCTCCGTGTAAGGTTAAGCATGCTATCTATTTACTGTCCCACCACAAATGTGACATAAGGTCGGGGCTTAACGTGGGGGAAAAAGGCGCAACTCTTGAAAAATAGCACCAGCTGACGGGACTTTGGTTGCCAAGCGACCGTAGAAGCTAAAATAACTTGCGCCACGAAGGCATCCACTTATGGACTTGATCCTTTATGTGCAATGGAGTAGTGCTGCCCCGGGGTGCCATATTCCCCGCAGCTGGGCTGAATGATAAGAAGAGCCCAAGGGACGAGTCCAAAAGCCTCTGATGCGCGTAGCAAAGAACAGCCTCAGTAAAACCTCATTGGCTGACGAATTGCACCGGTGCACTCGGTCTTTGATGCAAACCACAACCAATCTCCAGCCCATTCGGCAGGCAAATGTCAGTACCGGTGCCTCGGTCTCTTCTGTGGAACAGATACTACACTTTGATCTAGCCCGAAAAGGCAAGAAAAGAGGAGGTTTAGCATGTATTTATTTACTGCGCCACCGCTGCAAAATGTGACACAAGGTCGAGCTTAACGTGGAGAAAATAGGAGCACCGCTTGAAAAATAGCTCCTGCCGACGTGACTTTGGCTACCAAGCGACCGTAGGAGCTAAAACAATCTCCGTCACGAAAGCGTCCACTTTGGGGCCTGCTATGTAGTAATCTGGTTAGAGATGATTTTCGGGAGAAGTTTGTATATGCAGTTGAGCAGGCTTATAGGTCTGTAGTTGTTGAGGTATTAAGGGTTACCTTTTTGTGTAGAAGCATTATAGTAGCAGTGTTCCAGGCTTTCGGGACTTTACTCTGTTTCAGACACAAGTTGAATAGAATAGCTAGCTTGTGGTTGATTCTTTTACCAGCTTTTTTTGATGGTGATGTTATCCGGTTCAGGGACTTTCCCTTGTTTTGTTTGTTTATTGGCTAGCTTTACTTTGCATGGTGTAACTCCAGGGAAGTCTTCAAACTGATTGTCGGCATTTTGTGTAATCTGGTCGTTGTTGTCTTGTCTGTGTTTTGAAGAGTAGAGTTCCTGGTAAAATTCTTGGATGCGCTGACCTATACAGTCCCTATCTGTTGTTATGTCTCCGTTTGCTTCGAGAATGCTAGTTATCTATTTCTTTCTGTACTGAGAGCTTGGTTTTTCGAGGTTGGTCACAATGATGACTGCCGTATACCTCCTTTTGTCTTCTCTTGGTTTCTTCTTTATCGATTTGTTCAGCTCCACTTCTTTTATTTTCTTCTTTAAGGTTGTTGGTGGTTTGAGAACAGGTGGCACAGATCGCATCGTGATGCAAGATTTTATTGCATTTTTTTGTATTGTATACATGATAAATAGGATGTATATATATAAAAAAATATTCTTCTGTCCTTTGTGGTTCTATTCTTGTGTATGTAAGGGGTTGGTCACTTTATTCATGATCTATTGCATTGAGACTCAATCAGTAAAGTTGACTATATATATATGCTGATATAACTTCCATCATTCTTTGTCACCGGTGAATTCCAATGATTTTGAAAAAAGGTGATTCGAAAAAAGGTGATTATTTTAGGATAAGTAAGCTGAATTACCCCTAAGGCAATTGTTGCAGTATTTGATCACATTATCCATCATAACTGCAAAAGTAAAGACAGAGTCATTATAGATGAGAATGCAATCATACAAATTAATGCATGCAAGGACTTCACTATCATAGACGTTATTATCATCATCTGTCTTTTATAATCCGTTGTTGGACATAAACTTTCACCATGATTTACCATCATTGGCATCACAGAGATGTCATCAGTGTTGCATATGGTTTTTGAGGATATATCTCGAGAGTCGTGATATCCAGTGGTTGTCTGACTTTGATGCAACATTGCAAGCCTATTGCCATTAGAGTTTTTTAATGGTTTCTTCGATGAGATGAGAACAAATTGGTACAATTAAGAAACGAATCCTCTAATGGTTAGATTAGAGAAAAAAATAACCCGATTGAATCACCAGTTTATGCCAGATTGAATGTTCAAAGAGTGTACAGTGAATTCAATTTTGTATCACTTTTCTGAGTTAGAGACGTTATAATTGCTTCAACAAGCTGTAAAGAGCTCGTTGTGTCCTTGTATTTAGCCCATAAACTTTTCTTTTTTCATACGAATCGTGCGAATTTGTTTCGTAGCATATTCATACAAAAGAAGATACGTTGATTTTAGTAAGAATCTGAATACAGAGTCGAATCAGGTTTTTGTTGAAAACTTTTCAAAAACCCAATATCTCCTATCTATTGATCTTTTTATCGTACAGTATATTTCCACTTAAATGCGTTATTCTTTTCTCCTCATATAATTTTCGCCCTTGGAGAGTATATAATTTAATCATTTTCCCCTTAACCTATAAATCACCATGCAAATGATGTAAAAATAAAATTAATCATCTACAAAACTTCTTATACCGAGGTAAAACAAACCATAAGAACACACTAAAAAGTGAAACATTCACCCTATAGGAAACAAACTGAGAGTGATTAATGTAAATGAAAGTTTCATCGTTGCTTTTTCTTTTTTTTTTTTCCAAGAGAATGTTTCAGTCAGCAGAGTTTTCAATATTTCTAAGATGTGTGTAAGATGTGGTAACATCAATTTGCGTAATAAATCCAACAGATTTGCTTGACCTCAGAATGTCATGGTCGGATTTAACACGTCAGTTTCACACATGGTCGAATGAACGCACATCATATAATCAAACCATATGATTTATAGACGTATGATCATGTGGCCTTCATCATAAAATCTTTTTGAAAAATCAAGAAGCCAGTTGATAGTGGTAAGCATCGGAGGATACTGAATAAGGAGCAGTAGTGAGTAGAGTGTTTAACAACCTTACCCTCCCGAGCAGGCAGTGGAGTCAACTAAAATTGGTCTCTCAGGAGAAGAAACTTATCTTTTATTTAACTTCTCGTCCTCTCCAATCAGTGGCAGCCCGATGGTTGGTGTCAATCGGGCTGGTAGCGTATGATGTCACTTCTTTTCTAAAGTGGCTTGCTTCTTATGATATTTAGTATTTTAGCAATGAGTTTATGCTAATACTATTCAGTATTCATCATTATTCTCCGATATTGTTACTAACATCAAATATAATTGTCTTCATTCTTGGTTTTCATTTTTTCAGTTCTGACTTTGAGAAAAATTGGAGAAAATAACTATGGATACCATGAATATGTCCCTCTTTACTTTATCTGAAATGATCTATACAAGAGGACTAGAAAGTAATTAAAAAGCACACGTCTTCGTCAGGTGAGGTGATTGAAGATGGATCTACCCAAACATTTGATCAATTCTCCCGTAGCCCAATGCCGGACTTCTGGAAAATTTCATTGAAATCCATTAGAAAATTTTGGGGAGATCATTTGGACACATCATCTTTCAGTAATATCCTGTAGTGTGAACTTATAACTATGACGTAGTAGAGATAATTATGCAAGAATACGCCCGTGAATTTAATCACTTCCTTCATGGCTTGTCGTTCATCCTTGCACAAAATTACATGTAATTTCATTTAGAACCCCGGCAGATATTGTGTAGTCAATCATGACCATATGCAACGATACATGGAGAAGTAGGAAAATACGTCTCATTCAGAAGGAAAATCATTGATCTGCTCCAAAATTTTTTCCAGTATCAATTTTCCAACCTCTTATCCAATTTTAATCGTAATTCATTGATAAGCACCGGTGATATCTAATAAAATATTTTTAAGATATTTATTAAAAGATTCAAGACAGTCAGTTCAGTGTCATCTGCTCTGCTGATGTCACCTGGAGAGCCCCTGTCAATTTGTGCCTGTCTCCAATCAAGATTTCAGATAAAGCAAAAATTTTGCAAGCAATACTAAAGATGTCCAAGTTGTACGTCGGCAGCCCAACAACTAGACAGAGAAGACAATGCATCTTATTAAATTGGTATTGTATCAAAATCTCCTTCAAATTTGGTACTTAATCAAAAGGTTGGCCGGAAATAACCAAATAAATTAATTACGAAGTTACACCGCTGATATAGAAAAAAGTTTCAGTGGCAGAAAAAAAATCTGTCATTCTATATTCATTGCTCTTAGGCAGTGTCCCTGTTTCCATCGGAAATTTGATTTAAACAAACAATATTTTCCATACGAGACGCTCAATTGAGTTATTCAAATCTTCAAAGCAAACAATAATTTTTCACAATACCAATTAAATTCCAATGTTGTGTTCGAGGCGATCAATGGAACACATTTTCTAAAAGGGTGATCAATGAAAAAAGTATGTATGTAGACTTTTTTCGGGAGGTGATCATATTAAAAATTTTGAATTTGCACAAGACAAGCGTAAACCTTGTTGCACATTAATTAACTGGTCAATTTATCATAAACTTATACTGAGAATTGGACTTCTAAAAAAAAACACAATTGCAGGAGGATTCGTAGAAAAAGGTTAATGCAGAATAATAAAGAGTATTCTTGTTCAAATTCCCATCTTTCTCACTCAATCAATGCGACCTGTACGCACGATACGTACATAACAGCATGGCCATCTAGCCAGACTCAGTTAAAAGCTGAAGGACCCTATGTCAATAGTTTCGTTGACCGTTTTGATTGATGGTTTATAAATGAAATGGGACACTAGAAGAACCAGAGTGACAGAAAGCAAAAGAACCTGACTTTGAAAGCGAAAACAAGCGAATGGAGTTTGAATGGCGTTCTCTGCAACAGGCTAGATATTAAACACAGCGTATTTCACGCTTGGCCGTCCACGAATTTGTCAATGGCGTTAAAACAAGCAATAAAACTTGCCTTTTGCGCATTCTCTTCAGCGTTTTACTTATCGCAGAGGTAAATGGAACCTGTCCCAACGCTTTAAGTTACAAGGTGTGTTGGTATGGCAAATAAAATGGCAGCATTGAGACACTGGTCAGGTCAGGGATTTCGATTGACTTTTTCCTTCTTCTTTCTGTCATTCATTATTACTTCCAAACGTTGCTTCCCATTCTCTCTTCCTTACTATCAGCCTTTCTGTTTATCTCTACTTTCATTCTTCCTTATAATCCGTCTGTCTATCTATGTTTCTTTCTGTTTGTCCGTCTGCCTGTCTGTCCTTTCCTTCTTACCATTCTTTATTCTTTTCTATGTAAACAACTGTAGCCATCAATGGTGGTAAAGGGTTCTAATTTGTTCTTATATTTATGAGTGTGCTTGTCCATGTGTTCTTGTGCCTCAGCCCTTTTAGCTATAACCATTTAAAACTTATTTTTTTCTGACCGTTTGGAGCCTAATTTTTACATTTGTGTCAATGTCATCTTGTTCTTCAAAAATTTAGATGTTTGTATATGTTTTTGAAAACTCCAGTATAGATGGTTTCCTATGAACAACGCAAGTGATGTCATAAATAGAATTTATGCCGACCATAAATATTTTTTGATGGAATTATTTCACATGACTTTAAAATTTTGACACTACGGTTGCTTAATTACTGACTATGAGTGAGAGATTAATTTCTGTTTATTTACTAATTTTTTTACTCGATTCTTCTTTGAATTTTTCATCCCTTTATTTCATCATTTTTTCTTCTTTTTTTCTATTATTTCTTTACTCCTCCCTTTCCTTTATCTACATTCTCTTTAGTTTCGCCGTCCTTTCTCTTTTCACTTTCTTTCTTCGTGTCATCTTTTCCTTCTTCATTCCTTTCTTTTTGTCCCTTCTTTCTTATTTTTCTTTTGAACTTTTTTTTTTATATTGTCTTATCTCTTTTTCCCTGTATTTTTTTTATTACCTCTTGCACAATTTATTACTTCAACATGAACTCTTTTACGTGTATTTTAACTTGCCTCTTCGATCTATTTTTCTGAGCATATTTTCTGCCTGCAATTTTTTTGTTTTTATTCGTCTCTTTATTTAACAAAGACATCATCCGATGATTCTTGATATCATTCTTGACATCATCTCACGCAATTATTCTGAGTTGCCCCTCTTAAAGCCTTCATACATTTTCTGTCACAGATTTTCCCAGGTTCTATACAATTCTTTCTCCTTACCGCTATGTACAAGTTTCATTTCTCCTAAATAAGTCTTGGCCAAACGTTTTTTTTACACACTTGGGTCTAATCCTCACGCCTCAGGTACCCCCTGCTATTGATTCTATTTTATCTTTACTTATCCCTCTGATTTGAACTTTGCTCACCTTTCCTCTTGTCGTGTTGAGTCACGAGAGAATTTATGGTATCAGCTCTCAAACTTACAACCATGCAATGGTTACAGGAAGATATCATGTTTAACCTCACATGGAGAGATCACAAACCAGCGCATTATATTTGAAAGCAAACAAAGGTCAGAGATATCATGAAAAACCATTAGAGAGCTTAAATTGAAGAGGCCATTTTGCTAGAATGTCAGGTATCGCTGGACATGAATTTAGATCCTCATAGATCATTTGAAATTGTGTCCAGGCGAAAAAAAGATGATTATGACAAACTCCATGTATGTTGGTGCCATGTTAGCCGTGAAGGAGAAAACTGGCAGATTTTTTGAATATTCTATGTACAACCAAAGATTTTAAAAGCCTAATGACGGTGATTGTAAGATCTCGTTGTGGGTTAAATTATGACGTGAATGCTTAAACAGACTCTGCTTTCAACTCTTGTCTTTTTGTTTATTCCTTTCAGCATGAAGTCAAGACGAATTATCTGCTAATATCTGGCAAGTCACTGGTTACTGAATGAATAACATTAAACAATCGCACTGAGAGTGAAAAAAATGGCATTATATCATTTGCTATCCGTAGTCAGAGTTTGATTCTAAGAGAATGATTGCCCATTGAATGCTGATTTCCAAGACAGATGAACACCCTTATTTAAATTATAGAAACAAACTGCTTCACATCCGTATTTTATCCCCATATAATTCATTATTGACTTTCAATCCCTGTCTCTCTCTTTGAGATTCCTTTTTTTTCTTTACTTTCCTATTTAGAAGCTTCCAATCAAAACTGTTTCCAAAATTGACAGAATAGGTTTCTCCAGCTTTCCTGTTGGTCCAACGGCTCATTTGCTCGCTGTGTGTTTGTATACCACGTGAATAAGCTGCACTCATCGATTTAAAGAGTTTGGATATTCAACATACACTAATTATCATACGTAGGAAAAACGATTTTTTTATCGTTCCATGAATAGTATTCCGGGGTGGACAGGGGTATTTGCAAAGTGAGTTAAATTTAGATTGATCCATTATTGTGTTTCACGGTCCAAGAAATATAAGAAGTAAGTTATTCATCCATCTCTCTTCTTCATGATTCTTATTTAAATTCTTCATCCCCAACAAAGCAAGCTGCAAAATCTCAGTCGCCATGTGGTGGTTTCGATTGCCTAACCAATCAGACCTCTTTCCTTTCTTTTTGAGAACCAACCTTTCTTTTTTGCCTTTCATTTCTGTTTATTCTTTCACCCTCTCTTTTATTGTTTATCTTTTCGCTGTCCTTGCATCTTTCCTTACTTTTTTCTTCAGTTTTCTTTTTAAAATTTTCACCCTTTCCCATATTCCTTTTCCGAGCCTGTGTGTTCTTTTTCTCCTCTTTCTCCCTAAACATCTTCTCATCTCTCTTTTTAACGCTTCAACACATATTGGCCCTTCCGTTGCTCCTCCTTTCCTGATAGCCTTGCAATCGTGATCAACAAGCGTGAAAACCTGTCAGTGGCCACTGTGATTGCGTTGGCAATAATATTGGCGCGTTCCCTGTTTGAAGAACAAAACTGCAGAATAGAGCGGCCCTCCCTTTTTTCCCCATTTAAGCGTAGGACATACGCCAGTGTAAATTGTTGGACTATGGTCAGGTGAGCGGAAATTCTCCCTGCGGTTAAAATAAAGTATGGGTTTCCAATAATCGAAACTGTCAACCAATACTGTCACAGAAACTCTCAGCATAAGTTTATTCAGTTTTTGAATTAAGCTGCTTGGCAGGACGGCTAAATATTTGTAATTTGTAGTTAAAAAGCTCGAAATCGAACGTTTACTCCTTATTAGAGAAACAATTTTTTTTCATAAAGAGTAGTTCAATCTTTTTTATTTCAAAGAGGGAATTTCAATTTTCAAGGCAATTTCATGCAAAAATGATCCCTTTGTTAGTCTCCGATTATGTAGTTGATCACCCAAAACCAGCATGCTGTCAAACAATTTTTTCTGGCGTGACAGTTTCTATTAGAATACCTTATTTCTTTCATTCATTTCTTTCGTCCCCCATTGTATCTTTTTAGTTCCATGTCTAATGTTTTACCTCAACCAACGACGAGATATATGCATTTAGATGAGTCTGTATGTCCATCCATTTAATATCCCCAGCAGTTTTCCATGAAATTCCATGATATATCTCGGAAAGATGGACCATAGCCGAGAGATAAATTGATCAAAATCGGGAGGTGGATCCTTGATTTGTTTTCTCAATATTCTTTTTCAGATTTTCTCATATTCATTTATTCACTTATGTATATCCAAACAATATCTCCAAAAATTCTCAACGAACTTTAATCAGGTGTTGTCTAAGAGGAAGCCATGATCTATGGAAAATGATCAGATCAGGTATTTACATTAATCTCATTATTAACATAACTAACTGTGAACTGATCATCATTTTTATCTTTAGTGATCATGGAGTTGTCAGAAGTATGTGGTTTCTGGATGCTCTTTAGTGTGTTTAATTCAGATTTGTTCTCTTCAGCCTTTTTACCACCTTATCCCCGTCTTCATCTTATATGATATCGGACACTTCTATCACAGACAATGACTTTCTTTCTCTTTTTCACTGTCACATACTCTAGAATCCCGATATGATGCTACCTTTGGGTTGTTAAGCATGCTGTTATAACAAGTTTACAATGATATGAAGATTTTTAAAGAGGATTATTAATAATTGAAATCCAAAAAGTAGAGACAAATATGATTATTCAACTCTTTCACAGTCCAATACCCCATTTACGGATGACATTTGTGCAAATAAAGTTGATAGACCAAAAAGTAATCATGCTGGCTATATACGTATTCTGAAATGAAAGCATTTCTATGTATTTTTTACACTTACATCTTTTCGATATTTTCAATTGACAACATCCCTTTGATTTCTTTTTAAGATTAATGAGTTACTCCAGGAGGCATTATTGTATGGGTTTACTTATTATTTAAAATAATGCACCAAAACCTTCATGTGCCGACGTTGCAAAGTAATCTCAAATGAAAGTCTTGACAGAATATACGAACAGTAATACATCAACAAACGTGCGGCTCCAACGTCTGTGTCATTGAAGAGTACCGTTTTGATGGATGCCATTACAGCGTGAGTTCACAGTATGCTGAATGAAATCGCCGGTATTTCTTGAGATCGGTTCATTTTATTCTCTTGTAATTTTGCCTTGTTCTCTACCTATTTTAACATGTTTAATAGTCTCTAATCCCGTTTGATAATAATTGCTCCGTTTATTTTCCCCAAGTTGTCGTCAGTTCCTTATTTTTATTTCATATATTTTATACAATTTGTAATTTTCATTTTGTTGGGACTACCTTCGCCAACAAAGTTGGGAGAGGAATGTGTATTCACTCTTGTCTGCCCGTGTACATTATATTTCAAAAAGTTGCCAATGGATCTCAATGGTATTTTGTAGAAGTGTGTGCCATGGGCATCAAGATAAAATGATCGGATTTGGGGACAACTAGACTTTTCGCGAATGAGGGATACTTCGATCATTTTACAGGAAAAGAGAATATTGAATGTTAGCTCATAAAGAGGCTAGATTCAAATTCTGGCGGAAGTAACTCATTATTTGTAAGTTATCTTGATGTTCTTCCATCATTCGGATTTTTCTTATTGTACGACGTTTGCAGTGGCAAACGCTCTTTGACTGCTTTGTAGTTGGCCCCTTGTATATCCTCTACAAAAATGCTACGGTGGTCGGTAGAAGAGTTATTCTGTCTCCATTCAATCCATCGATTTGAGCTAATGTTCTTTGCAATGTTTTGTAACCCATATTTATTCAATCGTCTCAATACAATATGGTATTACCAACGAATTTCAAACCTACGTAATATACGTTGGATGCTCAGCAGCATGACATTAACTGTTTTCTACCGCTATCTTTTTAAAAAATATCAATCCATCTACCAATGGATGAATTGATCTATCTGCTTCTTACTCAGCTGTTATATTTCCATCTCTCATCATATATACTGTTTTTTTTTCCGCCGTAAAAACTCCTCATGAAGCCTGTATACTGGTGTACTAGTCGACTCTTAAAGGTCTGAGTTGTGAAGTTAAATTCATTCTGATGTTTGTTGGATATGTCGACCTAACGAGAGGGAGCCGCTATATCAGTTCAAAGTGTCCCAATGAACTGATTTGTCATGGTGCTGGATGTATGAAAGGTTGAGTTATCGGCCAGAATGAACAGTAAATCTTTTTATTGATTCAATGGAACCTATTGGTCATTTTAGTATCCGTCATGTATTCGTAACATAATTAATTGCCCTTGTCTACGCTCACTGTCAGAAATGACGGCATATACAAAATGTATGGATGCAGATTGCGTTCTCCACGCGAAGATAACTGAAATTCACTTTGCAAAACCGCACACTGATCTGTTGGCCACAATAATTTTTTTGTGTTTTTATTAGTTATATATACATATATATATATATATATATATGTATATATATATATATATATATATATATATATATATATATATACACACTTATATATATGTATATACACATATATGTATGTATGTATATATATATATATATAGAGAGAGAGAGATAGATAGATATATTCTTTAAATTCAGCATTTTTCCAACGTCATCAGAGCATATAATTCTACCAACTCGTCACCGTAGAGGGGTTGCATCTTTTTGCATGTCAGATTACAAAGGGATATAATTATGACAATAAAGCTAATTATTTTGTGTACATATTGGTATATAAGAGCAGGACTACACCTACATCCCCATATATATATATATATATATATATATATATATATATATATATATATATATATATATATATATATATATATATATATATATATATATATATATATCAATGTGTCATCCTCAGACAGCTCTTTCGTTGTATTAAAACTCTTGTGAGGCTATAGGCTTTCCATTATCCCATCCAGTACCTCGACGCAGGATTGAAACCTTCACCAGACCTGGAGGCCAATATCCTACCTCTGCTACGGAACTTGATGGCTTAAGGCTTATATCAAGGCTTAAAGCTATATATTTATTTATGCATAAATTCCCCATCCACTCTTGTGCTCTATTTCTATGGAAGAGCATTGCATATATATATATATATATATATATATATATATATATATATATATATATGTGTGTGTGTGTGTGTGTGTGTGTGTGTGTGTGGTACAAATCAGGCCAGCAGTATATCATAATATTATAATTTATTAATAATATAAAACCACTTCTTATATGTAATGGATTTATTTCATTGAGTGCTCGATACATACAACTTTTTTCCATTGAAGTTGAGCTGTTTTAGAGTAGAGCTGGATATAAATAGAAAATTGGAATTTGCTACAGAAACTAACTCATGTTTCTGCTCTCTCCAGTCTTCATCAGGTGAATCTGATTCCTTTATTTGTAGTAATAGGAGAGCAGTATTTTGATTGAATATATCATTAGTATTATCATGCCTCTTACCACTTTAAGAACATCATAAATGCCTTCTAATAATTATCTCAGATATATAGATGCAAACCCTGTGAGAATATTAATTGAATTAAACATAAACAATGTAATGTGAACCCCAACACCTGGGGAAGATAAATTTTTGAAAAATAATTCCTGAGAAGAAAATGACTCTAAAGATCCGATGGAAAACAAAACAGTGATAGAGAAAGAAGTGTCTGCTGCATCCCAAGAGATTTACTAAAATCTATCCAGAATTCACATCCCCTAGGGAGGATAAAATATCAACTGTGATCAACAACTAATTAAGAAAAAGCAAAGGAGAAAATGTATGGGAATAGAATATGACAATGCTTTTCAATCCTTGGAGTTAGATCTCAACTAGCATCCTGTATAAGGATATAAATGGATCGAATCATTTACCAGAAGACCCCAAAGGGCAGAAACATAAATATGCGTGTGTAGCGAATCCATTATTCCACCATCTTAGAGCCCTACCTTAAGTTAACTTCATTGAATATATCGAGCACTTCATGAATTGAACTCTGCAAACATTGGATATCAAATTTTATCGAGTTTCCCATAGAAATGCCATGACTGGAAGTCGCATCGTTGGAAGTTAAAGGGTTAATATATTTAGTCTAGGAGTTGTTGTTTTTTGTCAACCATTTTGACATTTGGTTTGTTGAATGTACTTCTGCCCAAAGTCATTTTCAGCGATGGTAAATAAATAAATATCTTGGGAAAAGTCAAACAAAAGGTCGTGTTTACTAATAAAATCTAATAACATCATTCGAAAACAGACAAAGCAGGACTGTTTAGTCACTACACAAAGACTGTCATGCAACGGATATCTTTTGGCACCGTGCTGTGTTCGGGGTGGTCAATTATATATATGAGAAAGGAGTGATCAATGGAGGGGGAGTGGTCCCTAAATCTGAATAAAATATTGATAAGAAAAATCTTGGGCTGACACAAACAAGGAAATCATTTTAGCATAAACTTGCATTGAAAACTTATTTCCTCACTAGAAAAGTAAATGTTAAAATTTTCAGCCCTTTAGCTACATTGGGGCAAACATTACGAGTGTTACACGCATAGCCAACGAAACTAGTGTTAAAATCCAGGAAAACGAATGTCGACAGTTCCTTGAGAGTTTTGGTTGACGGTTTCTAAAAGATAAAAAAAAAAACAAAACATGATATAAAGTCTTGGATGGATTCAATAGTGACTATTTCCTCTCCTGTCCTATATTTTCATAGATATGAACAGCAAAATACTGTTAGAAACTGTCAACTAATTTGTAACTATGGGTGGCTTCAGCTTCAAAGTTACTCCGGCTGGTCGGCTTGCTGGCACGTGTTGAGGCTTTGCTAATGAAGCTAGAAGACCACAAATTCAAACATATCAAACATAAGATCTTTACTATGTCGAGAAAAAACGCATTTCTGTTTTCACCCCCCTAACATTTATTTTAATGGCAGATTAAATTTGAAATCGAAGTTTATGGTAGATTGGTCCTTTAATTTGTGTCAAACAGCATTCATGTTTGTTCTCTGAAAATACGGACTCCTACAGGATCACTATCGAGCAAAAACCGTGAGAAGTAAATCAGATATTGATCTCCATTTTTTCAATTTCTTCAATGATCATTCCCAACACAGTATTCTCCCTGAACATATTGGTTGCATTACAGTTTCTGTTGATTGACAAAGATGTCCCCTTGATTCAGTCATTTTCTTGAGGTATGGAAGGAAACAAAGCTTGGATAGGCCTGTGAGTGTTGAGTAATGCTATCCTTCCTTTCAGATAGAAATATCTTTTCCCCCTTTCAGAAATATTGAAGAATGGGTGGCTAAACGATTAACAGCACGATGAATGTGAGCGTTGAAGCGAGATCAAACTCTAACAGGGGTTTATTGGATTCATCCTAAGATGAAGCTTTCGGGAAATGCATGAATCTTTCTCTCCTCCGGCCAGTTCTGGTTGAATAGCCAGTTATGGCCCTTTAGCCGTTAAACAGTAAGTCTTAGGCAGCGGGCTTACATTCCTGACCTGCAAAAACCCACAATTGTTACAAACAATCGTTAAGCCTTAATTAATCGTTCAAGAAATAAAGACATCATCATTGACTCGTGTGTTATGCGACATGGGATTTGATAAGCGGAGTCAAATTGAGCTTTGGATATTGTGTATTTTCACATTTCTTTTTTTATAGAATATTTGAATGTATGAATATGTAAAGAATACCATTTGTGGTGGCTTCCTTCTAGAAATTGATGTCGCACAGAGCTGGAGAAAAAATCTCACTACATAAACTGGAGACCATGAATCTCCATGAAATCATCAAGAAATCAGAGACTCTGTGTTGACAATCTTTTGACAGAACTTGCTCTGTGTTGGAAAACAAGGAAAATCATCAAATCCAAAAAATTAATGCATTAATCAATGCATCCCCCAGAAAAAACACCTGTGGAATTGAAAAATTGATCCTTAATAAAAGAGTGGCCCTCAAACTGGGGACGTATGTTCATTGGAGAGAATAATGCTCAACATCATACAGAGAGAAAAGATATCACTGGATAAAGCAAAAACAGTAGTCGAAGATATCATTGACTCTATTAAAAAGCTCGAATGGTAATTGTCTGGTCAAGTTTCGAGGATGACAAACAACTCTTGGACATTACGACTCATAATGTGGATTCCCAGCCACCGTATGCGAATGTGAGACTGTCAGGGAATAAAGTGGCGTGACAAGCTAAACAAGTTCAGAAGTACTGATATTGTACCGCCCATGATAGAGAGATTTAGCAATTTGGGGGGGGGGTTCTCCATGACGGATGCTCGGAGGCTGCTGCTGCTGATGATGTATTGACTTTGTGAATAATGAGTTTATAGGCCAGAATAAAAATTCTTTCCATCCTCTCTTCTTTCCTCTCTTATTTCCTTCTTTTGCACTGCTAACTTTATTGTTCCCGTTTTCTCCCGTTGATATTGCGAAACAACATAAAACTTATTATCTGACTTAATAAATTATGAAACAAGTTCGTCAAGTCAGCCTGTAGCAAAATAGTGTCATTGATGTTTACAAAAAGTTGTTCTATCTCGGCTACCATTCGCCCAGCTTCTTCCCTCTGGTTATTAATAAATTATTTAATGAATGTTGGATTTCAATTCGCTTTCCACTTTGACTATCAGACACAAGTGAGAGTTATGTCAATACTTCTGAGAAAAAAAGGATTAATTTCGTTCAGTCTTTAGCTCAACTACAATGTCCTAATAAGAAGCAACTCACAGTCGGCGTTTTTTTTTTAATTTCCTTGAAAACTGGATTTTTTTTCTTTTTGTTTTATATTTGAACTTTTTTTATGTGGGGGGGAGAACTTGAGGGATATTTTTGATTGAGCATATTTGCAATTTCAGTAAAAGATAGAGATTTGAATTTTGTCTGTATTCTTCAGACATATATAAATAGATTTTTCCGAGAAAGAGTTCTCCGAGAAAAAAACAAAACAAAAATAAAATATATTAACAGGGAGGTTGATTTCCTGTGGAAAATTACAATAAACCTCAATACCAAAAACTTGAAGAAAAAAAATCAAGAAAATAATTTTAGAATTGTCTTGTTTACTCATTTCCTTATAACTTGGTGTTTGTTTCCTAAATCCGGTTGATAAATGAGGGAGAGGAGCTCAAGTGAATTTGAAAAATTGCAGTTTCAAAAAAAAAAAATCAATGCTAAAGTTTTTATTACTAAAAAAATCTTATTCATGATATTACATCTATTTTTTGTACATAATAACACATATTTGCATTATTCATATTGCATCTAATATCTACAATACATTTATGCAATATACAATATTTTCAAGATATAAGCGACATTTTTGTTTCAGTGTATTTTGTACCTACTATATAAAACGGACCATGAGTGATATATCTTTCTCAAAAGTCTTATTATTGCAAACCATTCGAAAAAATCGATTCCTGCATAAAGTGATGAAAAGAAATAAACATGTCAAAATTTGACCAATCATCTTGTTCAAAAAGTTTCATGAATTCAGTTTTGTTGCCGGTGGCAGAAGTATGATTTTTTTTATGTTTAGAATACTTTAGAAAGAGTGTTTTATATAAATGTTATACACATCATTTGATCGAGAATGTTTAAAGGTTGAACAAGTTTATTTACGTTTCCTAACAAAATTCTAATATACTTGTGTCTGTCGGTCCGTGTGTTTGTCTGTTAGTTTACGCATTATCCCTAAAAGTTCTCAATGAATTCTCATTGAATTTTTCTAGGAGCTTGGGAAATAGGCTATGATAAAAGTGATTACAATACGGGGTAAATATTTTTCTATATCTGTTTACCCTTATGTATTCTCTCAAGCTTTCTCATACAACATCTCTAAAATTTCTCAATATATTCCGATGGCATCTTGTCAAAGATTATACAATGGGCTTAGAAAGAATTGGTGAATTTTGACATCAATATTTTTCTATATTCCTGCTTTTGCATTGTAGCTATTTTGTGAACTAATCAGATACCGTAGCCCCACAAATGGTCTGCCTGGACACCCAGCCAAGTGGAGTACAAACTCATCTATCTCCAAATGTCCATGTGGGTGTGTTTTTCTGGGTGCTACTTGTAACAATTTTAGGCCACTACCTTGATCAGTCATATAAATAAACAAGAGACACCACATAAAAATAATGTTTCTTTCATTGTTTTGGAGCTTTTTTTAATCTTTATGGTAGTTTTGGACCAACAACACCCGATGCTAGTATTTTTTCTGATAATTCGATATGGAAATTAATTTTTTAAAATTATCAGTTCTGGTACACAGTATAGCAGAGGTACGCACTTTCCGAGGGGTTTTTCTTCCAGTTCTATTCTTTCTGTTTCGTTCCCTATTAGAACCGTCGTTTCAAAAAATGTTGCAAGATATTTAAATTCTGGTTTCGTATGTTAAAGTGAGCTCAGTCCAATCGAGATTTTGATACCTCCTCTTACCTGATAAAAGACAGAATTGCAGGTAGTCTCTGGAATGAATGTGCACTGTAAATGTTGGTTAGTGTGATACTTGTATGAAAGTAAACATAAACACATCAACTCATATCAGATTTATTCATCGACATCGGGTGATATTTCACCAGCTCCCGAACGCAGCTACTTTATGAGATATACAACACATTAATTCCATTCTATTGAGGGTAATCAATGATTTTATTTTAATATCAATGACCGGGTGCATGGCAATGAAAGAAAGAGAGACGTTTGAAAACATGCTATTCATGCAATGTTATAATGACTCCGTATGGCGCTCTTTCATTTAACACTGCATTTTTAGTAATGTATCAACAGCAATATCCGAAGTATTACTATGAATAATTGTAAATTATCATAACTGATTCGTTTAACCTTTCTTGATTTCGGAGGAAAAATGTCTGCAAGCCAGCCATTTATTTCTTAAAACATCGTTGTATTAACTTGTTTCATTAAATGAAAGAAAAATGGTTTTATACTATAGTGTCTAATGTGCTTTTGTTTCCAGATCCGTTTGACCTTACATTGTGGACAAAGTTAATACTCCAAGATTCATTAAATGAAATGTCGCGTGTTTTCAGGAGATCTCTGTATGATTTCCGCAAAACCAAGATTACCATATTGGTGAATCGCGCCATATAAAATTGAAACAAACTCTTTTAAAAAAACAACAAAGATAAATTCGTGAAAGACTTCAGTACAAGACATTTAATGGAACAGAATTGACAGTTTTACATCGTTTCTTTAGCGGGAAACGGTTTTAAAAGTGTCTTCAATATCTCTAAGGTTTTATTGAAGCAATTTAAAATATCCCCAAGTATCTGTCTCTATTTGCTGTTATCGTTATCATTTTCTTTCTCTTCCCAAGTTTAAGTTTTAAAACAGAGAATTTATGTAGTCTTCACTTGTATGAAAAACTTTTGATCTATTAAAGTTATTCGAAAAAAAGTAAAATTCCAATCTGAAGAAGTGTATTCAAATGAAAATGTTTAATTCAACTAAAATGTTCTATACGTCACCAGAAGCATATTTAAAATCACATATGCATTATGCTCGCTTTCGAGGCGGTTTTGAAATGGTATTTGATAAAACGAAACAAGCAAGCCAACGAACAAACAAACAAACAAACATAAAAAGAGGATAGAACATGAAACTATCCATCGGGAAGAGTATGTTTTGGAGCACTGTTTTAAGTCGTTATTTAAATGGAATTATCTAAAAGAAAAAAAAACAGGAGCATAAAATAAAAAAAGATATTCTTAAAGGATAAACAAACTGAATATTGATAGGGCTTAAAAATAGTAAATATGTAGGGACATGAAAAAAAAGGGAACATCTGGGCGATTCAATCGGCGATTCTATATTTTCATCGACTGACATCGAAAACAGGTTGTAAATTTAGAAAGGAATATATGGAGGGAAAAAACGGAAGAAATGTATGTGTCCATTGAGGTTTGAATAGTTCCGGATAGCTGGTTGATCAATATCAGGAATAGACAGGGAATGATGGATGCATTTAGAGGTAGGAATGAAACTCTATTGGGTAAGAGACTAAAGAAAGAGAGATAGAAGATAAAGAGGAAAAAGTAGCAAAAGGAACAGTTGACATTATGTATATATGTGTGTGTGTATATATATATATATATATATATATATATATATATATATATATATATATAAAGAGTAAGAAAGACAAAGAAAGAGAGACAGATGAACAAACAGACAGACAAATATGTAGATACAGATTGATACATAATCCTCTATACCTCCATTGCAAGATCAAAGTCTTTCCATGACAAGTGTGATCACACCAATCATCGCCTTCTCTCAACTCTCCATTCGTGTTTCGTCTTTTTGTACTGCATTTACTGTCCCGTGGATAACAATCAATAGCTTTTTGCACCATGTGCTGTTTTCTTCTCTTGCTATGAGCCCTGTCCATATTAATTTCTGTTGCTCAAGTACCTATAAAACATGTTTCTCCTGTATCCATGTTGAACGTTTTTCTCTTGTTGAGAGGAATTACAAATATTGTGCTCCCCATTGCCCTCGGTGCTTTGTTTTCGAGTGGTTCCGTAAGTACCAACTTTTGTAGTAAATTACACTATGATCATATATATATATATATATATATATATATATATATATATATATATATATATATATGTATGTATATGAGTGTGTGTGTGTGTGTGTGTTAGCTTTCTTCAAAATATGTATGTCGTTTTCTAATATCGTTTAGTAATTCAAATAATTTTCCAGTCATTTTCAGAATTCATGATTAGTGTTAACGATGTGACCGTTTCAAAAATTTGTAATCACTATTGTTGTATGTGTTCCAAGTTGTGTTGACTGAACAGCACCTCCCAAAAGGTTATGCTTTTGATACATTGCTTTTTAAAAAATATTTGTTTGGCTTGTTTATTGTGTGTGGTTTGTTATTTCAATACCATAATGAATTATATAAGGATATTAATTCATACTACACATCATCATATCATTTAAAAAAACACGATTACTTACATAGGTAACCATAAGACGGGTTGCACGATTAATGTAGCAACAGAATTGGTTTATTTTCCTTTGTATCTTCTATTGAGTGTTCATTTACGTGAATATCTTATACAAACACACACATACACACACACACACACACACACACACACACACACACATACACATATATATATATATGTGTGTGTGTATGTGTGTATGTGCATGTGAGTGTACGTGTGTGTATGTGAGTGTGTGTAAGTGTGTGTGTGTTTGTGTAAGTGTATGTGGGGGGTGTTGCAAGGGACAAACAAAATCAAACCTGAAACAGGTACAAAGGGGGAATATGAAACGAGTGATAACTGCAATAGAATATCTAGCCAGACAAAGGGGCAGGTTGATGGACAGGGCTGAAACTGAATTTGTCAGATATGATGGAAAGCATGCATGTGCACAAACAAAATCGATGCAGGCACAGAACCATATATACATACATACTTATACACACACACAAATACGTAGATGAATAAATTGATTGATAGGAACACTGACATTGATAGTTGATATCATCCATATTTATGGGCAGACATAGATAGATAGATAGATAGATAGATAGATAGATAGATAGATAGATAGATAGATAGATAGATAGATAGATTGATAGATAGATAGATAGATACATACATACATACATACATACATACATACATACATACTAAAGCAGATCGAAAGATAGCCCACAAAATCTGGAAAGGAAATTTAGTCTAGTTTAGTAAAAAACATCAGAGAAAACGTGAGACAGTAGGAAAACCAAGGTTTTAGTATGGGAATGGAAGAAATAACATAGCTCTATCTGGAATAAAGACGTGGAAAAATGAAGAAAAAAAATCGATCGGTCAGTTACCGACATTCAAAAAAGCTGAAAAAAAGTGAGATGAGAACAACGGAACTGATTTACAACCTTTTCCTTTCTACCCGAATAAACTAGAACTTCATTTTTGCCAAACTGTGAAATAAGGGAAAAGTTCCCCTCAGATTTGAAAAAGGAAATGAGAAATATGGAGGAATTTGGAAATGTTAGTGGTAAGTAAATGAATTCAAACTCGATATTAGAAAACGTAAAGCCAAATACAGCCAAAATAGGTTTCTTTCAGTTTTAAATTTGGTTTACCTCGTTATTAACTCCTTACTAGTTTGAAGCATAAGAATATTTCTTTCATATTCTTTCTCTTGCAACCCTTCCAGAATTCTTTCTAAAGTGATCACTTACTTTATATCCGCTTTTGAAAAAAATTCAGACGTTCTGAGTGATCACAGCCAAACAAAAGGCGAGCAAAGTAATATAGTCACTAATCATCCCCTTTTCGAATTTTATTCATCACCCCAAATACCCAATGATGTCAATTGACTTTTGTCAAATGTTGATTCCTATTCAGTGACTTTTTTCCATTCTCCCACTCATACTTGAGACGTTTTGGATACGGTTATCACAATACTTTCACTCTCCTTTCTTTTATATAAACAATCCGCCATGTTCAACCTACCTGGCGCGTCGAAGGGAGATTTAAATCCACCATCAAAGCACAAGGGCAGGGGGAGATTTTTCCTGCCCTACCTATTGGGACAGGCGAATAGATTATAAGCATGATCTTAGAGATAGGCATATGCCTTCACTAATGGTATTGATGCAATGTGAGCTATTTGAACCCGGTTCACCGACTGCATTCAGTACGCCTAATCCTAACGGTTCTGCATTTTGAAATGATTGTAAATGAGTAAAAAATAATTGCCACAGAAAATTCATTTTCCTGCGGTTATTAGTTTGATGATATTAGGAAAACTTCAGCTGGTAAAAATTGCTCCTATCAGACAACTTGTTCTAGGATAACTACCCTTCCCCCATTCTCCAGAAAAAATGACTCAAGAGATGATAATTGCCTCCTGGATAATTTCCCCATGGTTGTAATCATTTACGTTGCCAACTAATTCATTTCTACAAACTTCAACTTGTGATTTATGGCTGCTATTCAATTGTTGGGGGCAATCATCCCAGGGCAATTATCCGGTGTGCAGTTGTCTTAAAAGCTTTTTGTATGTATATATATATATTCTCGAAAATTATATCAATTTTCAATTGTGGGTAACCTCCCCTATAGGATGTCAGAACAACGCACTGCACCTCATGAGAGTAAGGAGTGTTTGCATTTTACACGGACACTATTCTATTGTATTTAAATAATCGTGTACAATTTGTAAATGAGTAACTATACAATCGCCTTTTTATAATGGTCCTTTCAGATCAATTTTACTCCATTAGAATCTGTATACATTTGCAAAGATGTCATATATGATGTTTAGAAGATTCACACCTGATTCTAAAATTTTATAATAATTCATGATAATTTTGAACTAAGCGGTCGATGAAGTTACAAAGTGTTTATCAACATAGGGTTATTACCAGAAAAACACGTGTTTGCTGTGTGGTGGTCATGCAGTACATTAAACGTATTCATATATTTACTATTAATGAGTACTTTATGCCTAAATCCAAAATAAACAAATAAGAAAGGTCGTACTATCAGCCTTTTGAACTATCAAGTTCGACACGGATCCCTTCGAAAATGTATAGTATGGAGATGACAAAACTCGTTCTGCCCAATTGGCCTACGACATGTTGATAGGATGAAGATGAATGCATGACTTTACCAAGGATAATGGTGCAAAACTAAAACAGTTAATCCCCATTAAATCCTTAGTGATCGTTTATTCTGTTTAAGTTGCCTACACTGAATGATACATCAACCACGTGTTAACATAAAATAATCTCCGATATACTTCCACGGTAATATAATACATTTCCGAATATATATATATATATATATATATATATATATATATATATATATATATATATATATATATACGACAGTGAAGAGGATTTGAATTCGTATGTTTCATTAAATCAATGTATAACCGACTACTATCCTACTAACGCTGGGATGATTTTTCTTCAGCTCGAATCATGTTTGGACTAATTTGATATGAATAACTAATTCCATACGCCCTGCTCATTCCAACCCTGCCTCGTCTTTAAACAGTTTAACTTCATTAATGCACACATCTACGCATGCGTATTTATGCATACACACACACACACATGCACATAAATATTCATATATATATATATATATATATGTGTGTGTGCCTGTGTGTGAACTGATATATATATATATATATATATATATATGCATAAATACATACATATTATACATACATAAAAAATATATATATATACATAAATATATATATATTATATATACACAAAAATACACACACACACACACACACACACATATATATATATATATATATATATATATATATATATATATATATATAACATTGATAAGGCAGTTATCACTCTCTATTGTTTAATCTTTTATGCATTTTCCATTATATTTAAAAGTAGACTGAAATCAATTCGAGGCTGATGCAGCAATAGAGAAATAAGATCAAAGCTGATGGATAATATAATCACCATAAATTCCTGAAATAAAACAAAAACATAACAATTACAAGATACATGAAAGACAACGAAGAGTTTTTTGTTTGTACGTATGATTTGTTATAATTATCAGAGATCTATGTCTTATTTGGGCTTTTGTTATTACTTAGTATTAATACTCTTCTTTTTGATTCAGCATATTGTTCCAATAATTTATTTACCATTTTTTTTCTTTAATTTTGAGACTTATGTCGCGTTTTTGATCAGGGAATAGGTCGTTGTTTATCCAACCGTATAATCAAATTCGAATTCTATATCCCATTGAATATACGCTTCAGATGGAACATGTATTCATGTGTGTTTTCCGTGTACACACAAACACGCGTTTTACATAGGAATAGAGCACTCTGGTGGATGAAAGATTTCTGTGTAAATAAAATTGCATAAATTCGGCCTTACTGACTGTCCAGTTCCGTAGTCTGGGGTTAGGATATCGGTCTGCTGGTCTGAAGTGAAGGTTTCAATTCTACCTCGCGGTACTGGATGGGTAATAGTAAGTCTATAGCCACATCGAGGAGAAGTAATACATCGAAACAGCTTTCTGTGGATGACCATATATATATATATATATATATATATATATATATATATATATATATATATATATATATATATATATATATATATGTGTGTGTATATAAATGCTGCGTTGGAAGGAAATCCGAGCAGATAGAGTGCGTGGATAAGCAAGACTTGGATTTGGAGTCAAAACTGTAAATAGAGTACGTGTATTACCAGCAGCTGTTCAGCTCAATTGTAAGAGCAACGTTACCGTTGAAGGGCTATCATATCGCCCGCCTGTTTCATTCCTGCAGCAGGCCAATTTTCATTTTTTATTTATTTTATCCATGTCATGTGAGCCAGATGGTATATCGATGGTGTGACCATTTGCAATAAATGTTCTCATATGATATAACGAAATCCATACTTTATTTATATATATATATATATGAATTATAATTTGCGTTATAATAAATGAAATTTCATTTGAAACGATCCCTCTTCGTTACGTGGATAATATATCACTCAATTAAGACATTGGCATTTAATATATCACTCACATTTTTTCTTAATTAATTGATATATGAACTGTGTAATGACGAGATATCATTTCAAATAAGTTTCTATATTATATAACGCAATTAACAATTCATCATGCTGGACCAAATATGTCCATTCCTCAAACAACTAACTGTCCCAGAAAAAGAAACAAATCTTTGCATTACCAGAGGTTGTTTACGTCAATGGTGAGGGCATCACTACGTTGCAGTAGCTGTTCACTCGGTTGCAGGTTCGATCCCTGTAGCATCCCCATTTTTTTCTATTGTTTTTCTTATACTTGAGTGAATTACTATCCAGGTAACGACGGGGGTGGGGTCATTTCAAATGAGATTCTCTCTGAGATGACGCATTTTATGATTATCATAATCCATTCTATGAAACCAAATACGTACATTTTATCTAATACACACCCACATGTACACACATGCACGTGTATATATATATATATATATATATATATATATATAATGACTTGTTCAATAATATTTTTTTATACGGTTTTCGAAAGAGATAACCGTTCAATGTTAATTACAGAATAGAATCACTTGTTTGAAATGAAAATATTGGTTCATGTTTGTTGAACACATTGACCTTGCAGATGACTCAACGTAGTTCCTCAAAGTATATTTTCTCACTTCTCCTGTGGAAGACAAAAACTCCTATCCCATGTTGTTTGACGTTATATTATAACCTTATAGTTGGATAGGATCTATCTAACCATTGCGGTAATCAGTTATAAGTGGGTTTTGAAATGTACGAGTTGAGATTAGTAATTGATTTTGGTTTCTGTAGCAACGGTTTTTTTCCCTCCGTGGTTTGTTTTTAATGTCACAAGCTAACATCACTTGAAATGATGAATGAAGAAAGGGGTACGATAGTTGCCATGACAGCATGGAGAATATGCACGTCAAATCTAAGTGTGGATGCGTGGATTAAACAGAGTATGAACGGCTGCAATGAAGTCACATATGGGTATCTTCAAAAAACAAAATGTACATTCAATGAATAGACATTTATATCAACACAATATTAAAAAGATAGTACATGTAAAAAAAGCATTAATACAATCGTGTGGACTGAGGAAAATAAAAGATAGCTTTGTAGCAAAAGTAGGAGCTCTATGTCAAGAAGTATAGCAGTCGATATCAATGAAGCAGAGGTGACTGAAATGCTTTGAATGTATGAGACTTGGGGAAGATCATATTATGGTTATGAAGATTGGCTATCGGGGATATGCATAACGGTTGAGTTGCTGGCAATGAATACGTGATTACGCATGAACAATTCGAGGAACCTTCTCAAACATTGAAAAACGCAAGTCAGGCAGATTCTTCCAGGCACTGAAACACTTGGTGTTTAGCCAAAGTGCGCTTCTTGATGAAAACTGTATAAGAAGGTAGATAATCAGAAATATCGTGTAGAAAATACGCGTTTTGAATTGAAGAAAAGAGTACAATTGAATAGCTGACCGTAAGAGAGATGCATTTGTCAGATTAAAATAGCAATATCTAGTACAGTGATTGGCCTCAGTGGAAGAAAAAAAAATGGTAAAGTTTGGATCAGCAGGGAAGGTAGCAAAATGACTCTGATTTTAGGGAGATGGAACAGAGAGAGGGACAGGACGAATGAATGAGTGGGCATCGTCGTTGGGAATGACATTTTGAACATGGGGGGGAACAGGTAGGGTTTCTACACTAAAACAAATACTTATTCATCTTCATGGATTCATGTGACGTGAGTATGTGGTTCTATTTTAGCATGTCAGTAGACAGACACATGTCAGTTACAGGAATTAAATTCTATTTCACTATGATGTCAGCTTGACAGAAGGCATCTGCATATTGGTATTTATTAAACGTGTGTATAAATTTTGACTATTTACTTTCACCTCAATGTTTATATACTTGTGGATCTTTAGTACCAATAGCAGTCTTTAATTGACTTACAGGCCGGGAATAATAGCCAATGAAGCTATTTTGGAGCTACATCCAACTTCTTTCGGTGAATTTATCTCATTTACAGCAATGACTGACTGACATACCAAAAATACTGGAGGAAAATGAAGAAAAAGGCGAGTAAAGGATGGGGCTGTTTAATCATGGTCCTTTCAGAGGAAAAGCCATGAAAGGGTGAGGATTCTTAAAAAGTAGATCTTTTAGAGGGGGGAATTTTAAAGGCAGTCATGATCAAACTAGCATACGCTGGCAATGACTTTCAGATTCGTTTCGAGTAAAATGCAATTGCAAAATTATTTAAGTACTACAGTAATTTTTCAGTATATATATATATATATATATATATATATATATATATATATATATATATGTGTGTGTGTATATATATATATGTATATATAAATATTTATATATATGTATATATATATATATATATGTATATATAAATATTTATATACATGTATATATATATATATATATATATATATATATATATATATATATATATATATATATATATATATATATATATATATATACATATATATATGAAAAATTCAATAAGGTTGTCATCACTCTTTATCCTTTCGTCTTTTACTCATTTCTCATTATTTTCAAAACCAGATTAAAAACAATACACAAACGAGTCCGATCAGTAATGCTGCTGAAGATCAAAGGCAATAGATAATATAATTACCATACATTCCTGAAAATATACACAAAAAAATTGTAATTATACCGTACATGAAAGAAACGATATCCCTTTTTTTTCCTGCACTTATGATATATGGTAATTATCAGAGATCTTTTATTTTATTGTTTATTTTGAGGTCTTTATTGATATTTTGTATGGATAGTCTCTTGTTTGTTTTTGCATATTCGTTTCATTAATCTCTCTTTTTTTTTTGAGGTTTTCATTTTACTTCCCTCTCACAATTCCGTTGACCTGTGGCTTCGTTTTGGGACGCCGGGAAGAACATTGTCTGTCATCACATTTCAATTCCAATCCCTTGCATAGACTGATTCCATTAAATCTTTAGATAAAAAACAATTCCTCTTTGGCCTGTCGACTGGGTTGAAGGGAGAATTGGTTGTAAGCAAAACATGGAACTGTTTTCTCTCCATGCTTTGCCTTGTTTTCCGATTGTTTTTTTTTTCTGCTATATTTCCAATCATTTCTCCACGGTGTTCCTAAAGGCTGACACACTGATAGAGACGAAGGAAGTAGCAATACACTGACAACTGGTCGATGGGAGAAGCAACTGAAAAAACAAAGCACAGACAATGAAAAAAAAGCCTAGTTTGATAGAAACTTTCATGAAACCAATCTCTTTTGATACCATGGTGCATTGGGGATGATCAATTAGAAAAATGGTAAAAAAAAGCTGGTCTAAAAATGATTCACTGCCAACAGTTTTTGGATCTCGGTCAGTGAAAAAGTTTATATATCCAAGAAATAAGTGAAAATTCTGCTGCACACTAAGTGAGGGATCAGTTATGTAGAAACTTACGTCATAAATTGATAACCATTAAAACCAATTTTGAGAGAGAAAAATGATGCTGTTTCTAGATATATAAATAAGTACATGTATCTTTCTTTAATCCTGTGTCCCCATTGATGTGACCTGAACTATGATACGTACATAGCCAGCCTGTACACCAGACCTACCTAAAAACTGAAGGAAAAAATGTTGGCAGTTTGGGTTATGGTTATAGTTAATAGTTTCTCAAAGAGGGAATGATAAAAAAGAGATAAAGAAGGGGATCGTGGTGGTGAAAGGAAGAAAGGGGGAGTAGGCAAGAGAAAGATGGAGGGGAGAGAGAAAGGAGTGTGAGAACGATTGAGGAAGTGGAAGTGAGATCGAGAAGTAAAAATACTATAGAGGGTAAGAAAAAGAAAGTAAGAGCAAAAGAGAGAGAGAGAGAAAGAGAGAGAGAGAGAGGAAACGATAGAGATTCAATAAAGTATTTGGCTGCGAGGTAGAACATTCCATGTCTTTATCGAGCACACAATAAACTTTATCCGTTGTTCCCTATCATGCTGAGGCTTGGCAACCTAATATGATTCCAACTTTGATGAATATTCACTACTTTGTTATCATCACACCCCCTGTTCAATATCAAACATTCTTCAAATGCATGTGCTACTATTGGTGCTTACATTTGTATTCTACTGTTAATTCTTTGGAAGTTGATAACATATCTCCTGTGAATGGATGAGGTTAAATTGCTTGTCCGCACGCTAAATACGCCTTTGTATCCTCTAAGGAAGAAGATACAAACAAATTAATACTAAGCGGTATTAGCCATTGCTTCAAAAAATGAGGGCAACGTTTGAATAATTATCCCCTTTCTACAAATACACTGCATTATATCTGATTGATTTTGGATCAGATTTTATTGGAGGAAGTGGTATTAAGTAGAGATGGACGAGTTCGAGGCAGCCCATCCAAATCACTCTTTATTTAAAAGATATTTTTTTTTCTATTACATGTTTGTATATGTCTATGACTGTCAATATGATATCTCCAAAGATCGATGATTTTCAATTACATTTTGTAGGAAGTTGGACAGTAGACTCCAGGAGAACCGAAACAATTTCGGGGCAGTTACATACGCCATGATCTGTACATCGTCGTTTTTAAATATCCAGGCACTATTATGTCGGAAAAAAGCTATGTTTGTCCATAACCTATCTCCAAAAATAACCAATAAGCTTTAGAAGAACTGACTAAATTTTTGCATTTGCTGTGTGCTTGAAACAGAAACATTATGTTCTTCTATACTTTCTGGTTCATGTTCCTCAAGAATGACTTGAGATTTTCTGAGCATTTGCAAAACAAATTGATAAGAAAGGGAAACTGCTTGGTTATTAGCATTCAATCGTTAATTCTCTTAACAAATGTTCTGAACATTAATCACCCAATATCTTGTAAAAGTGGATTATTATCCCCTTTGCAGTTGCTATGGATGATGTTTTCATCAAAAACGAAGCCATTATTATTGTCATCATAATTTCCTTTTCTGGAGAACTGAGGATGATAATAAGAACCATGAGTTCAACAATGTATCCATCGTGATAGTAGTAGCAAAAGAAAGAAGGGTGGAAGAGCAAGAAGTCTGTCTTGTATTCCGTTTCTGTTGGAAAGTATCAAATATTGTGAAATTAAATATTCTGCAAGTGGTATTCTTTTGTGACAACACTAATTATATCGTTTAACATACGCCTTAATTCCTTCTTATTTCTTTAGTCTGGCCATGTAGCAAGAATGGCGGACAACCGATGGACATCATGACTCACGACATGGATCCCCCGAAGTCACATGCGAAACCGAGGCCAGCAGAATATTACATGGCGAGACGAGTTAGACAAGTTCAGGAAGTACTGGCTCCGCGACGCCCATGATAGAGGAGTGTGGCAAATCCTGGGGAAGGTCTATGTCCAACAACGGACGTTAAAAGAATGATGATGATGATGATGATGATGATGATGATGATGATGATTGTTATCGGGATTGGCTGACCGATCAAATCCGTATAAGCATACACAGATGTGTTGATGGATCGAATACTTGGATATGAACAGTCATAGTACTGTTAAGCAAGTGTTGTTTTTCTCCTAAATTTTTCCTGTTTTACTTTTTGCTCCTCCGTTTTCACTTTTTACTCCTTCGTCACTGAAGTGTTTATGCACAGAATTATCTACCTGATAGTCTCTATATCCAAAAAT
Organism: Thysanoteuthis rhombus; assembly: GCA_963457665.1. Lineage (NCBI taxonomy): Eukaryota > Metazoa > Mollusca > Cephalopoda > Oegopsida > Thysanoteuthidae > Thysanoteuthis > Thysanoteuthis major. Next base: position 23,833,391 of record OY735206.1, read on the forward strand.
GAGAGGAAGGAAATTGTGACGGAATACGTTATCCAACCTATGATTCGAAAAATCAACACCAACTTCCAAATGCAAAATTTATTTCATATAATACCTCGTATCAATCCATATCAAAGCCTTATATGCAAATTAGTACATTTGATTGTATGATTGTCCGTAGTGATTCTTCCTGTTATAATCTAAATCTTTTGACGATTAGTCCATGTGAAATACATAACCAAAGCTAAAAAAAACAATACAAGATGTTAGCCTTATGATGAATATGGAGTCACAGAAAAGCTGATCATTTGAAAATAAAATATAAATAACGAACAGTAATGAAAATGTCATATTTTGAATAAAGTAAGTATTTTCGTAAGACTCTTTGACTGCATGATATCAGTGGTACTTTTTCTTGTATAACATCTTGTTTTGAGACTTATGTCAGATCATCCTTAAAAACTGCTCAAGTTGAACAAATACTTAAAGGAAAACTTGAAATCGTATTACTTGAATTTAAAAATGAATAAATAGATGATTTATCATCCCGATTATCAGTATCAATTCATACGTTAATAACCATGTCATTTTTTCGGGTATGTACTATTCTGCTAAATAAACATTATTGCAAAATCGTAGCTAACCTACTTTGTTGCCTAAATATATACATATGTATGTATCTATGTATGCATGTATGTATGTATGTGTTTGTGTGAGTGATTATGTGTGTGTGTGTGTGTTATGAGCATATGCTATTCTATAAAATAAACATAATTGCAAAATCGTAGCTAACTTACTTTGTTGCCTAAATATAAACATATGTATGTATCTATGTATGCATGTATGTATGTATGTTTTTGTGTGTGTGTGTGTTATGAGCATATGCTATTCTATAAAATAAACATACTTGTAAAATTGTAGCTCACCAACCTTGCCACATAAATGTATGTGTGTGCATGTATGTGTCTATGTGTGTTTATGATTCCCGCCCGAAAATGAAAAGAAAATGAACCTACTCGCCTACCACATAGTTAAGATAATTGAGTATGTTTACTGGGTTCAGCTACGACTCTTGAAAGTAACTATTTCCAATGCTGAGATCCAATGCTAGTATTCTATACATACTTGGCGCAACAGGATCTCCCTCATGTACACTTCTCTGACCTTTAACAAGACTCTACCTACATCGTGAATGTCAAACTAATTCATCCGTCTGCTAATAAAATACACCAGGTGTATATCTGTATCTCAGTAACATTTCTGGAGAGAGATTACTGTTAAATGTAAATGACAATTATAGAGTAATCGCCTTCGCTTGTTTATTTTATTGAATACTTTTAAAGTTCCAGTTTATACAGTTTAAACAAGGAGCGAATATGTGGAACTGAAAAATGATTTTGATATTCTTTTAAGCGCAATACAATTGCTGAATTATTTAAATACTGCAGTCATTTTTGTCAGCATAGGTAAACTAGTTAATTATATATTCACAGAACAATTTCCATATGTGCTTCTGCATCAGCTGAAAAAGAATTTCTAATTTATTCACTTTCATACATAAATATCTGGAAAACTGGTTCGGAATAAGATTTTGTCCAAAAGGAATCTACAAATCATTTTCTTTGAACAAATTTCAACGAAGTTGCCTGCAACCAATCTAAAAGCAATTATCTTTCAACAAATATCAAATATTCACATCATCCCACCTTACGCAGGAACTGAAACACACAAGCGGAATCTAGTATGTAAGCACACATGCACACACTGATACACACGGAGACACACACAAACACGTACTATTACTAACTCTGACGGACGGATAAGTAGACACTCACACTTATACGTAAAAAATTATTTATTTGAGCATAGATAATGAATTTACAATGCAAAATTTTCTGGTGGCAGTCACGTACTTACACAACATATTTTCAAATATGCAAATCCCAACGCACATGTTTATGATTTTCAAAATCTAGATCACGTTCCTTACGCAGACAAACACACGCATCCCCCATATATATATATATATATATATATATATATATATATATATTTATATATATATATATATATGTATATATATTTATATATATATATATATATATGTGTGTGTGTGTGTGTGTGTGTGTGTGTGTGTGTGTGTGTGTGTGAGTGTGTGTGCCTGTGTGTATCGTGCGTAAAAATGTACGCTTTTTACCATAGATAACGAATTCATAAATCTATATTTCCTTTCGGCAGTCACGTACAAACGGAACATATTTCTAGATATGCAAATCCCACTGCACATGTTTATGAGTTTTTGAATCTAATGCACGTTTCTCCTTTTTCAGAAGAATGGTAATAAACTTTTAACAATAAACGAGCTGGACCCATGGAAAGATTATCCACTCCTCTTCTCTTCTTCCATCCTATGTCTGCATCTCCTCATTATCTCACTTGTCGCTCCAAGGATTCATATCCCGTCAATGAATGTAGCTAACCATACATCTCAACGTCTTATACCCAAAGAATCTAGTATGTGTGCAAGCAAACACATGTGCGCGAGCACACACACAGACGGAAATATATATATATATATATATATATATATATATATATATATTTTTTTTTTTTTTTTTTGAATACAAAATTATTTTTTGACCATGGGTAACAAATTTTGTATGCCATATATCCTTTTGGCAGTCACGTATATACTCTATACATTTTGAAATCTGCTGCACGTTTCTCATTGATTTCCAAACAATTATGATAAAGGTTTAATGATGGATATTACTGAGAGTATCTTTCCAGTTATTTATTGGAACGAATATTCTATAGCAGGTAAATTATTTATTGGAAATTAGTTGCTGCATCTCCTATCCTAAAACTCTCGTCTTTGTCATAAATCCTGACATACCAGTGTCGAGATATGTCAAAGTAGGTGACGCAGGTTTCTTATTCAGGTGTGAATAATGATAATAATGGTTCAATGACACGGATTACCGAAAATAGTTTTCGCAGATAGATATTGAAATATCTATTCAATGACACGAAAGTTACATATTGTAGATAGGTCGAATACTTTTTTTAATTCACCAACTCCCTTCTTTGTCAAATACCTTGACATACTAATGACGGGATGTGTCATGATGCGATGATGAGACTGAATATCAGGAGAAGCAGAATGATTCTTCTGCTAATAGATAGAGTATTGTCTTTGAAATATACATTTCAGATAAATTTTAATTGGAGTGTAGAACTGCAGTTCAATCCAATGTGTGACCCTCAAAGGAATACAGGCTAGATTGCTGCAATGTCAAACTCAACTCTTACTTCTATCCTGACTGAAGATGACTACAGTTATTATTTATATATATATATATATATATATATATATATATATATATATATATATATATATATATATATATATAATTTTTCAAGAATTATAAAGAGTCAGATGAAGGGAGTGGTTTAATAACTGAATAATTAGATAGTAAGAATAAGAATAGATTATAATCTAAAGAAGAAAACCAGTGATCGATTTTACAAAGAAAAAAATGACGAAAAAGGATCTGATATATCTTTTTCACTTTTACGAAATTCGGTGAAAGTGGGAGTTGGAATTAAGGGAAAATATTGATTTATTACTGATCAATTAATCTCAAAAGAGCTAAATGAGAAAGAGCCCTGTTAAAAAAATCATACATCGTCTATATAATTGAATGTTAGATTACGCTCTCTGAACGGGTCAGAAATTGGGATTTCAAGATAAAGGCTTTGTTTAGTTGAAGGGTCATTGAAACAATGTTAGACGAGTGGATTACATTTATTGAGCCAAAACAAAAATAGCTGGTTTGGAATTTCAAAATATGAATATGAATTTACAAACGGTGAAATGATATATAAGGATTACAAACTGTTTTTGAATTGAGAATATTTGACGGGGATTTCAAGAATTCACAAAGAAACAGGTGGAACAGACTAAGTTATTCAATTGCAATCAGAAAAAAATATAATTGATAATTAGATAGGCATGAATACAAATCTGAGGTTGCTTGTGCACGAGAGAGAAGCATGCTCAAGCTCACACAGAGATATCAGAAGTCAACACAGGATAATAGAGGGAAAATCGGAATTTGCAATATCATAGAATCGATGAGAGAAAAATAAAATGGCAATGGGCTGGTGATGTTGCAAATATGGCTGACCCCATGAAACATTGGATCCCAGAGATTATGAGCAAAACCAGGACCGACAAAATATGAGATGGTATGTCGAACTAGATACGTTCAGAATGTACTGGTTCCATGACGTCCACAATAGAGAGGTCTGGCGAAACTACAGAATCATTTATGCCCAACAACTAATTTTAAAAGCCTGATGAAGAAATTGGGATATGATTTCAGAATAACTGTATTGTCGCCCTGGGTTGTTAACCAGTTTATATAAATGTTTTGTTGGTTCGGTAGGAAAAGTGATACCTTCTCCAAACTGGACCGGAATTTGACAGAGATAAGCAAATGGAAGCGGTCATTAAAGGTATTAAAATCGAGCCTGACTCTTCAAAAATTTAGGATTATATTGAACAACCCTTCACCATCTTTGAGTGCTACAGTCGCCATCTACGTAGCTATCAAATATCGCAGAAGGTTCAATCATTTCTTTTATATGCGCGTGTTTGTCCCCATGTACCCAACCATACCACTTCGTTAACAAACCTTTTCTCTACATTTGTGGGCTTCATTATAGACCGTCCATCAATAATAGCTAGATTCTCCACAATCTAGATATATCTAGATATTTTTCTTCTCTTTCAGATTTTTTTTTTTTTTTGTGGAAAACGCCAATTATATCATAAATATAAAATAATCTGGTCACATTTATCATTTGAAGCAATTATTTTCATGACTTTGAAATTGGACGCTACGGTTGTTTGATTATTCACTGTGATGATTTCAGTTTGATAAAAAATATAATTTTGGAACATTATCATCTGGTATGTTTGCGTTGCGTTAACCCGATCACTTTTCTCTTTTTTATTGTTTTTTTTTTCTGTTTATGCATCGAATCTGTATATCATTTTTAAAGCAATGCATCTCCTCTTTAAGATGTTGTTTGCAATGTTGTTTGCGTTATTGTGTTTACTTTTTTTTTCATAGAGTATTGATGCTGTTTTTATATCATTATGCCCCATGAGCTCAAACTCGGCCATAGTGTTGTCAAAGCCAACGTACGACATTAACAGCGTTCGGTGGCTGGAGGCAGCTTAAGAACGGACTGTGCGTCATTGATTTCGAAGTTTGCTTCAGGATATCTGAATCTCTAAGATGAACCCGGTTATAGCTGCAAGTCGACGTTCGATACTGAATAATTGAGGGTACCAGCGGAGGCTTATCCAGAAATAAACGTTTTGATGTCGCTAGCAGAATTGAGTTAGGCAATTCAACAGTTGCAAGACATCTGGCACGAGCTGACAAAGTGATGAGAATGCTCACGGGGATAAATTCTCATTCGACTAATGATCTGCAATCTGCAACCTCACTACATTTGCTGGTTTGTTTCAAAAATGACTTTTTCCTTTATTTTGTGTAAGTGTTTATAGAATATTTCCGTGAGACAATCGGAAAGATGGTTCTCTTAGGATGGATCAACTAACCCCCTCACCTGAATCTTCCCTAAACCAAATTTCCAGCTCCGGAAAAAAAACACCAGGCCTTTCTAAGTGCCACGTTGTCGTCATTTGAGATGGTTGCATCAAAAGTTAAAAATATTCTATAATGCCTCTTACCAAGGGGTAAAGAATAAACGAATAGCTAGATAAATAAATAGGTAAAGGAAAGAAAAGAAAATTAGGTAATCTTAAAATAATCGAATTGAAAAAAGAACGCACATGTAAAATTGATAGCTCTAACGGGTCTATAATTGGAAATGTGAAACAGAAAATATTGAGCCATCGAAATATTGAAATAAGACATGGGCAAGTATAAATAAATGATATGCAGTTTCTTTCTTCAGACACTAGGGTGATTATGAACAATAAATGGATATATAAACCGATGATTCTTGTCAAAAAGCCGGCTGATTCTGTTTGGATCATATGACCTCTCATCACAAGGTAATAATGATGTTATATAGTAAAATCAGCGTGGTACTTGAATTAGATTGGTATAAATAGTGGACTAATAAAGTCAGGGTGACTCTCCCGCCGGATATTTCATAGGTACCTATCGGTAAGCACTTTATGTACCCTTCCCCGTTTGAGGCTATATTGCCCCCAAACCAAAGATCCAAATCCTAACTACCCTTGTCAAGCATATGCCTGGTGATAGTATTACATTACTTTTGACGCCTGTAAAAGGAGTTAAGCAGTGGTATTCAACTTAAAGATTGTTTAACAAGTTCATGTAAATACAACCTGACGCAGAAAAACGTTAGAGAGATCATAACTTATTTTTCTTTCAACTTAAAAATGAGTAGCCCCCTGTAAAGCATTGTTAAATATCAAATGAATTCAACCTACTATCAATTTGATGTGATTCAGGTCCCTATTTCCTTGCGTATAATGCTATGAAAATGCCCATGAATGTGTATTGAATTGAACTAAAAAGATTTGAACCCTGTCGACGTAACACAAACGCCTTGGCCAGCAGTGGAGAACAAAATCTGGTCCATCTTCATTTCCAATAACGTAATAATTAATACTTCACAACGAACCAGCAGAAACTGATACAATTGAACACCGAGATTCTTCCCCTGTCGTCTGTCCTCCACCGATTAACCCTTTTTTCCAGTCCTTAATTGCACATTCGCTATTAGTTGAACACCAATACGCACAAAGTAGGGAATGCCCTCAATCATCAGGTAGGTTGTTGACTCACGTTTCTGACGGCATTGGTAAATGTTGATTTATAAATCAATTTGTATTTTCTTGAAGATATCATATGAGGACGCATTTAGTATGCATACAGGCAATTTAGCTTCATCCATTTACAGAATGAAATTTTCATACGCTTCCAAAGAATAAAGAATAACGTGCAGAATGTTGGCAACTGTACTTTCTTAGACTAATACAGCTGTGCTTGAGCCCAGATATGACGTTTTGAATTTTTTAGTGCAAAACAGCCATTTATTGTCTCCTAGCTTGATATATTATTTTCCTAAATGATTAATGACTGATGATTAATAGCTCACATATATCTTCGTGGTAGGACCCAAAGCAGCCATTCCCGACCTGACAACACACTCAGACTGTCATATTTATCAAATAGGCATTTACAACTGCTAGCCAAAAATAGACTGTCTATACAGTTCGTTTTCATAATTCTATTTCAACATATGAGTCGCTTGGCAATATATATATATATATATATATATATATATATATATATATATATATATATATATATACACACACACACACATATATATATATATATATATATATGTGTGTGTATATATGTATGTATGTATATATGTATTCATGTATATGTATATATCTTTCTTAAGATGATGAATATACCAAATCAAATGTAAAATCCAGAACAAAAAGTATCATGAAAGATATTTCAAATCAAGCAATAATGAAGTCATTTTTTTTCAAAATATGAAATACGAATATGTTTAAACATGCATATTTCAGAATACAACCTAAATGTCAGTTCGGAATAACGTATGTTGTCAGATTAATGTTAAAAAAAAAAAAATTTTTTTGATGAAAAGTTTGATCACATAGACGAAAGGTTCCATTGGTGAAACACCCAGACTTTGTTCAATAATATATCACCTGCAGACATCACACACTAACAGTTCTGATCACATATTTGCAACAACAATCATATATCGGCTGTAGCCATCACATTTTAACCACTGTTTTAGTCACATATAATTACTTTAGCGCCATTATAATAAGTGTTCAGAGATATATTTCGATGATTCGGTTGATGCAGCTATCATTTCAGTAAACAAATGCAATTAAAATAAGATATATGTCGGTAGAGGTGAGACCTATTGTTACTGTTGTGTTTTCCCAAATTAACTGATAGAAAAAAAACAACAGTACCAATAGGCCATTTTTCCTGCATTTCTAAGTTTTTTTGAAACCGTCAACCAAACTGTCAACATAGTAAACATCAAAGTTTCTTCAGTTCTAAGTAGTTCCAGTTTGCTGGCTGTCTACCTTTGTGTTTTGCGTGCAGGTTGCGCAAATAGGCTTATGGGCTGAAAATTTGAACATTTACACATTATACCTGTTTCATCCGAAGCGTGCCCCAAGAATAGTTTTCGGGGAGGGGGGTTCAATCAATAATTGAAGTTTACGCTAAAATGGGCCCTTAACACGGCATGCTGCCAAAACATGTTTTTTCACATAACAGTTTTCATTGAGTGACAAACAAAACCTGTTTTTGAACAATCTATTGAACACATTTGAAGTAAGGGAAATGATGGAAACTCATCATTCGATTGTATCATTTCTTATACATTGATTCCTGACAATTACTTCCCATTAAAGTAGGAGCACTTTTTTAAATCAAAAACACAGGTCAAGGTATTCGATACGTATTCAACAAATCATTAATTAGGTACTTACTGGGAAGATATGAGTGACTGTTCCCACACATACTCGCGTGCGATGTGTTCATACAATCTCATATTCTAATTTGATTCATTGTCAACTACACACACACACACACACCAACACGCACACACACACACACACACACATATATATATACATATATATATTCCATATGAATAGAGCACTGTGATGGATGGGGAATATAAGTTAAGATAAATCCACTCCGGTAGCTCAGTGGCAGGATATCTTCCTCCGGGTTCGAAGGGAGCGTTTCAATCCTGCCTCATGGCACTGGGTGAGATGATGGAAAGTCTATAGCCACACTGTAAAGTTGTAATACAATGAAACAGCTGTCTGTGGTTGAAACAACAACATATATATATATATATATATATATATATATATATATATTTATATATATATGAAACAGCCGACAATATCAATGGAAAATGTATTTTTGGCTCAATCGGTAGAGCAAATACGCGTTGAGACTACCATCTAGTGGTGGCGGGTTCGAACCCTGCATGACACTCATTTTCTTCACGATTTACAGGGGTTGGCAGTTCTATTTACAACTTGGTTGACTTCGTTGGGAAACTGAACATGTTTCGAAAACATTGTATTTGAAATCAGTCGGACATAAACAGTCGAACCTAAAGATAAACATACCGTTGGCAATACGGGAAAGCGCATACTCATGTAAATAGTCATGCTTACGACCTCAAAGTAAAGGGAGGCACGGTTCAAGTGCAATATTCAAGATTCACAATGCATAAAAAGAGGAAGTGTGTTGTTAACTCAGTTGGTAGAGCAGAGTCAAATTAAGAATTCTTCGTAGTGGAAGCAGGTTCCCAAAGACGCTTTTTTTTTCATGATTTGCTACTCGGTTGAATCCGGTGCATCTAGGACGGAATATTTTTCCAAATGAACTGTCTTCAAAATTGTTACACACGTTAATGCATATATATATATATATATATATATATATATATATATATATATATATATATATATATATATATATAGGTGTGTGTGTGTGTGTGCATTCTGTATATACATGTGTGCATATAGATATATGTATATGTATAGTCAATAATCTTTCGCAGTTAAACACCATACAAATTATTATTCAAGTTTATTTTATCAATCAAGTCACTTGTTCTATAGTATCTTTTAATATAATTTATGTACTTTTCTCCAGTATTCTTTTCGTGTTTTACATATTCTTTCTTATTGAGATTTCTGGAGTAAATTTTCTCTTTTCAAGATCATCAGTTGTTTATTATGTAACCGTTACGGGAATTTAAAAAAAAAACAGTTATATCAACATGACACTCCAGTAGTGTCGCTCAAACCTCTATTTTAACTATGATTTCAATACTTGGCTTATGTGATATGCAGCTTGCTATTTCATTTACGTTATTATGACGCTGTGTTGAATGAAGATGTTATACACAACACGTCATTTATCATTTGAAATAGAGCATACTTAAGTAGGTTACAACAAAAACGTATTTAACGAAGAGAGATTAGTAAGCATAGGAGCGGACGTGACTTTTCTATTGGGTGTACACCAATGTGAATATTGAATCGGTTACTTTTGCTCTAATCTCAGTCTGCATGCAAATCAACTCATATCATATTTGAGAATACTAATCACATTGAAAAACTTCTTTGAGTTGATTTCTACCAGGAAATTCAACCTAAAAATTTGACAATTTTTCGCACGACCATTGAAGTTATTTTTTCCCCGTCATATACCATCTCGCTTCCATCGAATTGCTTTTTTCTTCAACTTATCAATTGAATTATCTCTCTATATATGGTTGAAACGAAAGCAAACCCTTTTCTAGCTTGTAGTAAACACTTCAATGGGCTATTCAATAAATATGCATGGATAATTTGTAAGTTGGCATTTCATTTTCGATTTCTCACCCAACCGAACTACCAATCAATCAGAAAAATTGAATGGAGCCCAATGTTCCCTCTTTTCCTTGCTTTAGTCAACACGATGATTTTTCACACTGACCGAGACTAGATCCATCTCTTACCTAAAACCGTTCTGTCTGATTCATTCACTGAAACTTGATCATTGATTATAATATCGAGTGATATTTTCCCAAATACTCAACCGTAGCAACGTATTCAGGAGCTCAAATATAGAAACAAACGTAAATAAACGATATAAAAATTTTGAGTGAAAAAAGTTATATGTGCTTTGGCTCTACTTATGTGTGTTTAGCTCGATGATCGGAGCAGCATTACGTTAAAGCAAATACTCTGTCGATCGCAGGTTCGATTCCTGCTGCAGCCTCATTTTCTTGAATTGCTTATTCTATTTACGTTGCCAATGTTAAGTGATACATCAACTGTGAAACAACGGTAGATCATTTCAAATACGAGTTTCTATGATATATATATATATATATATATATATATATATATATATATATATATATATATATATATATATATATATATATATATATGTATATAAATATATATATATATATATATATATATATATATATATATATATATATATATATACACACACAAGGATGTACTACAGTGGGCATAATATATATCGTAAAAAACACAAGCGAATGCGCTCATACACGCACACACACACATATATATATGGTTGACACTTATTTATATAAAAAGAGTTTGAATGAATAAATCACTTGCACATTTGTGTCGTTGTTATTCTATATCGGAAATTGTTTTCACCAGAATTATCAGATTAAATCCCCCAATTACATGAAATTAGGATATATCTTAGAAGACAACCAATGACAGTGTACAAAAGAGGAAGTTTTATTTTATTTTTTGAAATTTTTATTTTCGTTCAAGTGCAATGATTTATGCTTTCATGTTGATGAGGTTCGTTATCCACGTATCTCCATGCATTACAAGAAACCCGTCTTTAGTCAATTGTATGGATTGATTTGGAATAGACATGCTTTGATATGAAAGCAAACAGTGCCTGTCAAGTTTTACAGTGATCTCCCCGAGTACGGTAATTTTACCAAATCTTCAATGACTGCTCTATTGCGATACAGCACATATGTGTAAATCATTTCAGTCTAAAATCATGTAGGATGAAGAAGATAATTCAGCAAATAGTCCAATAATGGCAACAGGGGTTCCTGGTATGGACTCTGCCTTGTATTCGATATTCCCACAAGCTTAAGTAATTTTGGACTGAAGCGCTAATAGATAGTGAGCTGGATGAAAGATATCAGTAGTACTTAAAACTCCTCAACTGAGTTACAGCTGTTGGAAACAGCCAAAGTTCCATCGAATTTCCACAAGTCGTTGGGCGCAAAAATAATAAAAATGATAATTTTTCTCTGACAGATGTATGTCCTCACTGAACGCCTGCGAATTTGTAAGCTTGAAGTTGATTTAAGATGATTTCGAAGAACATATCTCCTATGGCTAATAGAACTTTATAGTCAAGTTTTGATACATTACCTGCATCATTGCATTAGTTTGAAAACTGTTGTATACTTTAAACTTTTTGCTTCAGTTTTATTGTTTTAGGGATACAGTGATGAAAAAAAAAATTATAATAACAGCATCCATCAATTTAGAGATAGGTATTGTTAAATGTGCTAGAAATAGATAACCTATTCAACGCATTCATAACTAGATTATTGTGGGTGTCTACCTTCATGTGTGCACATTAATCTTCATCAATTTTGTATGCTGGATCCACAACGTTCAAACAGGCACACAAACGCAAAGCTCAAAACGAACCATGCTAGCATATCTGTCAAAGGACAAATAAACAGATACACGATGGTCGTACGCATCTTTGTATAAGGAAATATTTCCAAAACGGTTCTAAACTTTCAGTCTAAATCTATGAAGCCAACGTCTTTCAGTTAAAACAAAAAAGAAACAAGTGTAAACTGTAACTTAGCACAGACCAAGGTACCTATTTAGCATACTCCAACATTGAATAAGCATCCCTCGGAAAAATTGTTTTTTTTTGACTCAATAATGAATGTTCTCCTTTAAATATTCCCCACTCAAGTGCAACACATACATGAGTAAAGAATAATCCAGCCAGTGAGCAAGTCTCGTTTGTTAGAATTTTTGTATGTTGGCTATGTTCCAATAACTACTTGTTGATAAATTATCCCTGGATAATTGCATTCTATATACATCTTTTTTGCCACGTCATATCTTTAATCTCAGAGCAAATTATCGTTGACCTTTAGACACATCATTATTTTACATCCACACAAGTAGACTGTTCTTTTACGGACACAGTCATAGATGACCATTTATATATAATTAAAAGAAACGGTTTAAAAACGGCGAACATATGGGTGGGAGCACATTATATCATGCTTCAAAATCACACACACACACACACACACACACACACACACACACATATATATATATATATATGTATATATGTGTGTGTGTAAATATATATGTGCGTGTGTGTGTATATATATATATATATATATATATATATATAGAGAGAGAGAGAGAGAGAGAGAATGATCAATAAATCTCAATAACCAAAGATATGTTGTGTGTGCATGTACATATATTTTGAGTGCTATGAATGTCCAATACAGTCATATGAATCAGAATCGGAGGCAACAAGTACTGCCAGTGGTATCACTTTCTCCTTCTGCAATAGTTTAGCTTAGGGAAGTGAATCCAAGCCATTTCTTAGGGCATTAGTATGAAGTGAAAATAAACTGTATCAGTTTGAGCTTGAACCCGGCTCGCCAAGTCTGTTCATCGTACTACCAACCGTGCAGCTGATCTGCCCCCTCACATAAACGTAGAATTAGTGAAACTGATTCCTCAGGGTAAGAAATGTCGGGTATCCTGTCAAATTTCAGATCAGATCCTTCTTTCAAGACTTGGAGATGATTCTATCTGATCAGATGTCCGCTACGAGGTTACATAATCTAATGTGACCTCTTGTCACATTCCTGAATTACGGCTAATGGATAATCTTAGTAATGATAGTGAAATATGAAACTTGATTTTGTCAACCTCTTACTGAGCCGACTTCATTTTCCTAGCCCAACAACTTTGACGGGTTCAGACTCCGATTTGAAAGTAAAAACCTGAAATGTTGGAGATGATCAACAGAAAGAAAACGGAAAAGAGAAAGACATATTTTATTCCTAGATCTTGAATCAACGAAAACAAAAATGGAAGAAAAGTAGAGAAAAAAAGGAAACTGAGAAAGGGATATATAAAGAAAGAGAGGGGACACAAAAGATAAAAACAGTAGTTTGAATTAACTGGTATCGCTAAACAGATTTTTCAATTAGAATTTATCATCTTTTCCTTTTTCTAAAATATTACGATAATTCATTATTCTTTTCATTCTTCTCTGCTCTTCTCCGTCGTGACTGTCCACAGAAGAATCAGGAAATTTTAGAATTATGAACACACTATCACCTCAATGAATAAAGGAACCATTTTTTTGTTGCTTTTTTTTTTTTGAATTCGAGATGGTGGGTAAAAGCTTAGAGTTCCAAGTAGAGTTCGACCATGAGTTAGCCAGTTTTCTTCATTTTCAAAATAGTATGCATTTATATACGGAACATCAAAGCTTTCGGTTCATTTTTTTTATATGAGCTTCAATGCCAGCTAATCATATGTTTTAGTCATACAATCAAGGTCATGGTGGTTTGGTTTCGGCCTGGCCAGAGTTCCCATGCCAAGCTTATTTTTGCATCAGAGAACCTTGAAACATGGTTACATTTGAAATTTTCAGGAATATTGCTCGATACAAAAATTAATGATCAAGCTTCAATGAATGAATTGAACATGTCAGACAGAACTTTTACAACAACCCTCTCCATTCTTTATTCGATGGTATATGAGGGAATATATTCCAATTGTGTTAATTTCAACTTCAATTTACCTTCATCTTATTTTTTCGATACAATGAGTTACAATACTTCATCCAATATTTTTTCAAATAAATTGTAAAAGAAATATTTTCAGCGCGCAATGTTCTGTTTCATTTTTTTTTTTACTGGAGATTCTGAATGACTTTAATAGAGTAAAAAGCGTGCATAATTGAAGTTAATGAAGTGAATGTTTAAAGGGGAATTATTTGCTGTTTGAAATGTCTTTCGATTTCTATTGTTCCCTCGACGTTCTCCTATGAATATATTCTATTTTTACCGACAATTTCCTGTAGATTTCTTTCCATTATATTTTTTCTCTGTATTGTCATCTGCCTTTGATGAGAATTCGATTTTTCTTAGGTGAAAGCAATGTAAGGAATGTTTTAATAGGAAGCCCAGAATAGAAATACTCGTTTTGTTCGATAAATTTTGGAGTCAAATACCACTAATGGTGAAAGCATGGAATCGCCTCTGAGTTGTTCATCCAGTGTTTTACTTCATAGATAATGAAAAAGCACTGATATGATAAAACACACTTCTTGTTTTAAAGCTTGAGATTTTGTTCTCATGAAAACATGATGATATAGAGCAATTATGGTAAGATTTGATTATAGATCAAAGAGACAGAAAAATACTGAATCGAAAGTAAAAAGGTCATTAGTTTTTTGTTCTTGTTTAGATTTCTGTGATTACCCTGGGACACGATCTTTGAAAATGAGAAGCAACATTCTCCTTCAAGCTGGTTTTAACCTTTCTGAATAGCAAACTGACAAATCTGCTTTAAATGGTGGGCCTTTACCATGACGTATCTTTATAAAACGTCCACCAAAAATTTCTGATCAGATTGGCAGATTGGTGCCCATGTCATTGTGCTGAATGCTTCACTGGGGTAAAGCTCTAACGGTCTTTGCTCAGTCGCAAGATGCATTATCATCCTGGAAATACGTCTTCATTATCAAACTTATTTCCGATAGATAGAAGGAGAAAAGTGTCCAAAATCTTAATTATGCAGCCGTGCATTGACTGCTGAATTAATGTTTTTAACCCCCTGCCTTGGTGTTTTACCTGATGTGCTACCCCATATCATGAAAGAGCTCCCCTGAGACAGTCATCTTTATATATTTCATTAAAATGGCACAAATAAGAGTTGCAGCTTCATTGCTTCCATCAAGAGAGATTCACAATCGATCACTGAATATCAATTTCATCTAATCAACTGCACTCTGCCATGGCCTTTTTTTTCAGACCATTGTAACCTTTTCTCTCTCTTCACGTATTAATGCTAGTTTATGGTTGGTTTTTCTGTAAATACATTCTATTCCATTCAGTGTATTTCTTACGATTCTGTACGAAACTATGGTTGCTGTTTTTTCAAAAATTTTTTGTCGTGTTTCCGCAATTCCAAGGCATTTACCTTTTAGTTTTGTACTCCGATACCTTGAATCCTCTTTTGGGTACACCTGTGTGTTTTCTTTCTTAAACTTCCCATTTTGTTTAATTCTTAAACGTAATTAGTTCAGACACAGCTGGGTAAGGACAGCCAACATCTTTTTGCAACATTTAATGTCGGATTTCCTTTCTTGATGGTTTTTTTAAAATATCCTTTTTATTTTAGTTGAGAGGTCTCTCGTTGTAACTACTTTTTCTTCCTATTTACCTTAGCTGACAATAACTCCAACATCTCCTTAAAGTTTGTTAGTACCTCCATTCAATGGTAGACTACTTTGACTTGCACTTGGTTTGATTTTAGAAATGAAAAGTAAAAGGTGATTCAACATTTTTCTCATGAGCAGTACGTATTCACTTATACATGTTTGTTTGTGTATCCAACGTCTATCAAGATTCATAACGGATTTCAATAGTTTTTTCCTGGAATGGCGGGCCATGGGTCAAGGAACTTCATTCAGGATTGTTTTTCTCCATCGAGATCATCCAATTTTAACGACCACAAACCGCGTGGTTGCCAATTTTCCTGTATCTATTTTTCACCCTTAGTTATCTTTAAACATTTTCATGGTGTTTGAAATGTTGGATAAACAGAACGATTCGAAAATAAAGTAATTTATATTTTTTTTTAGCGTGATACAAAATAAATTCTTTATGAAATCTAAGGAAGTTTGTTTCAAGCAGAATGATACGTCACGATGAATACTCGGGGGCAGGTGACGCTGATAGAGTTTGAGAAATACTGTGCTTGATTTTCATATTTACTTTAGCTTTTCAAATCTTTTCAGATCTTAAAATAAAACTCAGTCAAAATGGAAACCTTTTGATGCTCCTCTGCGACTGATAAGCCTTACAACAACTTCCTGGATTAAATTTTCACATGGAACAACGTTTACCATTCACCAATTCCAACTTCCTGACGTAATCAATTCAAATCTCTGAGTTCCTTTCAGGCTTGCATATCGGAACACTCATCTTCGTTCTAGTCGGTAATATTTTTTTTTGTACTGTTTCTAATTCTCATATTAACGTGTGTAATCTTACAATGTTGGTACGGCTAATCTTACCTATGTGGAATTAGTTCTTGGCTTCTTTAGTTAAACCAGGCAATCTTTAGGACTTTCACAGAGGACAGCTTAAGTAGAAGTAAACAAGAAAACCTACGCAAACTCAGAGGGTCTCCGGTGCATATTTAGATACATACATTGGATATATGAAAGAGAACCTATAACATCAAGATTGTATGATTTCACATATTGGTTAACAGATATGTATGCACAGGTTTTGCTCAAACTGTCACAAGCATATAATTGTGTCTATGTGTGTACATTACTGCCAATAAATATTTGAACAAGGAAAGTTTGCATATCTGACAGGAAAAAAAGAAGGGATTTCCCACAAGAAAAACAAACTTATTTTTACAATCAACTTGAAAATGCATGATTTTTGCATGTTTTTAAGTTCTTGATGCAAATTCCGGGGAATTGTTGAAATTAATTGAAAATGTCAAAATGCTACAAACCAACTATCCTGTTATAAGTTTGTTTTAAATCAACCAGCAAGGGGATTCGGACGACTGACATAAGTAGTTGGAAAAGATGCCAAAGGTTAAAAAGCCTTCAACACGATAGATTCTATTCAGAAACAAAGAAATCATTGTTTAGAAACAGTTATGAATACTTATGACAGTATTGTATGCATACATCTCTGATATGCTCGTTGGTATTTGAAAAAAATCCAGATATTATGGTCCTAATCGCATTGTTTTGAGGATTAAAAATGGGAACATTTTGTAACTTTTGTAATCAAAATAAAAAGGCATGGATACGATCATATTTTGTGGTTCTGAATGACTAATTACTATCTTTTTGATAGAACTAGATAGTTGAATGAAAGGACATGATTTTTATATCACTGAAAAAGTGTGAATGGAATTGATCAAGTTGATTGAAACGGCGGACAGTTGCTAAACTAGGTAGTCATTTTGGATCCTACCTCGTCAAAATCCTCAGTGTCTAATGTAGTTTTAGGCAATGAATCACACATTTTGTACTTGTTCTAACATTTATTTGAAGTATTCTGTATTCAAACAAACTATCATTCATATCGAGAGCATCGCTCATTTCTATGATATATTTGTAAAAGTGTCAATGAAAATGAATAAAAAAAAAACAGAAATCGTTCGTTCAAATACATATGATCTGTACTCTCCATACGTTTTTTTTCTTGTATGAAGTTCCTTATCTGACTCTCAACAGGAACACATTGGAATAAAATATGTTTGCTTGTTTGATTATATTCGACAATCTGCGCTCGTTATTTTTATTCTCTTGGCATTAAAAGCAAGTAAGCAAACTGCATGATAATTGCAACCTCAAAGTAGAAAGTGTTTAAATATAAATTGCTGGAATATCAACGATGCAATTCTATTATGAAAATATCCGTTTTTGGATTGCACGATTATCAAAATCTAGTAATTACGTCGTAAGACTTGCAATTGATTGCAAGAAGAAATTAATTTGTACGTATGACTACTACATTGACATCGGATAAGGACATAAAACAACTGCATTTGTTTAAAAAAGTGGTTCTCAAACTGGCACCATAACACCATAGTGTGTTGCATCTATATCTAAAGTATGCAGCATGACTTTTTTCTAAAGTGCAAACATTTATCACAAGCCTCAAAGCGTCTTGTGTTGATATTCTGTCACACATCTGCCGATGCTGAGACAAGATCACAACATAAAAACCAAGACAAATCCAAGATTGCTCGGTATCGAAAAAGACATGAAAGTGTACTTAGCAAGTGTCCCCCCCCCTCAATACCTAGCACATATGAAAATCTGGTCAAACACAAATGTGTCATCAATCCGGCAATAAATTATGAAAACCAATGGTCTACAGAGATGGGCTGCATTTTATATCCAATGTAAAAACGAACCAAGAAATCTCGTGTCTTACTTATCTAGTATCGTCCCAGATGGTTCTGTCTTCTAGAAGTGTCATATTTCATTTGTTTTTTCGGATGGATATATTTTTTTCACGAGTGTTTTAAATAATAGTGGAAAAGAAGTTACCCTAGGAATGAAATGCAATCTCTATCCGTGGCTACTTTTGTTCTATCACTATAGTATGATGAAGATAAATCCATGAAAACGTTTGTATCGCAATGATCTGAAATTCACTTATTTATTCTCCGCCATATCCCCTGGTGCTGTCAGGTTTTTTCTGACACACAATAAAATCGTATCAAAACTCTGGACGTAAGCAACCAGGATCTGTCAAAAAGTGATTCACTCAGTTGTATCAATTAGGAGTTTTGAAAGACGGATGTGTATTTCTTATACTGGGGGCCATCCATCCGTTTTTTTCAGAGAAAAAGTAATGGAAGCGGTTCATAGAAGAAAGTTGCTTTTTACATGTTCGATGCTGATGGAGAGAATGTGAATATTTCGGTTTGGTTGTTTTGTAAGAGCAGGAAAGAGAGGTGTGTGTGTGTGTGTTTGTGTGTGTGTGTCTGTGTCTGTGTCTGTGTGTGTGTGTGTGCATGTCAGTGTGTGTGCGATTTTGTGAATGAGTATAGCATCTCATTTCGAACCAAATTCTATCTTCATTTACACAGATACAAACTTCTCCCATCCAGCTCCAACGAAATAACCAAACACACGAGCACTCACATTGTCTCACATCGAACATGTAAACAACGATTTTTTTCTGCCAACTTCCAGGAATACATCCTCCTGGGGAAAAGATGGCTAGCCGCATTTCGAAATGCATCAATCTACGCCGATAGGATAATTTAAAAAAAAATAGAGGTAACACTTATCTCGTGAGTTTTCCTCTTCACCTTCCAATTTACATTTGCATATATAAATATATATATATATATATATATATATATATATATATATATATATATATATATATATATATATATATATATATATATATTGGCATCATGTTTCTTCATACCGGCTTTGTTTCTCTACAGGTTCCGATGAATGACATCGATGATATCCCCTCAGTCAGTTTTTTGTGAGTTCCTCAAAATTTAAGTGGTATTCTTTATCGCTTTTCTAAAGAAGTGAATACATTTTCACAAATATTAGTGCACAATTTATAAATGTTTGCATATGTATGTGTGTATATGTGTGTGTGTGTGTGTGTGTGTGTGTGTGTGTACTTGGATATGTTTGTGCGTGCGTGTAAATATGTGTTGGTGTTTTTGTACTCAATTCTGTGTTCAGATTTAAAATAAACAAATGTAATTGAAGTCTAGACGGCATATTTATACGTCATATACTTCCCAAGCTCCTATTTAATGAAATCAATTATTCGAGTAGGCTTGGCAATTACACTGAATATATGACGCACTATATCTCATGGGTTCAGTTAGCGTTTATTGAATTTCAATACATCATCTCCATCGGCCGGAAATTTTGTTCATACAATGGCAAAGAGAACCGGATGCATTGCAAAACTCTTCATTAGAAGCCATCAACCAAGACCGTCAACATTTGTTTATCTGGTTTTTAAGTGGCTCCAACTCGTCTGCTGGGTGGCTGGATGGCTAATCATGTGAGTGTCACACGTACACGCCACATCGATATATATATCTATATATATATATATATATATATAGATATATATATATATATATATATATATATATATATATATATATAGAGAGAGAGAGAGAGAGAGAGAGAGAGAGGAGAGGGAGAAGGATCTTTAAAGCTCTACATTAAATAAATTTCAAATAAAATGTAAGAAAAATAATCTTGTTATTTCGTTACCAACACCAATACCGCTTGTTAGATGTAAAGCAATCTGACTTTTGGGGGATTATACCCAACAAACACTGATAGAAGTAACTAATCCATTGATCAACCCCTTTTTCCAAATTTTTTATTGATCAATCCCAACAGAGCATTGTACTGAAAGACGTTGTTAGATGACAGTTTCTCTTGAGTGACTAACCTTTTTCAACCTCAGATTAAAAATCGAATTTTGCCCAAGACTGTTGATTATTTTACGTGAATTTCCAACTGTTCAATCATGTTTCAAATTTTTATATCGATACATACTTATCAATTGATGTCAATTTTAGGTTTAAGGACGAGGCAATCTTGTAGATTCTGCTGGAATTTCTAATTTAATAATGTATCAGATGCTTCTTGTGGTCATTGTCTGAAATATTTCCAAACTACCACAAATGTTAGAAAAATATACAAATAATTCTGAGATGATTTGATTTCAAATTTGAAATTGCAAAATTATGTGTTTAAACTGTACGTTAACAAGAATAAATCAAGTGTCGTATTTTTCTCAGTTTTTCAAAAATGTTCTTTCGCTCAAGTCCAACAAACTTCAACAGTTAAGTTACAAGAAAGGGCCTTATAGATAAATTTCTAGGGACAGCTAATAAAAAGAAAACAAACAAACAAAAAAAACACGAATCATCAGACCATCGAAGTAAGGTTGAACGGCATGGCAAGGCTCCTCGACAAAGTAACGAATGTCAGAATTCTAAAAACATTGAACTGTAACTGTCCTATGAAAAATCACTCCCCTTCAACCTGAAACCCAAATATAATGCAGACAACAAAATAAAACAAAACCTGAAAAAGAAGGAGAGAAAATCTACCCATCCAACTGAAACTTCTCAAAAACCAAAGTTATAAATTTGGAAGAAATAAGAGAGACGTACGATTAAACATAAACTGATTTTCAAAGTACATGTATTATACACCTATGTCATTAATAACGAAATCACTCATTTGGGAAAGAGAAAGAAAGAGAGAGAAAAATAGACATATCTGGCTTTTTTTTTCTTTGCCCGTTCCTGCCGAGTCATTGTCTCAAGAGCAAACACCCAAAAACCATCATCGAAAGGACAACATTATACATTAGTTCCTACCACATCAGAACACAGTCTGCTGACATATACCCAACCAATCTAGAAAGTGAGATCAAAAACGTCAAATGGGACATTATCGGTATTAGCGATATGAGAAGACCCAGAGAAGAATTAACCGGAATAAAGTCATTATCTTCTATAGAGCTATGGAAACAGGAAGTAAAACAAAATGGAGTAGGCTTTCTCATCAATAAGAACCCTAAGGACAATGTAGCAATCGCGTCTGATCGAAAAAATAAGCGTCACTACACAATTTCCAAAAAGGTTCGAATTGAATATTATCCAAGAGTACACTCCTAATTTGCAATCAACCCAAAAGAAAATAGACGAGTCCTTGACTTAAACTCTCCACTCCTCGATACATCATGGGATGTCATCAGGAAATAAAAATTGCTTCGGCAAATTTGGATATAAAGTACGGAACGAGAGAAGAGAAGATCTTGTAAACTTCGGAACGGCGAACGGGTTCGAAAGCATGGAAATCTCCAAGAAAGGGTCCACTGGGCAATGGACTTGAAAAAGCCCCACTACGAAATTAAATACGAAATATACTACATCCTGACGGACAATAGCGATACCCTCAAAGAAATCAAGGTCCAAAATCAAGTCAACGTAGGAAGCAACCACAGAATAGTAAGATGCAAAATACAAGTAAATACCAATAAGGAATGCAGAAAAATATTCCATACCAAATAAAAACCACTTTACATACTTGAAGAAGATCCTTCAAGCTTGAACTGGAAAACAGATTTAAAATTTCACTTAACAAGACGACACCAACATCAACAAACTCTACAGCAAAATGGAAACATCTATAATAGAAGTTGCTACTCTTTTTAAACCAGCAAGCTCACAAACCATATGTAAAATCTTGGATGATCCCAGGAATCTCATGGAAAAACGCAGATACCTCAAGCCACCACCAACAACAAGAGAAGAAATTTAAGAGACTTGACAAAAAAATTAATCAAGAAGAAACAAAGGGAAGACAAAAGAAGGTAAACGAAGGCAGTCATCATTTTTCGAAAAAGGTCTGGGTATCAAAGCTATAAGCAAAAACCTCAATTCAGAACAGAAGCAAATTAAAGCTTACTCGAGGAAAATGGGGACCCAACGACAGGATTGTCGAACGTTACAATGGATTTTCGCAAAATCTCTATTCATCCAACTAGGGACTACAAAAAAATGAACAAGATACGCAAGATGCACCAATCAATTCAAGTATTCCCCCGAAGTAACCCTGAGGAGGTGGAGCGAGCCATCAAACATTCTAAGAGGAGAGAGCCCCTTTGGACCAGAAAACATCACCATCGACCTACTCCGAAAAAAATGGATAAGACCATCGCTGACAAACTGGTAGTTCAATTAAATTTTTGCCCAAACAAAGGAAAGTCCCAAATGAAAAAGTACTATGGCTTTATATAAAACAGAAACAAAAAATAACAAACCAACTAAAGAACTATAAGCCTACTCGACTGCATGTACGAACATTTCACAAAGATTATCACCAACCAAACCACAAAAATAGTCGATGAAAATAAGCACAATAGCAAGCTTGCTTCAGAAGAAGCTAGTTGACCATTGACCATCTACATTCGATAGATCAGATGAAAGAAGAAACAGCTGAATATAAGCTACAACTTGCTGTGGTATTTATAAACTTTAGAAAGACCTCAACTTAGTAAAAATCCCTGAAGTCATGGAGGCCATCACTCTACCAGGTGTAAATTCAGTATATGCCAAACTGCTGCAACATATATACAGTCATAGCAGCTCCTTTATCGGGCTACATAGAAACTCGGAGACCTCAAAAAAAGGGGTTGGGGTAGACAAGGTGATTCTAGCTCAACCAAACTCAGCACAGCCTGCATGGAGATGATCTTCAGAAGACTAGCCTGAGAGAATAAAGGAATCAAAATAGACGATGAATATCTGAACAACCTCAAATTTGCAGACGACATTGCCCTTTTCGCTGAGAAACTACATGACCTCTAACTAATCGCAGATGAACTAAATGAAGAGAGAGAGAGAAAATAAGCCTACACATGAAATTCAGCAAGGCGAAAAACATGTGCAACAACCACGTCGAGGTATAAGTAGAATATGATCAAAATTGAGGACACAAAACTGGATAAAATGGACCATTACACTTACATAGGATAACAAACCTCTAAAGCTAAAAACTTCTCTTGGATAGCAAGCCATTGGCAGAATAAGCTCAAATGTTAGAAATAAGATCCCGTTAATCTTGAAGAGAAGGCTGAATAACCAACGCTTCTTTCCAGTACACTTATAGAGCTGAAACATGGAACCTAAGCAAGAAAAAGACTTGCTAATTGAGAAACATGCAGCGTTCACATGAAAGAATAGCATGGTAAACCAACCCTTTTTCTGGCCCTTTAGGCAGAATCAAGGTGTAGTATCTGTAATACGGCACAGACCGAGGCGCTGGTACTGACACTGCCGAATTGGTAAGAGGTTGTGTTGTGCTTGGCATCAAAGACCAAGTGCGCCAGTGCATACGTCAGCCAATGGTGTTCTACTGAAGCTGCACTTTGTTACGCGCATTGGGAGCCTTTGGACTCGTCTTTGGGCTCTTCCATTATTACTTGGCCCAGCTGCAGGGGATCCGTTGTACCATGACGGCACGGCTCCATTGCACTAAGAGGAGCACGTCCTAAAGTGGATGCTTTCGTGGCGGAGGTTGTTTCAGATTCTACAGTCACTTTGCAACTAAAGTCTTGTCGGCTGGAGGTATTTTTCAATGGTTGCTCTCATTTTCTTCAACCCAAGCCTTGTGTCACATTTTGCTGTGGTGGGATAGTAATTAAATAGCATGCTAAACCAACACTTTTTTCTGGCCTTTTGGGCATGGATTCAAGTGTAATATCTGTTCCTCCAGCAGAGCCTGAGGCGCCGGTACTGACATTATGCATTAGCCAATGAGGATTTACTGAGGCTGCACATATCATACGCACCTGGGGCAGCACTGTTCCATTGCACTCAAAGGAACAGGTCAGGATTGTCCAGATGCTTCCGTGACGGCAGTTGCGTTGATTGCTTAGTTGCGTTGGCTGGAGCTATGGTGTCTCCTATTTTCCCAACGAAAAGCCCTGACCTTGAGTCACATTTTGCTTCAGTTGGAGAGTAGACAAATAGAACACATCTTTCCTAGCCTCTCTTGGAGTATCTGTTCCCCGGCAAGGACCGAGGCGGTGGTACTGACATTGCCTGTTGAATGGGCTGGAGACTGTGTTGTAGTTGGCATCGAAGACCTGGTGCACCGGTGCAATGTGGTAGCCAATGAGGTTTTACTGAGGTGGCACATTGCTACACGCATTGGGGACCTTTGGACTCGTCCTCCGGCTCTCCCGCTACTACTCAGCCCAGTTGCGGGGGGAAACGCATCCTAGGACAGCACTGTTCCATTGCACTAGACAGAACTGTTTCAGCTCTTGCCTGTCGCTTTCGTGTCAGCGGTTGCTTTGCTCGCTCAGCAAACCAAAGCTGCATCACCTTGAGCTACTTTTCAACGGTTGCTCCTATTTTCCCAATGTAAAGCCCAAGCTTTGAGTCATATTTTTCTCTGGTTGGAGAGTAGATAAATGAAATGCTAAACTAATCCTTTTTTGTCCTTTTGGACAGGATTTAAGAGTAGTATCTGTTGTGGTTGGCATAAATGACCAGGTGCATTGGTGCACTGCGGTAGCTGATGAAGTTATACTGAGGCTGTGCATTGCTACACACATTTAGAGCCTTTGGACTCGTCCATGGGCTCTCCCACTACTATTCAGCCCTGCTGCATGGGTTCCATTGTACCAAGGCAGAACTTGCATTGAAAGGGACATGTCGGGCTTATGCCTGGCGCTTCCGTGACTGTGGTTGCCAAAGCAACCACAGTTGCTTAGCAACCAAAAGTGCATCGGCTGGAGCTATTTTTGATGGATTGCCCTAATTCTCTCCCCTGTAAAACCCTGACCTCGTGTTGGGAGAGTATATAAATAGATGTTCAACCTCACGTGGAAGGACCTCGTTACGGTGCAAATCATCTGGCAAGAGACAGTAGTCAGGGACATTATAGAATCAATTGAAAAGCTCAAATGGCGATTGGCTAGCCATGTTGCAAGAACATCACAACATAGATCCCCAGAGATCACACGCAGAACTGTGACCGACAGAGTACTAAATAGAGAGACGAACTACACAAGTTTGAAAAGTAATGACTTGCAATAGACGAGTGCAGCAGATCCTTTAGAAGGTGTCTGTCCAATGACATACGTTGAGAGACTGATTATTAATGCTTTATCCTTACTCAATGTTTTTGCATTAAGCATTTCATGAAACAGACATCGTATATTGAATTGCTGATTCGTAATTTGATATATATATATATATATATATGTATGTATGTATGTATGTATGTATGTATGTATGTATATATATATATATATATATATGTATGTATATATATATATATATATATATATATATATATATATGTATGTATGTATATATATGTACCATTAGTAAATGACATTTACTGATAAATAACCCCGACTTCAAAACACTGTACTCCCGAATTCTCTAGTATTCATACTATATATATATATATATATATATATATATATATATATATATATATATATATATATATATATATATATATATATATATATTCCACTTCCTTAGAGCTTAAAATTGGAAGATTGTTTGGGAAAGCTGCAGAAATGCCTGACCTGGTTTTAAGGTGAAAAAAATATATCGGGTGAAATGGTCTATACCGAAAACAACATATTCTTTATCCACTACAATCCTGAAATTTTTGTAGTTCTCACAGTTAACATTCAGACAAACTCCCACTTTCAAGTTCAGAGGGACCCTTATACAGGTAGAATATATGTAAGCAAACAGTGGACCATAGATCAGTTTTCCCGTATGTAAAAATTGCATAAACAGAATTTGTTCAACCGTTTCAGATGTTTTGTTTCTAACCTGTTTTATTCCTTAACCATGATTGTAGAATAATAAAATCAACAAGAGTAACGGAATGTTCTTTCTTTTAGAAAACTCTGAAAGATTACCATTTTTGTTGATCAATAAGGTATGTTTTATCAATCACGAGACGGCAGTTATGGGATGTAGGGAGTATTGATCTCTCCACTTCAACCAGTTCGTCAGGCTGTCGAACTCGATGATCAACAAGTTACGTTCGTAATCAGCAGTAGTTTTTTTTCTTTGTGCTCTTAGTTGAACAAAACTGAACCTGTCTATTTTGTCACATCATCTTACTTTTTTTTACCGACCACTGTTGTGCATATCTCTTGGCATCAACGTTGTTAGTTACAGCATAAACTGTCCATTGCAGTTCGAATTTTCTTGATTGATAGTTCAGTTCAAAATTATTTTGAAAACGCTACGGGATACGAAAGGTTACTATAAGAAAGACGGATGGCATAAAGGCTTAAACGATGCCAATATGAAAACATCCATAACGAAAACATAATTTGTTTAAATAAGTTATCTTATATTGGAATAGATTTTTTGAATCTACAGTATCTGATGGAACAATAGCTGGGATCAAACAAATACTACAGAAGGATTGAGAAGGTGAGCCGAACAAATCAAATAGATTTCCCTGTTGAAGTACGAACCTTTGTTTTCAAAAGGGGGTTCATAAAGTGACGGATGGTAATTAATGGACGGATGACTGACAAGTGCTAAACCAATGTCTAACCGTATTGAAGTGTCATCCATATATTTTGATAGTTTAATGTTCTTTGAATCATTCTCATTAAAATATCAACATTTCGAAATGTTCTCTTTCGAATCTAAAATAAATTCCCAGGCAATCACTATATTTATGGGTTCAATTTATCGAAATCTTCTCAAACAAGCCTTTTCCTTCTTCTCCATCGGTATCAACGGGCACTTCCACATGAAAATAATAATTTTGTTTCATCTTCTCCAACTACTCCGAACAATTGATTCTCCAAACGTCAAATTTCAATTTAGACCAAAGATACAACAATAATCCTCAAAATTAAGGAAGTAAAGATTAACATTCCCTCAACCTCATTTGAAATCACGATTAATTAATTAGTAGTCGTGTCGTTTATTCACTGAGCTAAATTGACAAGTTTTACATATCTACCGAAATTCAAAACGCTTATTCCATTCTAATAAATGAATACATTTACAAAATTTGGATTTCACAACTGTGACCTGAAATCACGACCAAGTGATTGGTGGCCGACTCTCTTACTGACTCAGCTAAAGTGGCAAATTTTGCAAATCTACAAAATCCATCTTAACAGAGCTTACCAAAGACTAATTATTGCTAATTATTACATATATCTATGTCAAAAATTATTTTCCTAAGATAATTCTCATCTATTACATAAAATACAAAATATGCCAATTCTAACATATATGCAGAGTCGTTTGGTTATTTTGTATACTATAAAACGAATTATATATCATCTTCACGCTGGAAATATGAAATTAGCATTCCTCAAATGTGATTCAACATTATGATTAATTGAGCAATAAGCAACTCTCTTACCAACTGAGATAAACAGACAAATCTTGGATTTCATTGTACACACATACACACACACACACACACACACACACACATATATATATATATATATATATATATATATATATATATATATATATATATATATATATATATATAAAAGTTTCATCTTTAGTTGGAATACAAGTATGAGTTTGGGGTTTCGCAAAATTGGGGTTCAGCTTTATTTACAACTAGCCATCGTAGAGACAGCGCGTAACTTTATCCCCTCTTTCCCTCTCCAAGCTTGCAATACTCCCCTAAACCCTGCAACCTTCGTTGAATCAACTTGAAATAGCATCTTCATCATATTTTGGGCCTGGGAACACTCAAAAAATTTCTCAATCAAAATTCATCAATAGTGATTGGTTCTAAGTTTAATGCCATTTTGGCCCACAAAAGGCTTTTATATGAATGTTTGACCCTTACAAGGGGCGAAACTTGTAGATTAGGGATTCTTTCTCACCAGAATTGAGTGTTAAAATTTGTATACTGTTGGCAAGATATGAATGTTGGAAAATTCCCTTCTCAGTCAATTGTCAACTAATATACATGGAGACACCGAAAGTCATACAGCATTCCTAGGAGTAATAATTGAAAATTGAAAAGATAATATTCTTAGCTTGACTCTAATCCTTTTCCATAGGGATTAGCAATATAAGATATTTTAAGCCTATTACTTTAGAGTCTTCTACATTACCATTTATTCAAAGTGATATTTGAAATGAGTTTGCGTGCAGGTACGTATTTAATTTTAATCCGATTTTTCAAAGAATATATAAAACTAAGTAACATTTCAATTCCAAGTCGAGTGAAAATATACAAAACATTTATTTGATTTTAGGGAATATTTTAATAGTTGGTTGTGCAGCCATAGAGTGAAAATACATCATATACATCTATCAGGTAGAGAAGTTCTAAAAAACAACATCATAGTGATGTTGAAGTCAATTCATCCTTTGGAAAATATTCAAATTCATTGAAACCAAAGATCCGTTCACTTGAATGTAAATTAGAAAATATTGCTCAAAAATTAGGAAAAATTTTTCCCTGTCAGTCATTTTGAATAAAGAATGATTTAAATCTTTCATCACTGCCCGTACCTCTCACTTCATGTTAGGAAAAATATGAGAATATTTTTGTATCCGCTGGATATTTTTAAAGATATCAAACAGCGTTTTGAGTTAGTAATGAAATTATGGTGTGAAAAACTGTTCGTTGGGTGTAGTGTCAGTAAGGTAAAGAACTATATATATATAGTGGGAGAGTCAAAAGATAATAATTACCATAATAGTTATTTGATAGTTATTTTATTATGTTGAGCGGTAACAATCATTTTATGCAAAAAGTTTGGTAAGGTTCGGGATCAAAAGTGATTATGAGAAGGTTAATGAAATTTGTTGTTGCATAATGACAGTGAAAATTCAACTGGTAAAATCTATCTTTTTCCATATATATATATATATATATATATATATATACTAAATTTTAAGAAAGGAAGAACATTCTTCCAATATCTTAAGATGTTCCAGTTCCTACCAGTGCTAGTGAGTTCAACTTGAATTTTTCAATACAATTCAGTATTTACATAATCTTTCAGCAATTGATAGATATCTTATAGTCACAAGATATTTAAAAAATCAAAACGTTAGGGCTGAAATGATTGGAAGAAATTAGCCGTCAAAGTATCCATTATTAAAACAACAACATGTAGACATTTGATTCTGAATGTGGAGCACACACCCCAAAGGAAAACAATTTAGTTATAGCAATAACAATCCGAGAACTGGATGTAAATAGAGAAAAATTGTTTGGTGCCTTAAAACTGAGTCGTGCCAAAGCTTAGCGGATAACTTTTTAACAATACAATATTATTGATTTCCAATTATAGACCCTGTTAATTATTGATAATTTGGTACAATGATTTCATAACCATACAAAATTATCCATTTTCAATGATACAATCTTATTAATTCTTAATTACTCAAAACCATTATTCACAAATATTTCAATAGATCTTATAATAACAGTCTCAACCCATTAGCTATGACGCAATTGAAAGCAATAGAATATTTACTTCGGCGCAACTCAATTTCACTCAAT
This sequence comes from Thysanoteuthis rhombus, assembly GCA_963457665.1. Taxonomy (NCBI): domain Eukaryota; kingdom Metazoa; phylum Mollusca; class Cephalopoda; order Oegopsida; family Thysanoteuthidae; genus Thysanoteuthis; species Thysanoteuthis major. The sequence goes on from OY735206.1 coordinate 23,863,885, forward strand.
AGAGAGAAATAGTATAGTTTTACTATGTACCTTCATCTACATACATCGGTATTTTTTGTTACTTTACCGATATTCTCCATTGTTTGAAATCCTGAATTTTGCGAAATTTTCGGACTTATCATTATATCTCTATAGCTTTTCAACCTGAGAGTTGTATTGCTATTGTAAGACAGATATTTTTAGCTGGTGAGCTCAGACATAGAGCCAAATGTTTAACAACCAGAAAACAACAGAAACAATGTTAATATCCCGAAGCCACCCGACTCCCTCAATTCATGCTTGGACATAGTTATTCACAGCTTCTCCAACTGTATGTTGCATCACTTCATCGTTTTGCCGATGGTATATATATATATATATATATATATATATATATATATATATATATATATATATATACATACATACATAAGTGTGTTTGTGTGTGTGTCAGTGTCGTGAAATTAAGTATAATTTTGTATATTTTCTAGATAGTTCCCCTATGTTGAACTGCTTGGATGACGTTGTATACTTGGCTTGGCAAGAACAAAACATAAGTGATGCCCTGGAAAATAAAATTTCGAAATAAGTCTTGCAAATGCAGGATATTTGGAAAACTTAGCTGTAGTGTATCAAGCGAGTGTTCAAGTCCAGATCATGTCCAGTTTATAATATCAGTCTCATACGCAAAACCCTACACCTGTATGGTTAGGTGTATACTTGTCTTTTCTGTCAACGTAATCAGTAGTGATATATATTATTTTGCGACCGGTAAAAGACATTGAGTACTAACAAAACTTGGCTATTTAGTCGATAATGTAATGGATATCTTTCGTATGAAGAAAGAATGACATCGTTGCGACTTGAACATATTGATACAGAAAGCTATCCAATCCTCAAATATTTCAGTTATATATGTGCCTTGCTATTTAACCCATGCCTTGGGGGCCAGGGTGAAAATGAATGAATACTTTCTCCAAAAGAATTAGAGGGAAGTAAATGTAATCAGCCACGACAAGTGTTTGAAACCAGTTCGCTGATTTCATTATTATTTTTTTTTAATCATAAAGCTTGCCAGACATCGCAGTCTATAATTGAGTAACAAGGTACATTTTCAATTCAGCTAAAAGAAGTTGCATACGAAAAAAAAGCGGTCAGAATAAATTTGTTTCCTGATGATACTGGTATTTGCAATAGAAAACGTCAGAAATAGAGAAAAAAACGTGTACATTCTAGTTTGTTTGTTTTTTTTTTCAGAAAGAACGTCAAAATGAAGCCATGAAAAGTTCAATTTTTTATCCTAAACATCGAAAAAAGAAAAATCGGAGAAGGTTCAGTGGAGTAATGGTGCCAATCTTCGAGTCTCAAGACTAAACAGTACGGTAAATTCCAATCAGCTGCTTGTATAATAAACCATGTGCATGTCTACTGTATGTCTGACACAAGGGAGATAACAAACTAAACGATAGTAGAAGTATTGTGAATTCGCATAATTAGATGTTAGACACACAGAGATTTTTCAAATTAGTGTAAGAATGAATACAATGCAACTGCAAAATTAGTTGAATATCGCTGCCATATTTTGGCGTCAAGGGTAAACTTTGAATCATTGCTCATGTGTGTACAAGTGCATGAATTTTCAATTTTGTTGCCATTAATATTGAACACGATTATGGATGCACGGTCTCTTTTGAACGTTAAATGTAAATTTGATTACATTGGAATGAATGCAATAACGAATTGATATCAATTTCTCTTTACACACTTGAGAAAAAAGACAAATTAAACCTCTAATTACATGCCACCTGCTATGCCATCAAGACATTCAAACGTTTCATTTCCTTTATACAACAGGCCTCATTAGCACGTAGGAATTGTCATATTACGTTCACATCTGGCGGATACGACACGCAATTGACAACATTTAACAAAGAATTAATCAATAGAACTCAGTGTTTTATTTCTAGGAAAGAGAATAATGGAATTATAAACTAATTACACAGTGTTTGTTTCTTGGTAGTGCGTTTTATTGCTTATGTCAAGGATATCGGCCTTGTGAAACGGGTTTATCAAGTTCCTTGGTACCTTTGCCTTTGGGACAACCTTCATACAGGTTTTCTAAGCTGTGTGAACGAAAATGTGTGAATAGCAATGTATAAATGTTCTGATTACTGAAACAAATTTTGAAAGGGAGTCATATCCATTTTCCTTACTTTTTGACCTACACAATTAGAAAATGACTTTTATTATCCTGGAATTAAAAAAAAAATTCCCAATGCTGCATAGCGTTATCTGAGCTGTTGCCTCTTAATCCTGCAGTATTTACTCCTTGGATTTAGAATATATTCACACGCATGCCTGCACACATACACACAACACGGAATTGACAGAAAAAAAGATTTCTGGTTCGGCGTTTACAACTGTAAAGCTTTCTAGAATATATAAAGTCAAAAAATATAGTCCAATAAAGTCAAAAAAGCTTTCTTTCCGAAATTGTTTTTCTTTCAGAAGGTGAGTAGTGAAGTACCCATGATGATTTTCAATTTTGTAAACAAATCAGCACGACCAGGAGCTCTGAATCAAACAAGTACATGAGTACAAACACGTAGAAATTCAAAAAAACAAAACAAAACTGGATAGCACCCTTTGCTATATTCGATGGCAACTGTTGTTCATTATTAATTAACGTCTTCTACATGACAATCACAAAAAGCAGAGGTACCTGTATTAGAAATGAAAATTCCAACTTCCTATCTAGGTTGCATAGAACATGGTTTACCAGTAAAAACGAAACATACCCTTGCATAATGTTTGATGCCTCAACTCGTATCGCATGAAGATCGTCATATTACTCACCTTCACATCTAACGAATGAGACGAGTAATTGGCAACGTTTGACAAAGGAATAGTTGATAACAGAGATTGTCTTTCTATTTCTATGTTGAAAAATAATATGAATACCCAAGTAATTATCTTTGCTTTTGATCATGGGATTTTCTTGTATTCGATACCGGTAGCATTCCTCTATTGAGGATTAGTACTGATTAAACATTGGAACAGGTTTTGCCAATCTCGAATCTAAGTCGACGGCTTGAATGTACTTTGTTTTTGCCGATCGAAAAAAAAAGGAACTGCAAGAACAAAATCAACCATTCTTTTCATTCTGGGTAGCGGGTAAACTTTTCGTTATCTATCTATCCGTCATGTTAAACCAGATTGCTATATGAAATGGATATTTCCCTACCGTAATTTGAATCACTATTTAGTGATCAGTGGGCGGATCACTTACCGACTGAGTGAAACTGACAGGTTTAACTCATCTATGGAATGGTTTATCATGATTTTCTCGATATATATATATATATATATATATATATATATATATATATATATATATATATATGTATGTATATATATATATATATATATATATATATATATATATATATATATATATATATATATATATATATATATGATACAAACTCTCCATTCGAAATAGAATCGGGGGTAGGGATCGATCCTGCAAGCGGTCAGGCAGATCATTCGATGCCCTTGCTGATATGGTAGCATCCAATTTTTTGTAATCATACTTCACATGATACACAATTAATACAAATCTTGACGTTGATCACAGATAAAAGCAGAGTGTAAATGGATTTCTCAGAAAATTTGTGGATGCCTGTGTAACAAACAAATATGAGAATGAACCGCCCCATTCATTGGTACATTTATTTAGCTGAGGCAACTCTGTAGTGATTGCATTCCAAATATTTTTATACTTGAAATTGAATCAGTACGGCATTGCCTCCTCTGAATTAAGTGATTTTTGTACCTCTTGCTCTTATTTTGTTCTTCAGAAAACCATGGGCATTCTGACTTGTGCTTCGGTTGGACTATAAAATCTCTTTACAACGAGATCAAGCCTCCACGTTTAAATTGTACGAAAGTTTAATGGGGTCCTGATGGACCACACATTTTTAATTGTGGGTTTCAGCAATATTCTTAGGTCAATATTTTTTCAAACTATGTACATATTTGTACAATTATTGTCAATGATGTTGTGCCTGGGGCCCAACCTCCCCAAATATATATATATATATATATATATATATATATATATATATATATATATATATATATATATATATATATATATATATATATATATATATACAAACATACATACATACATACATGCATATATACATATATACATATATATATATATATGTGTGTGTGTGTGTGTGTGTGTGTGTGAACCCCAAAATCATTTATCGGACACATACTTATAAATTTGGAGATTCTAGACCAAATTTAATTGTACATTGAGTACAATTCATTTTGAGCGTTAGTAGAGTGAGGTGGACTCCAACAATAAGTTTAACAGTTATATCTTTACTCTTCAAAATCTCTTCTTCAAATGTTTTACGCACATGAATTAATCATCTAGAAAAAAACTCACGAAAAAAGTTTTCAAAATATGAAAAAAAAGTAATGAAGGCACCATTCACTAAACATGTTGGGTCTGCGGGGACCCCTTTGGCAAACAAAGGGTTGGATTGGTTATGAATAATCTGTAAGAAAACCTTCTTCGTTGCAAAAAATATCCAAACGTCTGAGCTCCTGGAAACAGTTATCGTCATCAGCGCTTAAGGATTACCAAATCATTCCCATCTATATCAGGTAGATAGGGAACATGAATGACAACGAATTGATCAATACATAGAGCTTTGGTTCCAGGGAGAAAAAATTGGATTTCAGTGTGATTATCTTTTTTTAAGGCAGAATGTTCTTGTATTTTTTGGCGAAGTTGTTCCGTAATTGATGGTTATTATGATTAAACTTCAGAACATTAGATATTTATATGAACTTGACTAGCGAACGCATTCACATGTTTTTTCTCAGAAATAAATAAATGTGTTCTGTTCACATGGAACTTCACATTGTATTTCTTTGTGTTGAGTTATCTTTGCATTGAAACAACTCAGCACTGAAAAGCAAGGGTGACAGATAAGTGATCATTATTTATTGGAGCGCCTGAAAGTGACTTTAGGTTTAGAGTTCATTGAAGAGCGAATCATATTTTAAAAGGCTTCGAGAAATTCAGTTTATGATCTATTAGAAATGAATGAAGTCATTTATCCATCAATCAAAGGGGTAGTAAACGTTCAGACATGAACTTTGACTTGTTATCTCGAGTATTTTACTTCCTTCTTATTATTGCTTGGGTGATTATTTTCATTTGGGCTTACTTACTTTCAATATTTAAAACAGTTCCAAAGGCGATCCCTATCTTTCCTTTAAACGTTCTCCTGAATATCACTGTCAACGTTTAAAACAGATAATTTCTGTTCACTGAAACGACATTCATCCAATGAACACTATACAATGCCGAAATGGTGCTAGGCAATTTAGCAATTTACATCAATAAGTACGAAAAACAACTTGTGCGTTCCTTCACCATGAGAACAGGAGATTTTTGTAACTATTACCAATGCTGCTATGATTGCAGAATATAATCTTTTAATTTTGAAAGGCACATAAGTTTACGTTGAGTTGGAATGATATTTTGAGTGCCTACAATGACTGTATTTCAAGTCTTCCACATCAGCCCGGATGTATCTCAACCTTCAATATTGAGGCAGAAAAACGGAGAAAAAGGCTATTTGGAGCCCTGGGAATGCTAGAATGTTGTCCAATGTAAATTAATGTTGATTTTGCTTTAAGCCATCTTAGATGGATGGGACATCTGCTTTAATATTGGTCTTTTGCAAAAGTGACTGAAACGAATTCACGAGAATCGGAGCGTTTATATATTACAAATAAACTCTAAAAACGATTTTCATCTTTTCAACTAGATAAATAAAATATAATTTCGTGTAAAAACACATACCTGTATGCAGCATAAGCTTTATAAAAGATTGTTATAATCATAATATGAATGACATTTGAAGATCTGAATCCTGAACATCAATTTGCAAACGCCAGTTTTTAATCTATAAAGCATCATCTGTTGACAATAGTATTCTCCATCACATTCATAAACAATTGATACTCAAGCTTGAATCTAAGATAACAAATTAGACAAATAACCGAATAAAAACTATATACATGTATAATACGCCAAAAGATGTTGGCAGCATTTGCCAGAACAGATACACATTAAATGCTGATTATAGATTAGTCTCCTTTATGTATTGATCTATTATTTTAAAATAACGTGAACCTGGATTTCAATACTGACTGAGAATGACCAAAAAAGTACAGAGGAACATGCTGGTCTTGGTTTGTTTTTGAAAGCATGTGTAAAGTAGTATATCATAAGAAGAATATTGAACCTAAGTTTGGATTATATATTAGAAAGAGGAGAATTTGGCGTTGCGTGATTGTATTTGAAAAAAAGTAATTACTCACGTCTGGAACACACCTACCCTTCCAGCTCCCCCAGCATCACACACTCACACTCACACAAAAATAGACATACGCAAAGATATATCCATACGGACACATACACACACTCACAAATAAAAAGCATGGTATCTGTTCTAATAGGATATTATGAATTTAGATTGAAATTCTTAGTGTTCTTAAACGAAATTTAATTTGACTGCATATTTAAATAGCATTAAAAGATGTTTGAAGTTTTATGAGTATTTTAACGTAAACTTCTTGAGATGTACTGCGCATTTTGCACTCACTATCTCTGTGTCTCCGCCTCTCTGCCTCTTTCTACATATACATATATATTTACATATTTACACACACGAATATAAATATAGATAAATGTATATGTATATATATGTGTGTGTGTGTGTGTATATATATATATATATATATATATATATATATATATATATATATATATATAAAGTATATATATATATGAAAACGTTCTGATGAGCATATGTACTTATAGACATATGTATATATGTATAGAAAATAATGTGTGTATGAGTTATATAGATATATGATAGTTATTTGGTTTACATATTTGTGCGTTATTATGGAAGAAATATCATGTTATATTGACTGAAAACCCTTATATATATAAGCAAGCCATCTTTTATGTAAAAAATACACATAAGGATTGAACAACAACAAATGATGTTTATCATTATGATTATATCATTTTCCAAATGTGTATTCGACTGGTTCGAGACAATGACACTAGTTAGTTAAACAACTCTCCCTGATAGCAAATTATGGTAGCACTTCAAATTCTTTAATCACTCTCCAATTATATCTCAGAAGAATAGAATAAATGATTCGTTTGATTCATTTAACAATTCATTTTCATTGAAATGGATGCTAAATTTAGCTTTTAGAACCACAGAACCTGCTTAGAATCTTTGCTTATCCTTAAGTTTACCCAAAAAACATTTCTAAAGAGGCATTCGTAGGAGGTTGAGCAAGTAGGTTCAGTATGATGTTATATTTTGGTGCAGATCAAGGAATTTATACTCACACGCATGACAGCCATATATTTTCACAACGCAATATTCCATTGTTTTACTGGTATCCCCGAATAACACATGATTTGATGGATTCAGAATTCTAATCCACTTTCAGTTTTTTCTACGCAATTAGCAGAAAATCGCCTTAGGCATGTCATTAAACGAAACGTGACAAGGCCGAACGTGTTTCTGCATCAGATTCTAAGATCCAAAATTTGATAGATCGTATAAAATTGTTTGTTTACTCGGAAGAGTTAAGCGCATAAGTTTGATTCTATATGTTTTATTTTCATCCTGTTTGCTCCGAATTTTTTTCGTGTATTTCCTGTGTTGAATTCCAATACATTAGAAATAAGATAGCGGTTTCCGATAGGAAATCTCTTCCTAGGAAGCTCTAAGAAATCTTTACATTTTGATGATAATCTGAAAATCACACATTCAGCTCTTCTCTTTCATTTACCTCTGTCAATAAAGATGGGAAACGCACACAAACACATTCACACACTCATACACACACATGCACGCACACAAACACACACACACACACAAACATATATATATATATGTATACATGTATATATATATATATATATATATATATATATATATATATATATATATATATATATATATATATATATATATACGGGAAATCGGTCACGGATAAAGTGATTTGATTTCAGCGAATAATCATTAGTATTCTTACAATTATATCCCCTGCATCCTTTGTAACTCTCCACACGATAATATATTCAAAAATTCTCCAAATATATCGATGGCATTTTTTGAAAGTCAAGTCTTGTGGGGAGGAGAATTGGTCACATTTCGGGGATCAAAATCTTTTCTCGAGTTTAGAGATGAAAATAGAATATAAGGAGATTAATGATTAAATTACTTACATCGAAGAGAACAGAATTATCTCATCATTTTTTTTTCCAAATTTAAAATTTATATTGTCTGAACTTACATCTTTCGTCTTTTATTGAGCTTTGATCGCCGGATATGCTTGAGTCTTCGGAAAAAAGCCTCCACGCTGCCAGAAACAGGAGAAGAGACTGATTCAAAACAAAATTACCTTCTTTATTGACCCCACACTAAAAACCAATTAGGGGAATGGGGTTCTAAACATGAAAACATTTTCTGTAGAAATAAAAAGGAGTGAATGTTGAAAATTCAAACCCTGTGGCTCTATTGGTCTGGCTTGTACGCGCTACGCATATATATTTCCCGCCAACCTGACCAACAAAAGCTGAAGAAATCCAGGTGGACAGATCTGGTTGAAGATTTCCATTCTTTTCTCCTTTCTTTTGTTTTTTTTTTTTTCACTTGGCACTACCAGAAAAAGAGCCCCCATCCCTGCATACGGACAGTGCACGAGAGAAAAGTCTTGGTTGTCAACGATACAAACTGTCAAGTTACCACTGATTTTTTGGCAGCTTGCCAGTTTGGTGGTGATCAATTAGAAAAAAAATTGAGAGGAGGTGATCAATCAACACATTACTTCTCTTTCTTTTTCGCTGTGCCATTACCATTATATATGAGTCTTAACTTGAAAAAAAAAATAACGTGAATGCTGCCCTACAAAAATTGAAGGATCAATCCAGCATATACTTTCATTAAAAACGTATATAAGGGTGTGAATTTACTTTATTTTTCCTTGACGATATGAAATAAAAATTAGATGCTGAAAATTTCAGCCCTCTAACTCCAGTCTTGCGGTTCGTGAGCGTAATTGATACATACATGCCAGTGGGATCAACTGAAGAAACCTTGGTTAACAGCCTTGGTTGAATGTTCCTGATGTGTGCCAATGAAATAAAAGAAAATTCTCTCTCGTTTACTTGTTTTTGTTTGTTCGTTTGTTTATGTTCTGTTTTGTTTTTTCAGATTCCAAGATCCAGGGTTTGATAGATCTTCAGATTCTCATCGAATCGTCGGTTTTCTCAAAAGAGTTAAGTGTATAATTTTGTATTCAGGTTTATTTGTTTATTTTCATTCTATTTGAAGCAGATATCTTTCAATTTCAAGATCAAAGTTATATACATCAAAAGAAAATAAGATAGCAGTTTCGGATGGAGGATTCATTTCAAGGAATCTCAAGGAAACCTTTAGATTCAGGCGATAAGTGGATTTGAAAATGATTCACTCAGGTTTGTTAATGGATTTTTGAAAATGATATTCTCTCAAAACTTTCAGTTCACCTCCAAATAGTGTTGGCTACAATGATCTTCGCACGATTATCGAAGTTGAGCAATGTCAAACCTGATCAGTCTTCGATCGGTGACCGCTTGGGGATATATGATGCTTTGAAATTAGTGGTGCTTGTTGCCTCTAAGCTCATTCAACATATTGTGTGTCGAGACAAGAGGATCATGACATGTCAGACCTAGGGAAAGGGGCAGTTGATGCCAAAATAATATAACCGAATGATTTACAAATTTAGAATTATCTGTACACACGAGTAGTATATCTCTGAATTTTTTAGATGAAGTATTAGATTTATTTCTATTAATTATCGGACCATCCTCATCTTGGTTGTTTTTCATACAACGTTTCGACCGTTGCACTCTACGGCCTTCATCCACATGGACACATAGCGTAGTGGTTACAGCATCAGACAAATTACTGCAAAGTAATCTGATGGTTCAAGGTTCAATCTTAGTGTGAGACAATAATAATACTGCTAATGCTAAGAGGGGTGTGCGGTTAATATACCCCCGTCGGATAAATCAAGGTTTCGGTTCGTTACTTCCCCACATCTACCAGATGATACCTGATGAATGCTGTAGAGTGCAACGGTCGAAACGTTGTATGAAAAACAACCAAGATGAGGATGGTCCGAATATTGATAGAAACACACGAGTAGGTTTGAATCTAGTCTATAAAGAACATTGAAAAATAACATAGAGTCCTGCATCGGCTTGAGTCTATGTTACGTTTTCATAGTATAAACGTGACTCAATTCCATATTATATACACACTGCACCACATAAGCAAATATAACACATACACATTCACTCCAACTGCTGTATTGTACATAAGCTGTTCTCACCTTAACGAAAAGAAAGGAAAAATGTAACAGGTACAATTTCTCTTCACTGAGTCATAATCTCAACCAGGCAAGTTGGCGGCTCTTCTCACCTTTCCTGCCTCGAGTACTTGAAACAAAGATGGCGACTAGACTGTTTAGTGAACTAACAATGGTAAATGACATTAGGCTGGCTGTGGCAACAGTTGTCCCAGCTTGAGATCTACATATCACAAGTTTCTCCTCGTCTTGGAGATCTTCAAGGTTTTTGCGATGTGTGAAATAGACTGACCGGCGACAATCACCCAGGATGGTGTCACATACTTCATTATATGTTACGTTACCAGTAGCTCAGGGGAGTCAGATTCATGCTTTTTCAAAGGGAATCAGTGTTAGTCATAGTCACAGTTGGAGTTCAATACGACTCGTCAAGTCTATTTTCCGCGATGATAAATGATTGAACAACCACAGTTCTTAAGTTAAGAATAACTTGACATGATTTTTTGTCATTTACAGTTGAGCCATCGAAGCGAATTGAGCGAAATTCTTTGTCATCCAAATTTGATGGGTTTCAAGCTTTTCTGGGATCGTAACTGCAGTCAGGCGTAATGCAGCGTGCGTGAGCGAATGTATGATTGTATTTTTATTTGACTAATGACGTACATTGTGATAATTTTTCTTTTTTTTATCGTTATAAACAAAATGATGTGTAAGGAACAGAATATAGTAATAACAGTGTTCTGTAAAAAACACCACTTTGTGTGAATTCTGAATCAGTTATTGATTTATCAATGGGAAAAGTACTATTGTCTGATTACAACAATCAAATAATCATAATTCTGGTCGCTGGTACAGTTCGGCAGACGACTGAGAGATCGAAAACCAATAAATGATTCCCTGTGCTACATAAACTGCTATCTTGATAAATATTACCACAGCACCATGTACAAACTTTCGCAACATATAAGAATATACTGCACATACTTGTGTATTAGTCGATTCGGGATATATTGGTCGACATGATTTATGGTCACAATCAATGTTTTATACCTTTTGAAGCTGAGGGTTACTCGTACTCCTTCTGATTATGATAGAATATCAACTATACGAAGTTATTACTGATGTATATATCAACAATACCTGTTAAATTTGGTTTCTCAAAACCCAGCTTATATCTGATATTTTTTTCATACTGTTATAGTGTACCTCCGTGAATGATGATTTTCAAGGATTTCCCATATCTTATGCAAGCTCTGAGGTTGTCAGTGAGAGAATCAAGAAGGGTTGCTTGCTGAAGAGAACACAAGACGTAGTTATGCCTTTTTCTTTTATGGATTGCCTTGGTACGGTAGATAGCTTGGTAGATCGTTATTACCATGTATCCCAATCAGTATCTCTGTTATCCCTCTGTATTAGATGAAGGTGCTTTTCAAGGAAAACTTCTATCTCTTTCGTCGGGACCCATTTTGCCGACTGCCATGAGCCAATTCTCGAAAAATAGAAATAGGTCTTTTGTGACTGGGTCTTTCGTGACTGGGTCTTCTGTAGCATGGACTCGATGATCGTTATCACTAATGATTGAAAATGTCAGTGTTTGCATCGAAGTCATCCAGTGTCTACTGATAATGGCATAGAGGCAATGCTTGTGGAAATTGTCGAGAAGAAAAAGGTGACGACGGAATTCGACCAGCGATTTGGTTCTAAATAAGCGGCTAAGGCAACGTAATGTCCATGTGAAATCCAATTTTTGCATCCTTCTGAAGTGCAGTAAGGCTCAGCTCGCCTCAGCCTGTCTGTTGTCACTCAGCAGTCCTACCTCGAGTTGAATATTTACGAATAAAATTATTGCATATTATTTATGATAAATTATCTAGGCTTTTATCATATATCCTCATCATGTGAACAAAATTTGCCGTCCTTTCCGCAGTTATATGAGTAATCATTGAATTATGTGATCGCGGTGGGAATATTCAATCAATGGAACTAAATCCTAAGTAAGGGGTTGACATAAGAATTGTGAGAATGAAATCATGGTCCCCCCAAAACTTGAAATTTGCAAAGATCACTGAGAAGGATACACCAGAATTTTGTCAACAGCCGTTTATGCTCCAAATTATTATACTGGATATATATATATATATATATATATATATATATATATATATATATATATATATATATATATATATATATATGTATGTGTGTGTGTGTGTGCGTATGTGTGTGCATGTGTGCATGTATGTGTGTGTGTATAAACCACGTTAATGCTTTGTAGACTATATATATGTGTGTGTGTGTATGTGTGTGTGTGTGTCTGTGAGTGTGTGAGTGTCTTTATGTGTAATCGTATCTAAACATAAACGGTAAACTTTATACTCAAATACTTATATTCCCTCCACTGACTATAAGACTGTGCATCAATTCCGTCGGCATACGCAGAGGTAAATCAGTATAAAAAATACCATAATCATCACCATTGCCCATTCTCTAAATGATATCTTCACTTCGTGTCTTTTCTTTTTAATGTCTGACAGGAACCAATCGTCCTGCCTTTTACTTCATCTCTTCACTTTCCTCTTACTAAGTTGCTTACGCATCCCTATTTTCGATGCCTTTTTTTTTTTACAATATTTTTCGCCTTCTTCCTCTTTATGGACTTTTTTTGTTGAGTTATTCCTAACATTGCCTTCTTATTGCCTCCTATGTGGTTCTGAGTTAGTTTTCGAGTGGCTCTGGGGGTTTCTAGGTTACACACTTACACACCATAGCAGGTAAAAAATTATTCAATTTAGTGCTTTTTATTGCTATATCTCCTGAAAGATAATCAGAAAAAACACGATAAAAGTATGTATCTATGTATAGGGTGAATAAAAGTGAAAATGTTCTGATTCACTGTGATAAAATTGCAGTTTCTTGGCTAACGGTGTACCTGAGGGCAGGGATCGAAAGCACTGCAGTGTACGAAAAATAAAACTCTTATGAGTTACCTGAAGCGAATATCCTAAACTCTTAACCAAGGCTTCCGCTCACAGGTACTCAAAGCCAATCTAATTTCACCCCATTTTTTTTCTCTCTGTGGCAGTCGATGTTATCAGTTTGCCTTTAGCAACCATCTTTATTATTCCATATCTCTATTCACATATTCACTCGCCGCTTCTGTCTTCTTGTTCCGGGATAAAAAACTTGTCTGGTCTACCTGAATATCTGTGGATAATGATGAACCTGCAGCAGACGTTAATTCCCCAACTAAATTCTCGTTCCTGAGGCAAAGCCATGACAACTGCACTCGTTATATATATATATATATATATATATATATATATATATATATATATATATATATATATATATATATATATATATATATATATATATTACATAAACAGGTTTTGAGAAATGAGTTGATGAAACAATATGAAAAAGGTCTTGTTCTGAAATACATGAAGTGTTTGGAGCTGTGAAGCTTTTCAGGCTATACATATGTTATCTAGAAACGGATATATGATCCCACAGAATAATAATCAATTGCATTATTTCACATTAAAATTCTCTTTGAAATGTGTTCCCCTTATTACACATTGAATGCATCATATGACCTAGTTAAAATGAAAAGGAAAAAGAACATGCGTTGCTTTTACTATTTAATTCTTGCAGCAGCCCCATTTTGTGCTGTCTAGGTCAAATGATACATTCACCTATTAATAATGGGAAATTATTCCAATAAGATCTTAAATATAATGAAACATTTTTCTTAATAAATTTAAAATGGGTTAAAGCCCTGAATTCAAGTTCAAGGACTGTGTTCAAACGTTTCATATTATTAAGAGCTGATATTGAAAATCCATGTGGAAGATGTGCAACAATCAAATCAAGAATAAGTACATAGCTGTCAAAATCGAAGAAGTAAAAACTGGGGAAAGTAGACCATTATATCTACCTGGGACAAAGGATCTCCATGAAACCAACAAAAGAAGAGGAAATCAAGCGAACAATAACCCACGGATGGCAAACATTTGGCAGAGCTAACTCAACCTTCAAAAACAAGACGATCCTAATAATCCAAAAAAGAAGAGCTTATAACAAATGCACCCTCCTGATGGTCACCAATGAAATACAGAACCTAACCAAGAGACAAACTCGCAAACTGAGGAGTATGCAATGCACAAATGTGAGGATCATGCTCAACATCAGACGGAAGGATCTCAAGACAGCACAGTATATCAGCAAGAAAATGTGAGTCCGAGAATCATAGAATCCATAAAGAAAATTTGAATGCCGATGGGCAGACTACGACGCAAGATTGACAGACAACCGATAGACGTCAACTCTCACAACATGGATCTGAAGAGATCACATGCGAAACTGTGGTCGACAGGATATATAATGGAGAGCTGAACAAGACAAATTTAAAAATACTGGCGATGCCCATGATAGGGAAATGTAGCAGATCCTGGAGAAGGTCAATGTCCAACTACGGACGTTGAAAGACTGATGATGATGATGACTCAGAGTCCTTCTGGCTCTCGTCATTAAATTCCATTTGTGTTCCTTTCAATCGATGATTACCAGAAGCAGGCAGTGTTTTAATGAACAAATCATCTGCATACACTTCCCTCTCGTTTGACAAAATTATCATAGCAGAATTTAATTCTGACACCCTCAATCCACATTCAACACGATGAAATATTCATTCGTTTATTCAAACTGCTAGAAATATCATTTTCTAGATGTGCTAACAACCCTGATATTGATTACCGTCACTGTCTTCGGTACTGAAATATCGATTACGTCCTTTGTCGAACGATGTCAACTGAACAGCCATAGCCACCAAAGTTGGCAAATTGTTCGATACATTTTTTTATATGTATGTTTGTGTGTTTTTGCGCCTCGAAGCATAACATTCTTGTCTATAAATTTGGAAATAAGTTTCAGTATACTTCACTAGGTCCCAATTTTTTTCACACTTTTTGAAGACATTTCTATGTGTTTTTTTTTCTTTTACTATAATTTAGATGCTTGCTCGTGGAAAACGCAAGTGATGTCTTAAGTGAAATTTTTAATGAACATATTTGATCCTGTATGCTTTTTTTCATATAACTTTTTTTGGTGCCATGTTTGCTTAATTACTGCCTGTGATGGCGAATTTAGATGCGTTTTCATCTAAATGTACATGGTTTTGATTGTGTCTTGTTGTCAGGAATTGCTATTCAGACGTTTTTTTTTTATCATATAAAATAATTATTATGCAGTATGGTAATACTTCAATAGAATGAATTTGGTGGTAACGTCCATCTGCCGTATCGTCTATTCGCCTGTCCATCATACTTTGAACATAAAAAAAATTCTGTATTAGAAAAGATAGAAGTAAAGGGGAGTTGCAATACAAAACGACTTTGAAGAGGACAGGAAAAGCAGAGTTGGGGCATGGAAAACAGTGAGGATAAATATAACAAAGATATTTAGGGGAGAGAACGGCTTGACTCGTTCGTCGAGAAATAGAAGAAAGGTAAAGGAATAAAATGTATGATAAAATTGAGCTATGGAATGTCACCTCTGACCATTGCTATCCCCATTGGTCCAACATCCAACAAGATGGGTCATGCCAGCACAGCGGTTATGAAACCCTGAACGACTTTTATGCTCCTTGTCTTTGATAGTATCCCCTTCCTGACATCAGACAGAAACGTCTTGGACTCACGCTCACCAGTGAATCTTTGTGGCCCAACAGCCTTGTACCCAACCCTAAGATTGAGAATAAATACGTTGTGCTGTACCAATGAACGTTTATGGGAAATTCCCAGGAACAAAAGATGGCAAAGGTCAATACATATCTTGAAGCAAAACCAGTGAATTACATTGTTCTTGTTTGCTGTTGTGATGTTGAGTAACACTCTACAATTAATCCTAGAGGAGACCACATTCAGGTTCCAGTGCTATTTTAAATTTTCCATTAAAAAGTAAATCATACAATATCGTCGAAGGTATTCGATGAATTCTGCCTAACCTATTTGGGTGGTCACGAAATATTAGGAAAAATTGGTTAAATTTCTAAGTGGATCCAAGAATATTCATCCAATCTTGTGATATTTTCCATTCTTTTTATTCCCCGTATACATATGCCCAGGACTGTGTATGCTATATCTCAAAAGATTACGACAGAAATGGGTAGATATTTGATGGTTCAATACAAAATATTTCCGTTGGCAGAGGTGTGCACAATCTTGGTGTTTTCTAGTTTAATACGACGATAAGTTATCTTAAAAATGACTATCTTTAAGCTACAACATTAATCTGGTTCCCTATTAAAATATTAACTAAAGACAAGAAGGAAGACAAAAAAATCTTTGGCCACATTGGATGGTACTAATTTATGAAAATATAAGTGTTAGTTCCCTGATTATATATTTTGTTGACAGAACCCAGTCGAAGACAAAAGCTTGAGTTGACTTCGGCAGTGAAATCAATCACCGATTTATGCTGAGATGTAAAACTTTTACCGGTTGTTTTTTTCCCCTTCACGTTAAATCAAATTAATATGGAGATTCGACTGATCCCTACCATGGCTTAATATTACCACCAAGTAGATCGATTAACTGCTCTGATTCTAACTGAACAAAACTAAAAAGTCTTATATGAGTATGAATATTTTTGGCAGAAATACGCGATTTCATTCTTGTATATTTTTTAAAAATGTGTATTTAATTTTTCTCATAGAAAATACAAAAGTCCCAGTAATCATCTCTTTTGGGGTAGATGAGGGAGTGGATTTGAACCGGTTGCAACCATGCTTGTTCGCAGGTATATATATATATGTATATATATATATATATATATATATATATATATATATATATATATATATATATATATATATATATATATGTGTGTGTGTGTGTGTGTATGTGTGTGTGTGTGTGTGTGAGACAGAGAGATAGAGAGATATAGAGAGAATGAGAAAAAATAGGGATTGAGTGAACACTGTTTTGTAATTGTACACATAAATAATATGAGCATTGCGTATTTGGTGTTTAAATTAAGTATTAAAAGATATTCTATCTTAATGATATACAGTTGTGTTCTCTAATTTCACTCCAGGAGATAAATTAATAACGTGATTTAAATTTAGATTAATTCTTCGAGATCCAAGGTCTCGGATGAAGTTTCGATAAAACAATACAAATTTAATGAAACTTAAACAGTGAATTCATAAAAACGGAACAATAGATAATTTCATTTGGGCTCTTTGTATTCTTATTTATAGGGATTAATTTCATCTATTTCCCATTTATCATAATGCGATTAAAATGATTGCAAGCTGAACAAGTTTATTAAAGAACACACAATGCACATCGATAAAAAGAATGAACTCCATTTAAAACGATTAATCAATCCCGACATCATTTGACATTTGTTTCAAACTGATCAAAAAGAGTGATTCAAATGTTGATAGGAAGGTTCGTTTCTATTCAAACGTTTTTAAAAAAGACATTGATGGATTTTTTTATCCTTGGTACATTTACTGTCGTATCCATGGGTGTATTTTTTATTTTTGTAGTCATTCAACGCTCACAATCTGAAATTTCTAGAATACGTCACTTTTTTCATTTCAAATATTGATTTAAAAAAAGTAATATGACGTAGTGTGACGTAAAAAATATTTGTCTTCCTTCTTCCGTCCATCTTTCCAAATGAAGTCTAGAAAAGAGGTTTTTTTTGCATCCATAAACCTGTCAATGTTCATCACAGGTAAAAAGAATACCGAATATGAATGTTCCCACATTGCATTATTGTGGCATCGTAAATTATTTTAATCGGTAATTCGTGACTGGGAGCCAAAAAAAAAAAAAAAATGATCGTGGCAAATTGAATATCAGATTGATGGAGAAATACTCTTGAATTGAACCGGATTAATGCAGACGAAGGTTATTCTTGAAGAGAAATATAATTGCTGACAATCTCTTTTTAAATATCGTTTTGTCTTGGCGCTGTAATAGAGTCTCGTGGGGATTTTCTTAAATGACTAATGAACCCAATTTTACCTGCTAGAGGGACATCCCATGAGTCAAACTAATTTGGGAACTCTGCTCATAGAATCCACTTCGATAATGTGCATTATCGATTGAGTTTCAATTTCCAAAGAGAAATGAATTATCTCGTGTTTACAATCATATTGAGGGATATTTACAATGGTTTTCATAAATGATTTGCATCTGAATTTTTTCGATGAAAATTATTGAGAATAGATGCAGACCATAAATCATGCAGCCTTGTAAATATCTCGTTCACAAACATCCTATTGACATCGTATAACTGTAAGCATTGAACTACCATAGCCATCAAAGTTGGTTTAGGGTTCAGCCTCTTTTGTCTATCTGTATGCATAGTTGTTTCTGATCTTCGCCTTATTTCATTGGTTTATTAATGACATCCACGTTCTCCAGAATTTTTATGTTTCTTGATTACTAAATTGCATTTTGTCATAAATAAAGTTTATTCTGACCATCTTCTATAGGATTTGTTTTTTCACGACTTCAGATTTTGACATTAGTTTAATGCTACGGTTGTTCATATGTCGACCAGGATGATTATTTATTTTAATTGAATACTTACGGGATAAGCATATCAAATATCACACATCTATGGAACTTTTTATCAATAGTTGATAAACATTAAGGCTGATTCAAATAATTTCATATCAACAGATTGCCGAAATTTTCATATAAGCAAGGAAGGAACGTGGTATCAAAAATGATATTGAATATAATCGTGATATATCATAATTAAATGATCAAATATACAGCAAATGGTTCGATGAAGACATTGGTACATGGAAATGTCTCTACAATAGATGTTGCAGAAGCAGAAATACTCCAGAATGAATGTGATCCATAGCCCGAACAATTTTGGAACGGTAATTAGTCATCTCAAAATATAAAACAGCATCTGTATACATCGAGAAAGACCATGGAATATATTGATCAAAACGTTGTGTAACAAGAAAAGCAAAAGAAGACGAATACCATCAATAGTCTGTTCAACACTTGACATAATTATTGAACCAATATGCACTTTCATTTAGGGTGCATCCAGTAATAGAAAATAAATAAAAATTATAGAGCCAAAAGGGATAATTTGTTAAGGATGTCTTTTTAAAATTTTTCATTTGACCGAAATATCAACACATTTCATTAATGGGATATAGTGGTATCTGAAATACAGAACGAACTGCATCTTGGATTCAAAACATCGCTGCAACGGTCGAATAAAGAAAGTGCTTAAGGGGAAATTGAACCATCAAATGTCAACAACAGGTATCTAACAAGCAGCCCTCGGACTTAAGCACGTTTTCCGGATATGCCTCCCTCTTGAACCTGTCTCCCATACTAATTGCTCTTTTTTCTCCTACCTTTTTTGTTCACATTCTACCTGTTTCTTCATCGAATTCTGCTTTAAATTACGTATTACTTATACTCTATCTCTCTTTCTCGGTATTTGTTATTCATTTTTCCCATTCCTTCAATACTGGCGATTGTCTCTTGCCTGCTAATGCATTTTCAATTACTGTGTCTATGTATTCACTCAGCAGGGAATTTATTGAAGCCACGATTCATATCTGACCAACACCAGAGAGTCAGGATTTTGACCACCTATGGCCAACTGAGTTTGACCCGTGTAAATGCTATGTTTCAAGATTCCTCGTATTCTCAAATGAACTATCATAGACACGGATAAAATCAAGTATACAGGTACGTACATATTGTAAATATATGAGCATACACATAAAACTTAAAAGTCACCTTCGTTCTCATGAGAAAATGCACGCAAACTCATGTACATATATATATATATATATATATATATATATATATATATATATATATATATATATATATATATATATATATATACATTTTTTTTTTCCTGAAAGATTCCTTAAGAATACAAAAAGAAAAAAAATTATCAAGGTATTTAGTCCCACACGCCTGTTATAGCATTTCATAATTAACATAATCTGATTTGCTAACAGTGATATTGCTATCTGGTATAATGTTTCATAATAGAGGCCAATTTTTCTATTCCATTAAAGATAACAATTTTTTCATGGCCTACGCTGGACCCAAAACTGAAACAGTGTGGTGAACAGAAAATACTCTTCTGCTTGAAACAATCAATGATGTGTTGTTCAGAGCAAACGCCAGGTTCTTATAACAAATGTTCTAAAATAAGTATATGGTTTATCTAGTGCATTTTACAATCATTGTTATTCATCCAAATGCTTTAGCAAGTTGCATAAAACACTATACGAATTGTTGATTTCAATAAAGCATTCGACTCAGTGGTAATCCCCAAAGGTTATAGGTACTGTTATTCAACAAGTTGTAGATAAATTACAAGTCAGGGTATCGCAACACGTCTACTAACCTAGCAGTTCCTTCACCAGGCTACATAAAGAATTAAGCCCCGTTCCAGCTGATAGGGATGGGGGTAAGAAAAAAGAAATACTGGCTCACTCAGACACTTCAAAGTTCGCCTCTAGATGATGCAACCAATTAATGTTTCACTATATTGGCAAGGTGATACTTTGAAAAAATATTAGTTTATAAAAAAAAAAGTTTCATACATTTTTATGAAGTGAATGAATATATATATATATATATATATCTATATATATATATATATATATATAAATGACAAATACATATTTTAAGATGAATCGTTTACGGAGATGTCCATTGAAGCATTTTCAAATGGATAAAAATCTTTATTTGATCCTTTTTTTCAGATTACTCGATAACCACAAATCAAGAAACTCCAAACTCAGCAACACCCTTAACCCTTAAATAATATCTGGCAAATGTCAGCCAGGCACAACGGTCCGTTGCCGAGTTATCACGGTACATACTCATAGTGATAAACACATACACACACACACACAGACACTCACACACGCACACAGAGTACACGGATTCCTTCAGTAGTAGTATGATTATCGTGTAGTTTTACTCGTAAACTTGTTTTCCTTCACTTGAAAATATCAAAACTCGTACACGGCATGAAACATTTTATTGCGCAGCATAAATAGTCTGTGGTCACACTGCCACACAGCTTAAAGGGGGCTTTTTTCGTTCATTCCCTGTAGCATGCAACCAGGCCAGTCAGAGGATTAAGGAATATGGGGCTTTGTTGAGCGTTTCTTCTCAGAATGATTATCAAAATGGAAGCAGGAGGGTATTCATATGATTTCAAATTGATTAGAGTAACTGGTGTACTCATCTGCATGCCTTTCAATTTAAATGTCAAAGAACCATAGCCATTAAATTTGTTAGAGGGTTTTTCCCCTTCTTAAACACGTGTGTGTGGGTTATAATGCTACTGGCCATATCGTTTTATTCACATATTTTAAAGTCAGTATCAAAAAGACCTCAACAAATATACACCTATGGGTTATTCAACTGCATCTACGAAATTTTCACAAAATCATCCCAAACCGTACCAAACAAGCACTAGCTGAAAACCAATAAAGGGAACAAGCTGGCTTTGGAAGGAGCTACTCGACCATGGACCATCTCTATTTGATGAGTTAGCTGAAATAAAAAGCAGCTGAATAAAATACCACGCCCTTCAAGTTTGTGGGAGGTGAAAACCCTGTATACACCCGAGTAATGCAACATATGTACAGTCACAGTAGCTCTTTTATTTTATAAAGACTCAGGACCCTTTTGCTTCCAAAGAGGATTAAGGCAAGTTGATAACAGCCCTACCAAACTCATCAAAGCCTGCTTTGGGATGATCTAGAGACTTGGAAAATGAGTGACAATTACATAGGAAATAATCACTCAACGACCGAAATCAAAAACACAGAACTGGAGAAAGTAGACCACTATACCTACTTAAGACAAATAATCTCCATGAGAAACTCAAAAGGAGAAGAAATTAAACAAAGAATCACTCTTAGATGGCAAGCTTTCGGCAATGCAAGCTCAACCTTATGAAACAAGATACTCTTATACCTAAAAAAGTAGGGTATACCACCAACGCATCCTCTTAATAATAACCTATGGAGCTGTAATTCCTTTGGTCATCGTTTTCTAACAAGGAGAACATTCTTACCATGTCTTATCATCACATAAGATAACAGGGGCTAGGATACGAGTGTGATCCGTGCAATTAATGTAAAGGGGCTTGGGGTCAATCAATTCAAGATGGAGAGGAAGCAGGATGATGATATGGAGAGTGAAATGTAAATTTATAACCATAGCCATCAAAGACGATGGAAATTTAAATGTTTGAATATTTATTTATGTTCATTTATTTCAACACTCTTGGACATACTGTTTCGTCTAAAGGCTTTCAAGTTGGCAGGATAACTTCACTAGGCACTTTTTATTTTTATCTTTTTTTTAATTTTTGATATCTGGGGCCTCATTCTGATGGGTTCATTAATAACATGCAAATTTTAAAAACAAATTCTAGATGTTTCTAGATGCTTTTTTTTACTCCATTTCAGATGTTTTCAAAAAAAAACATCATGATTAGAATTTATTCCAAACATATTCATTGTTCGATAGATTTTTTCTCATGACTCGAAATTTTGAAGTTACAATTGTTCATTATACTGTGATGGTGGTTTCAATTATGATTCTACATGTGAGGCTTCCCTGGACATCTTAATACAGCATATTACAATGATCAACCGATAAAAAAGGCACAAAAATACAAGCATCATTTCTAGTTGATTAGGAAAAGTCGCAAAATATTACTGAAATTAATTAAAAAAAAGTTTATTCAGCAAATAACAATCAGTGAAGGTTTTAGTTCGCCTTAAATACCTGAGGAGAGATCGCGATTCCCTGGGACAAGTTAATATTCTACTTTAATTAATTTCAGTCCGATAACTGACCAGCACAATGGAGGATCTGGTCGGGTTTAAATCCCATTAGGGAATGAATGGAAAAGAAATAAATTTTAATGGTGAATTTTGAATGGAATTGGAACGGTATTAAAGGGATCAAATGTCAACTAGTACTGGATGGGTCGATAACAAATTTTCTTCTCTTGAAATAAAAAAAAATGTAAAAATACAATGAAATGAAGAAAATACAAAACTAGTTAGTTACTCAGAGGAAACTATCATGTCAATCTTTGTTGCATATCATGTTGGGGTTGATGAATAAAAAAAAAAACGGATAAAAAGTAGAAGATCTGTTCCATTGACGATACGACTATAATGAATAGACTTAGAAGCGGAAAGAGGTTTCACCAAATTCACTGTGCACTATTTTAGTCAAAGCTTTGGGCCGAAAAGACGGATTCATGCCTTCACCATCGGCGGGGGTGAACAGAGACCTCAGTTCCCTTACTGCCTACCACTTAGCTACCTGAATTTCCCATGTACGTGAAGCTATGATGATTTTAGTTTTTTTTTAGATTCTTCATCTTCTCAACCAAAAATGTCACCAAAATCGTATCAACCCGACTGGTGGCCAGTAGTATCACTTTTTTCATGATCACTGCCCAAGAGAAGTAACTTATTCATTTAGAACCCTTTTTTTTTGTATAATTCTTTAATCAATGAGAATGCATGCTGCCAAGAGATATTTTTCACGTGACGTTTTCTATTGAGTGACTAACCAGACCTTTTTCCCCTCACTTCTTCCTCGTGTTTCTCCTTTTTCTGCGTTGTGATTAAGGTTTCCCATTCAAGGTTGCACGGTTTTATCGCTTGTTTTCGGAATAATGTTCCTTGGCCTTTGATTGGCTGCATTAGTTGTTAGCTTCAGTTTGATAAAATGATGTTTGATTCACAATCGCAATTAAATTGCAAAACAAAGAAGCGCATGTGACATCCAAAAAATTAAAACATGCTGATTTCAAGCAAAGATCTGCAGCCATTTTGTGGGAAAATTAATTACAATTTTTGAAAAAAAAAGTGGTGTTTTTTTTTGGGGGGGGGGGTTCATTTTATTTTGTGGTTGTCACCTGGTGACCGAAGCAATTAAGGATCTTTTTATTTCAGTAATGAAAAGGGGATCACTCCTTGCTTTTTCTCCTCGGACTCATTCATTCAAACCTTGTTAATTTTTGTTGCCTTTTCATCAACCCTCTAATATTCTTTTGATGTTTGTTGACACCTAACACCTTTCTTTGCATCATTTATCCTTTTTCATTATACTTTTTTTTCCTGTTTTTCTTTTTTTACCTCTGCCAGCCATGGTGGGAAACGTATTTGCACACTGGTGTTGTCTTTGGGTGGTTGCAAACAGGACATTATTCCCCCTCTCCTGGACCAAGCAATTTCAACAAGGGTGAAGGGATTACAAATCCGGAACCATATAGTCAATAAATGATAATGATGTTGTACAATTTACAATTATGTAACCCGAACTTAATATCACCATAAAGATGTATTGGTTTTCGTTGATAACAGGGTTGCTGCTAAGCTATATCCTTAATATATCCTTACACTGACACCTCAGAAATTTATTATTCCCTGGTGCTGCAAAAGTGGCCACCAGTGCATAAGTGTTCGTTTGCGTCAGTCCGTCAATCTGTCTGTTCACATGATATCTTGACAAGTTATCAATAAACTTTAATGTGATTTTGTCGAAAATTTGGACTTTGGACTTTGGACTTTGGCCTCGGAAGACGTGTTTAAAAATGGGTCACGATTAATAATATATATTTGTTACTCTGCAGGAAAAAAGTTCAAAAAACATAATTATTACAAAGTCCAGATTTGGACTTCAAGGAACGTGATTGAATTTCTGTGCAGTTAAAATTCTATCAACCTTTTGATAAGATTTTTCTAAAATTCTGTTTGTAGTGTGCACCGTGAAGAGGTATGCACTCAGTTTGTGCTCCCTTGTTGTTCCTTTCTCTTTCTATCTCTCTATCCTTTCAATCCATTACTTTCTCTTCCTCTTTGTCCCTCTCCATGCCTTTTTTCCTACCCCCTCACTTTCCCTTTCTCTTCTGTTCCTTATTGCTTCCCTACTTTCTTGATTTATTTCTGTCTCTCTCTCTCTCCTCGCTTTCTGTTTCTTTCCTCCTTTGCCCCTCTGTCTTTTCTTCCCCTTTGATCTTATTTTCTCCTCTCGCCCCTCTCTCCTTTTCCCGCTGTTCTCCTCTTGTTTCCATTCTCTCCCTTCTTATTCTCTTTTTTTCTTTTTATTTATCCCCTTTCTTCCAATCTTCCATTCCCTTCTTTTCTATATTTGTTTCCCCTTTTTCCCCTCTCCCCCCCCTCTTCGATCATGTTGTGCTCCAAATACTCTTCATAAACTAACAGACATTGAGAGCGAAAAGTATGGTCTTTGAACAAATGAAGACATAAACCTCTATTTGGTTGCAGCTAAACCGTACGATGAGATCAGATTAATGAAATATGGTGCCAGCCCGTTTCCCCTTTGCAAAATCTTCTAGACACATGTTTTCCCTTAATCACAAGGGGATTTGACTGCTTTCCTCATCATAAATCCAAAAACTAAGGATCAGACGTTGGTCAACTGGTCCTGTGCTCCCATTGCTTAAGCTTTTATATGAGCAACAAGGAGTTGAATCACCATGAATGATAATATTCGTTATCATATAAAAAGTCATGTGTATGCCTATGTTTTTGTCTGTTACATTTGCCTAGCAAGTTACGTATCAATTGCTAGGTATGAAGTTGTCTCTCTCCTTTATGTATTCGCTTTGAAAATACGTGAGGGATATCAGGTCCATTATTATTGAATATGAACAAAAAATTCAGAGCAACATAATATGCTGACGTTCAGCACATTTGCGAAGTTGTTTAAATACGATGTCATTTTTTGATAGTATTGGAAACTAATGCCATGTTCGGTTGAACTAGATTGAAACTCCCTTGCTTCATTTAAATTTAAAAGGTAAACAAGTTAAAATTCATTCCAGCATACAATAGTAATCCAAAATTTCGCATTCAAATTCCTCTTTTAGTAGTTCCTGTATTCAGGATTTAAAATCAAGAAAGAGAAGTCGACACAAGTTAGGCTTTGGAAGTTAGAATTAATTTGTCATCAGATTTTAAGTGTGTCATTTTGTCACTGTTTTTCATGCATGACGTCACTCTTTTTTCTCTGTTCATCATTGTTACTGCAAGGAAATGAAGATAAATCTAAGTCGTTGAGGTTTGATGATAATACTAATGCATTTATAATTTGATGAATGAGAATTAAAAGTGGGACTTATCTGATGGTCAATAAACAAAGCAAGTGAAAAAGCAAAAACGTTGATCATTTAAAGCATAAAACATTACGAAAAGTAATTATGCGACTGTTTCTGTTCTGCCGAAATAATCCCTCTTAATTAAAAATAAATTGATCGCTCCAAGACATGAGAACTAAAGATGAAAAATTGAAATATCCGATTGTTAATTCTTTTTTAATTATAAACTCATTTATCATTGTGTGTTGATTGATTTAAAAAATTTTGTCATTTTTTATACGTTATTTCTATATCTTTTAAAGTCTGCTCGGATGGTCGAATGGTTAGCCCTTCTTCCAATCACATAGAACGGTTGCAAGTTCGAGGGAAATGTGCAGAAAACTAAAGGAAAATGTTGAAGTGCTTGGAATATTTTAGCTCCCTGGCCTTAATAAGGCTACCAGTCTAGGGAAAGTGTAATTCTGATTCAAAATTAGTTTGACACCTGATTTAACGTAATTTGGTTGGTTTCCGCCGACAATAAGATGTCAAACAAATCGGTCTCTTGTTCCTTTTAAATTATGGATAAACAGCTGGACACTACCTCGTTAGTAGATGAAATCACATGTCATCAAAGGGTTCATCATAATTAGCAGCACATTTTTATTGTTGGTTGCAGGACATTTCCAAGGATTCGCCAGATCTATACATTGTGTTCGTAGCGTAATCATTCATCACGCCATCTCATTTTGTACTGGAAGCAATTTTTCATTCAATTTCTAGGGATCCATCTTGTTAATCGTACTATCCAGCTATCGCTAGACATTTTAGCAACATCTCCAGTCCATTGCCATTTTAGTTTCCTGTTTGGATGCAATATCTTTGAATCCTCTTATTTCTCAACCATGTTTTGCTCTCTTCATATCATGTTAGGCATGATCCCTTTTTTTGTAGATTGCATCGTTCTTATTTTCTGCAGAAATATCTGATGCTCTTCAGATATCAATTGATCGCTCCAAGACGAGAAAAAAACAAATATGAAAAAATCTGATTGTTAATCTTTCATTAATAATCAACTAGGTTCTCATCGATTATAGTGTTTTTATTTCCAATATTATAATCTCCATTTTTTAAAACATTTCCGTCCATTTTTATAATGCAGTTGCTTATGCGAGAGTGGATATTGCCTAGGAGTTTGTAATTCGAAAGATATTACGTTAGATAATTTAGTGTGAATTATTATAATTGAAACACGCTTGAAATACTGAAGGCTAAACGGAAAACTATTATTGAAAAACATTGTTCACCATCGCTGTCAAAAAACAATGTTTAAATGAAATTGCAATTGCATTCTACGTGTAATATATTGAAGACGTTATGCTGCCCTGAACTCTTTACTCTCTGTCCAAACAGAAAAGGCTCAGACTTTTGTATGCATTTACAAGAGGATCGATAAGAAAAATAATAGTTGCATTGAAAACATATACATACTTGGCGTAATATATTAAGAGATAGAATTACCAGAAAAAAGTATATTAACAGAGAGAGAGAGAGAGAGAGAGAGAGAGAGAGAGAGAGAGAGAGAGAGAGAGAAAGAGAGAGAGAGAGAGAGAAGTTGGAAAGAGGAAGAGAATTTGTGGGAATCGGAATTGAAGTTCGAAGAGAACGTACACTGCCATAAAATATTCGTGAGAGAAATCAAAACATAATTTTAGATCATTTAAGAATGAAGTGAAAACAGGCCCAGTTAGTCAATAGAAACAGTCATGAAGCTACCATCTCTTGGCATTATGCCATACATGAGATGAACAATGAATAGATAACTTCTCTGGTATTTCGTTGACCGGCTGAAATGAGGATAAGGGATCAATTTATCATAGAGTAACATTGAAATCCCAACCCCGTCTGAAAATTATTAATGGGAATTTAAAAAAAAAAAATACAACAAAAAACAAATAAACTTTTTTTTGTAGACATCATTAGGAGTGAATATTTAAATCTTCAGTCCTCTGCATTGATATATACAATTAGCCAGTCAGATTAACTTCAAAACTTGAAAAAATGAATGTTTACAGTTGGCAGTCTGCAATATTCTACTCATCTGTAAGTGGTTGAGAATCTGTGTTCATTCTGGTCACATAAAATTTCATGGATTTTATATCCAAAAGTGATCCAATGGTTTACACTTTTTAGGTAGATAACTATATATATCTAATTTAAAGGTAAAATATTGCAGAGAATTGAAAGTCAAATATTTAATTCAATGAAGCTCTTATTTTGTTTTGCAACTGAACCAACCGTGATCCGACTGAGCCAATTTAATTCTCTGCACCAGATTATTCTGTTATATTCAACATCCTATTTGTATGAAGAAATCCAGTTTTTTTTTCTTTCAACAAATGATAATTTTTCGCATGTTCATGTTGTTTTTCATCTGGAAATCTTGGATTGAAATTAGGAAATACTTTCGCATTAAACACAATGAACGTTTATAGAAACATCATAAGCGCGTGAAAAATTCTTAAAATCACTGAAGACTTTCAACGGAAACGAAAGAATAACAACCAAAATAATACATCACTGCTTGAAAATTGAGTCAACAATGGAATCAGAACTAAGAGAAACTAATGTATTTCAACATGCTGAGTTGATTTTAATGACAGGAACACGGTTATTCGTAAAAATCTCCAGTTCCTATAATGGGGGAAGAATAATCAGATTCAATGAATTGATACAGAAAAATCAAACTGATAAAAAAGAAAGGAAAGAGGAAGTGAAATGGGTGTGAGAAGCTGAGGCAATAGAACACATAGAGATCGAAGGAGATTAGGAAGAGAGGAATTAAATAAGTGAGAGGTAAAAAGGAAGAAAAAGGAGGGAAAAATTAAAGAGGGGGGAAATAAATGAAGAAAGAAGTAAACAAAGACATGGAGATTGAAAGAAAGAAATGACTGTGGAAGAATGAAGGATAGAAAAAAAGATGAAAAAAGGAAAGAAGAAAACACACAGATAAAAAGTATGTGATGAAATAAATAAATAAAGACAGGAAGAGCAAATGTCAAAATAAAGGAGAAAAAAGATTGAACAATAGAAAGAAAAAAAAGATTAGAAGGAATAAAAGAGGACAGAAAGAAGGGAAGAAATAAAGAATTATAGGAAGAAAAAGACTTAGATAGAGAGCTGGACTAAAAATATAAAAGAAGAAAAGATGAAAAGGAATAAGGAACAGAGTGTGAAAAAAAGAGTAAGATGTTTTACAATGGTAGGTAAATATAAAAAAAAAAGATTTGAAGAGAGAAGAAAAAGATATGAAGTTGGAAGAATTATAGCACAAGGAGCAAAAGATAAAAATAGAGAAAAAGATGAAAAAAAAAGAGAAAGAAAGGATACAACAAATACGGAGACCGAAAGAAAGGGAGAAAGGCAGCAAACTCTCGTACACATGTGTTGCAGAAAGCTTGTACATGTATGTGTATGACTGCCTGTGTGCACAATGGAGAAATCACAAATAATACATATCTTTCATGACTACTTAGATTGTGAAAGAAAGAAGACATAAAACTTCGGGAAAATGAAGCCAAAAAAATCGATCTGAGGATTTCATCGATCTGTTAGATATAAATAACGACTAAGAATTCATGCAGCAGCAATTATCACATTTTGCTTTCAGCCACTGGTCTTTTCAGCCAATGGTCTTTTCAGCCAATGGTCTTTTCAGCCAATGGTCTTTTCAGCCAATGGTCTTTTCAGCCAATGGTTTAATCAAATCTCGTGAGTTATGTGTTAAATTATATCTTGGTAGTTTTGATAACGAATAGATTTCATGGAACTATAAATTTGAAACAAACCAACATTTTTATTTCTTTGAACTAAAAACGTTTGTCACGTGGCAAAAATTTGGAGAACAAAGGAAATAGAGTGTAAAGTGTTTTGAAATGATGGCTTTGAAATTATTGTTTTGTGAAATTTATTCATGACTCTGAAAGTACCCAAATACAATTGACTGTATTTCATCCTTCCACTATCATCATCTTCATCATCATAATCATCAAACTCATGTGCAACATCTGCATAAAAAATAAGGACATAATTTCTGATATTGGACCACTTTATCTACCTAGGACAACAAATCTCCAAGAAACCAACCATAAGAGAAGAAATCAAGCAAATAATCACCCTAGAATAGCAAGCCTTCGGCAGAGCAAGCTCAACCTTCAAAAACAAGACTATCCCAATAATCCTAAAAAGAAGAGTATACAACCGATGCATCCTCCTGATAGTCACTTAGGGAGCTGAAACATGGTCTACTTTCCCTAGTTGTCCGTCGTTGGACTTAGACCATCCCCAAGATACGCCATATTTTTCTATCATAGGCATCGCAGTGCTAGTATTTTCTGAACTTGTTTTGGTCATCTCTCCACCTTGTATTTTGGCCTCGGCCTCGGGTATCCATGTTGTGAGTCGTGATGTCCATCGGTTGTCTTTCATTCTTGAAACATGACCATCCCATTGCCATTTACGTTTTTTAATGGATTCCAAAATGTCTCGGACACCGTTTTCTTTTTGATACATTCTGCTGTCTTGTGATCTCTCCATGTGAGGTTGGGCATGATTCCCTCATGCACACGCTGCATTTTTCTCAGTTTGCAGGTCTGTCACTTGGTTAAGTTCCATGTTTCGGTCGCATAAGTTACTATCACGACGATGATTCAACGAAATGTAAAGAGGAATTTCATTTCTTGCATTGCTACCTCGGACTGCAACAGGAATTTCATAAGGCAGTGCAAATAATGCTCAAATACTCTGGCCTTTTTGCCATCAGGTTTTCATCTGCCATAGCCATTCAAAACGCAGTACTATCTTCGCCAACCGGTATACTATTGACAATATATTCTTGCAATGGACATATGGTATCGACGTATTGGTCTCAAAACAAAGCTGTGCCTGTGGTCAGTTTTCCATCTTGTACTGCAAGCTACGTAGCAACAGCTGGTGGGTCGCTCAAAAGAAATCATCACTTGGCCAACGCCTTTTGGCTGCAAATTGTGTTTTGGGCGATCAATTAAAATAGAAAAACGATGATCAATGATTATATTACTCCTCTCACTTTTTATTCGAATGTAATAGCTGAAAATGTCCGAATTTCCAAACAATAAGCATGCACCTTATCGGATACAGACTGAAAAGCCAATTAAAAATATGCAATTTCATTATAAATCGAATCCACAACTAAAAAACAATTCAGATGAGGGGAGCTTTTAAAAAAACAAGGAGAAAAATATATACGCATGAAGCGAGTTATTCTTTAAATGCTCAGTCATTTAGCTCCATCAGTGCAGTTTTTGCGCGTTGTGCATAGAGAGTCAGCCTGACCAAATTGAAAACAGAAGAAAGCCATGTTGAGAATTTGGGTTGATATTTTCTAACCGGAATAATGCTGAAACAATCTAAAAATTGCTGAAACCCGAAATAACTATAGAGCAAAGAATCATAAACTGTACTGTAAACACATCTAAAGTTAGCTTTTCAATGCTCGTCGTTGAAAATAGACCCCCAGCCCGATGATTCGCCAGGTTTCGTTTCAGTCTTTTCTAAACTTTTTCAAATTCGTCACTAAAACTCTTATGTGACCTCTTGGGATCAACTTTGTGACTCCTGATATCAAGCTGATTTTCCACATTCTTGGAACAGACCAGCCAATGGCAATTTTAGTGTTTGATCGATTATTTGATATCCCTAACCCCTTCCCAGTTGATATTCGGCACTGTCTTTTGATCACTCCGTTTGATGTTGTGACTGTGGACGTTGCATGATTCTGAGTTTTGGGTGAAGTCCTTAAAATCCCCTTATCATCCTTATATGTGACAAACTAGGGATACAATGGCAGTATTTCTAGGACTAATAGAATTCTCTTGTACTTGGAAGCTGAGCTTTCCCTCCCTATTGAAGGGTTAACTCATATTAATGAAAGGTTGAATTCAAACAGATTTCTAACTTTGAATTACACATACACACACTATATAGTATTACAGATATATATATATATATATATATATATATATATATATATATATATATATATATATATATATATATATATATATATATACATATATATTTATACTCTCAGGATGTTATAGTTATAGACTTCTTTTTTAGCTAAAACCTACTTATGTCAATAAAATTAATTACAGGAGGAGAGATAACGAAATTATTATACTTTGTAAGCTGCTTACGATGTATGAAATTTTCCAAAACAAATTTAATCATTGCTTATCTGACATTGATTAGGTTAAGTCCGCTTAATTGAATCCTATCTGATAGCTTCCATCGTATACATTATATATATTTTCATATATTTGAAATCATGTTTTTCCTTTCCAGTATTTCCCAACGAGAATACGTTTTTTGTCTATCATCCTATATTGTATTGATCAAGCTAACCTTTCATACATCTTATACAGCTTTATGAATTCATACATACAGTTACATACAAAAATACACACGAACGCATATAAAACACGGAATATATGTGTATCGAGTAGACATACAAGCTCAGAGACGTGATCAATATTTGATACACGTAATCAGAAAGAAATACTATTCCTTTCATATACATCTCTGATGTTTTGTGTATTATTTTTTATATATAAATGAGGCTGTATGTGTGTCCCTCACGCTACTTAAGTACCTAAACATGGGTGCTGTTCAACCAAATTTGGCATGCCTGCTTGAGGGACCTTTTGAAAATAACACCTTCTTGGGTGTTTAGCTGTGTTGGTCCTATTTAATATGTAACTATGATACAAAAGTAGAATCTCCCATCCTGCCCAAATTTTTCTCATATGTTATATATAAAATTTTTAGATGTGTGTGCATTATGTATTAGTCTTTCACGCTCTTAAAAAAAAACAGAAACTGGATGCAGTCAAGTCGAATGTGACATGGTTACTCGATGAAACCGGGATGCGCTTAAAAAAAAAAACTAGTTTTGAAAACGAATTTTCTAAGGCTTTGTAGAGATGGGATCCATCAATAATGTGACCATAACACTTACTTTTTGCCCACACACATATCTTCTCTTTTTATACTAGAATATACCTGTAAGAATAATGATGTTATCCATGTAAAGAATGGGAATAAAGAGAGAAAAAATGATTCAGGAGATGATTCAAATGTATCGAATGTGATACACTCAACCGAAATTAAAGTGTTACATGAACTGTTATGAAAATAGAAAAAAAAGGGTTAAAAATTGTTTATACAGAAAAAAAAATTACATAATTTTTTTTGCCCAGAAAAAAAATCATGAATTTTTTATATCTATTGATATCAGCAGAAAATTTCCCTACGGAGATTTCTCACTATCAAAAAATCAATTTCATATGACAGAAAAATGTGAGTCCCTATTCGTCATAAATGTAAAACGAATTTTGAAGGAGCCGATACTTCCTCGAAAGAGGATCAGGTGTTAGCGATTATTGGTAACTCTTGGATTAGGGTTAACAAATAAATTTGGGGTTAGGAATTGTAGATAAACCTTAGGTTAAGGTTAGTAGATAAGTCTGCAGTTAAGGTTAGTTGATAAGTCTAGGATTAAAGTTATAGATACGTGTGTGGCTGTAATAAGTAAATAGATCTGGGGTTGAGGTAAGTTAATAGGTCTAAATATATTGGCAAATTTCAGGTGAGTGTTATAATTCCCCAATGATTTATCTGTGAAGTTTAACATCACCTGGAAATTGAATCCACCAGATAACAATTGTAAAAAAGTAAATAGCATATGTTTGCCATATGAAAACGACCAAAATAGAAATGACGGAATCAGATGAAATAACAACAAAATATATTCAATTATTTCTATGTTTATCTGCAACAAAAACTCTGAATACGAGCTTATAAGCTTTGTTCTATCTCTTTAGTGCCACAAAACATATTTCTGACTGTAAAGCATGTCGGATTCAATTTTTTCATTGATATATAGACAGCAGCAGTTATTAGATATTTTCAAAAAAACGACAGAAATTCATGAAAAAATAATTAATGAAATGTTATTCTTAGGTGTTTGAGGTTTCTTTTTCTTAACCTGTCAAAATAGTGTGTTTACATGATTTATCTTCTGCACTTATATTTGTGAAAGTTTGTGTTTGTCTTCTCTCAAACAGTGCATTGTTGTTGGAGATATTTAATCAAGGTAATTATACATTTCTCAGGATCAGAGCGTTGGGAGAGGGATTTAAAACATTTCAAGAGGTTTGGGGGTGGGGTTCTATTAAGTACATGATTAAAATGCTGAACTAGACGTCCAGTTTGTGCTTCAAATTTGAAAATGTCATGATATAGTTTTTAAATACTTGTCCTGTTAACATTTATTCATATTTTGATACGAATTCATATACAGAGGACATTATAATTCAAAATTTTTTATACTGCTAATCAATTGGGCATAACACAACATTTGGATGGAGTAGATGGGTTCGTATTCATTGTTAAACCATACCCAAGAACCCCTTACCTTTTTCTCAAAACAAAAAACTCGGGGATTGAGGGACATGAAGATTTTCCGCCAACTTTAACATTTGAAATGTAAGGGATTGGGTCATTATTTGGGGTCAAGACCGAGGGGTTGGGAGATTATCTTCTATCTTAAGGAACTAAATCTGAAAGGGATTCTTTCCATATTCTGATTAGTAAATTTATGGGGAATATCTTTTTTTCTTTCGTTTTTAAGGGTCGAAATTGAAGGAGGATTTCTTTTCATTTTCAGGGGTCAAAAAAAAAAGAAAACTCTTTTTCACTTTCACGGATTGATATCGAGGGATATGTTTCTTTTTGCATGTAGAGATCGATTTTTTCCACAATTATACTAGAATGTATATATGTACAATTTTTCAATACACAATCAATCTTTACGCGATTAAAAGTGAAGGGAAACCTGTCCCAATCATTGACGGGGCCCAATCAGACGTGAGACTCTCCCAACGCGTAACGGTTCTAAAAGTGATGATAGACTTCTCCTCTTTTGAGATGACAAAAGTGAACGATAGACATTTCCCCGCCATCAAGGAGTCGAAACTGAAAGGGGAGCTTTATCCAGCCCGTAGGGGTCACTAGTAATGAGGGCACCCCCAACTCTTGAGGCATCAAAAATGAATGGAATCGTTTAAGGTAATCAGTAAAGATGGACTTCTTTTCACCGCTAAAGTCTCAGAGGTGAAGGGTTTTTTTTTCGTCCTATAAGGAGTCAAGTTGGAGAAAACTAATTTTTGTTTATTCCTTTAAATGATTCACATGATATATACGGCTACTTCACTATCTTTATATAAAACACGTTTTTGAGGGGTTCTTATTAGAATAGTACCAGATTTAATTTCACTTTTCATCTAATATAAACACCCTCTTATTGAATATGTTTATATATAATTTTTCACCTGTTTCAAACATGGGGATCAGTTTTCAAGCGGTCAACGTTTCCCTAGAATAGAATCAAGTCAAGTTTTGGAAAACATTTTGGAGGAGATTCTATTTATGATGTAGACCTAATACTAGACTGAAACCTTACCTACCGTTCCAAAAAAAAAAAAAAAATATATATATATATGTATCTAGTGAATGTAAACTTTTCGTTGGTGTTGCACTCGTCAGCAACTAATAATCTGTTGTTCCTGTAGATTATCAGAAGTCACAGAGAACAGTAGTGACAGGAGCTCAAAATGTATACATTCACTAAGTACATGTCCATGTAAATAATATCTTTATATATATCAAGAGTCCCTATCCACTGTGTTTAATACTGAACACTGTGATTAAACATCTACAATGGATAAAATTTGTTTTTATTTGATTCTGTTTGTTACGAATTGAGAGAGAAGGAGAGAGACAGAGACTTTCATCAGCTGGGTGGGTATTTAGTTGATATACTTCACACAAAAGATGAAAGAAAAAATACAAAATACAGTGATACGTCGACTCACACCCGACCCCAAATACGTCCTCTCATGAACTCAAAACCCATCAACTGGAGATTTCACTTATTGCATTCCTGTAACTCAATGCAAATGACAGAAATATCCGTTGTTGAAGTACTGGAGTAAATGTTGTGAATGCATCATGTTTGTTTTAATTTTTCAAAACGGGAAAAGTAGGAAAGAAGGCGTTCAGAAAAGAAAACTGCTCAGAACGGGCCACTTTTGAAACCCTATAATGGTTGAATAACACCCACATCGAGTCATTTCAATTTTTCCCAGGAAGTAAACCGGGTGCAGATCACCACATAGCTGTACGTAAAATAAGAGTAGAATGATAATGCAAATAATAAAAATAGTAAAAGTTAGTAACTCGATAGGAACCTTCACTTCACTAATAAGCAGAATTATGTTGAATTGTTATTCAGAGAGTCAGATTTAAGTAATATATTTCTAAGTCACTAATCTGGTCTGAATCTAAAAGTCTATTATTCCGAGATCATCTTCATTAGGGCCTGGAACCTGAAAATCCCTGAGGATAATCTTTACACCTCAATGTCTCTAATGAGCCAAAGTTGTCCATTTAAGCTACGACGTGATCAGAAATTTGAGACTGAGCAATTTGATTAACATCAGTCGGCTCTCAAAGTAGAGACTTGTTCAACAATGCCACCAATAAATGATAACAATATTTGAACAATTTTTCTACTTCATTCTTCTGCAAGAAAAAAAATCGAAAACATCAAAGCGATTATGTTGTTAGGCATTTCTTTATGTCCAACCGGAAATTTGTGTATGCATTTGCAATATATGATTGAATACATATGTAATACTGCTTCATGGATAGCATTTTATAGGTATTTTCGTGAACAATTTTTGCAGAAAAGAATAGCAACATGTTCATTGCGTGTTATATAAGTAAATTAACTTATATCTCGTTACTTCACCTCAATTCGAACGTTGTTCGTTCATCTTGTTTCCATGTCTCCAGAAGACTTCACTATGCGATCTTAATTAACGCCGGAGACTGCAGAATCCCCGAGGATAAGCTTCACACTTCAATGTCTCTAATGAGCCAAAGTTGACCAACGAAGACGTGACGTGATCAGAAATTTGAGACCAAGCATTGCGACTGCATTACCAAATGATAGGCGGGGAGATTCTGCGTGGGAAACAAAGGTACTGTCTATTGTTTCGATTTGATCATCAAAGAAACGGAGTAGCTGGACATCTGACGGTATTTTACCTAACTATGTACTTCTCTCTATATGTACACATGCATATATACGTATGTATGTATCAAGAGAGAGAGAGAGAGAGAGAGACAGAGAGACAGAGAGAGAGAGATGCATACAATATTGAACAGGCACTAATTCTCAATTATAAGGCTTGGACAAAAGAGCGTAAATAGTGCAGACATACATGTAGATATATTTCAATCTCTTTATCAATCTATTCATCCTAATGTGTTAACGTTTTTCTATCTAATCAAGTATATTTTCATATCCATCCGTATATCTATCTACTAATCTATCCATCTATCAATCTATCTATCTATCTATCTATATCTATATCTATCTATCTATCTATCTATCTATCTATCTATCTATCGATCTATATATATATATATATATATATATATATATATATATATATTTATATTTATATATATATATGGTACAGATAAGGTTAGTTATATAGCAAAATATAATAATATATCAATAATATAAAGCAGCTTCTGATATATGATGGATTTATTTCATAGAGTGCTCGATACCTTCAACTTTATACAATGAAAGTCAAGTATTTTTAGAGTGCAGCTGGAAATAAATAGTAGAATGTGGATTCACGATGCAAACTAGCTCATCTTTCTGCCCACTCCGAGCCTTATCAGGCAGATCTGTTATAGAATCTGTTATATATCTGGGTATATATAAGAGTTTATACACACAAAAACAAATGGATACCTCGTCAAAAAAAACAAAAAACAATTCTATTACTTAAACTGAATTGAAAGATTGATAAACGATGACTATGACAAGATATCCCACAATCCCATCCCAAACCATTATTATAATGGGTTTAACGTAGGAATGCATACCCAAAATTCAAGGCAAATAACTCGTGGCATTAGATTAAACGAACTGAATATTCCGTAGCGCACGTCTTCAGCAAGTATGTACGATAAAAAGACGAATGTATCTGTTGATCACACAAAAAAGGAAATAATGAGTATACTCAAGTTGAATTCTTATACAGTGTTAGATTAACGTAATATTTACGCCAATAAGTAGTCGATCTTTTCGAACTTCAGAAGTCTTTATTTTGAGATCTTAATTGACGCCCTCGAACGAAGATTCCCTGGGGATAGGCTTCAAACTTCAACGTCTCTAATGAGGCGAAGTTGACCAACCAAGACGTGGCAAGATTGGAAATTTGAGACCAAACAGCGTGACAGCACTACAAAATGATAGGTTGAAAATGTAGTCTACAGAGGGAACAGAAAGTTTTAACCGATTCAATCTCATCATCAAAGAAGTAGACCACATATAATATTAGTCTGGTTTTGCTTATTAACGATGTCTATGTATTTATGTGAAGTCTATCCATCTATCAATACGCACAAACATATATATATATATATATATATATATATATATGTGTGTGTGTGTGTGTGTGTGTGTGTGTGCGTATGTGTGTGTGTGTGTATGTATACATATATATATATACATATATATATATATATATATATATATATATATATATATATATATATTTGTGTGCGTATTTGAGTATCAATATGGATGTAATATGTTAGTATGTATCCATCATTGTAATTCAGTTCACTTATTCGTTAATGTTATTATCAGTCTATGTACATATCATAAACTGTTCACTTCTATCTATCTATATATCCGTCTATTTCTATCTGTTAATATCAATATAGTTGGACACTAATCCCCGGTCAAGCTTCTTATCTACTGATTAGTCGAGCAAAGAAATAACAACCGCTTTTTGGAGGATTGATGCAGGTGATACATCCCTTCTGATCATGGATAAAAACTGGAACATTCTGGAAATCCATAGTCTGTCTTTAACTTTTTGATAGAAGGTGAGATCTGAAGAATTGTACAGTCCAACTGACCTATCAATCAATCAATCGATCAATCAATCAATCAATTTATATATATATATATATATATATATATATATATATATATATATATATATATATATATATATATATATACCATTTGATATCCTTTGATAATTTTTTTACAAATAGTCCTGGAGTATCAATGCAAGTCACGAACCACTTTTGATCTGATCCGTTTTATGACAAAGTGTCATCTTTTTGTATTTTGACAACATGATTTAATATCATTCACGTAATTTGATTAAAAAAAAGAATAAAAGAGAATATTTTGATGACAAAAAACGTAGCATTGAACAAAAAACTGCGGATATTTTCTTTTATTACGAGAATAGACTGAAAAAAGAAAAGATGGTGTCAGTTCATAGGGGGAAAACTAAAAAAAAAAAGACATCAGTTAACTTGGGACATTTAATCAAATGACAAATAGACAATGGCAGTTAACTAAACGTTGAAACAGTTATATTTTTTTTTATTTTTGAATATAAACAATGTGATTTTTTTTATAGATGCTGATAAACCAAACACATTTCTTTTTGTTCAACGTCAACATCAAATTAACTTATCGGTGATCAGCTTTCACGCATTGTATGGGACTGTCAGAGATAGAGGCCTGAAAAATGAAAACAAATATTCCTTATTCTATCAAGAGGCTCTTCCTTAAGTCCCCCCCCACCAGAAAAAAGGTTTTACTGAGCTTTTCAATAAGTACCGTATATGCATTCTCAATTGGTCCCTTCGTTCAAGGTAGCCTTCACGCTTCTTCTTTTTTTTAAAAATTTGAACATCTTTAGTGATCACAGCCAAATAGGAAGTGAGGGAAGTCGTTTATTCACTAATCATCGAATCACCTTAACTGAGCAAGTTGCTAGAAATTCATTGGTCTCGTGACAGTCTTTATCAAGTGACTGACCATATCTGTTAATCCTTTTTTGGCATGTTTACTTAAATCTATCGCTTCAATTACTTACTGCTGCTCTGTCCAATTCAATTCAAGTGTATTCAACCCATGGATCTGAGCAATAGTCGCCTATTGAGCTGGAACATGGAATCTAACCAGCAGATTGACTTTTAAACCAAAAATCATCGGCGAAAATCATACGTTGCATGTGAGATATCATAAAATGGAATAGTGCATCAGAAAAAAAAGAAAAAAAACTAACAGGAGACATAGATATAGAACCCATAAAAAAACTCAAATGGCAATGGGTCAGTCATGCTGCAAGAATGCCAGGGAACTGCTAGAAATCATGATTCTCAACGTCGATCTCCTGTGATGATATGCAAAACCTTGACTGGCAAGATTAAAAATGGTGTGGCAAGTTCAGGAAGTCCTGACTCTACAACACCAATGATGAAATTTGGAGGAAGGTCTATGTGCAATGAGAGGCGCTAAAGGTTTACTGCTGCTGCTGATCTCTTGTCTCGGTATTTTTTTCTCTTAGAGGAACTGATTACCTCTTGAACAAATTCTCAATTCGTTTGTCTTTAGTTATGTAACTTCTCTTGAGCCTCCAAGTATGTTTGAAGGTTCTATCTCTTTTATATATATTTATGTCTGACAAATATTATAATGAGTTCCAGTACGTTGGTAACACGTATTGCCAAACTTGAATATTGGCATCAGAACTCTTTTAAAAACCAACTGAATATTTTTTTTTTTTTTTACACATTTTGATGCTGCAGTGGTTCAATGATAATTATTTGTCTTGTGTACATGGATAATGTTAGACGCCATGTTTCTGTGATTGCACAACCCGTTTCAAGCATGTACAGATATTCTCTGAGCCTCGTTTTCATGTTTTCCTGTCAATCTTGTCTTTGCTCAGTATCAACATTTGCAGGAAAACACAAAAGGGATTAATCGTGCTCATTTAGCTATTACACCACGATAAAAACTGTCAACTAAAACTGCCCACACACGTTTTTTTCAGTTTTCAAGTTGGATAATTAGCTGGCTACGTACATATGTATATATATATATATATATATGTGTGTGTGTGTGTGTGTGTGTGTGTGTGTGTGTGTGTGTGTGTGTTTGTGTGTGTGTGTGTGTGTGTGTGTGTGTATGTACCGTATTTATTCGTATAAAATTTGCACCCCAAATTTTGGGCTTACAGTCTCTGGAAAGAAACATGATACACACTTGCCTTTCGGAAATAAAAAGTATCACGTATACCGGTTACAGCTATATATATATATATATATATATATATATATATATATATATATATATATATATATATATATATATATATATATATATAAGTAGCTTAATATTCCTAGTGTTGA
The DNA here is from genome assembly GCA_963457665.1 of Thysanoteuthis rhombus. NCBI lineage: Eukaryota > Metazoa > Mollusca > Cephalopoda > Oegopsida > Thysanoteuthidae > Thysanoteuthis > Thysanoteuthis major. The sequence continues at coordinate 23,905,924 of OY735206.1, forward strand.
AAAATATTTTTTGTTGTCTTGTTCTAATTTGTTCTCCCGAACAAGTTTTTAGTTGATTGGAGGTCATTTTTGCAATGTGGGTATATACTGAATTGACCCTTGAGTTTTTGCCTGAGAAAATTTAGGCTCATCTTTTTGAAAATTCATTATAATCAGAACCGAACAAAGGGTTAAAAGAGTAATTGATTCATTGATCACTGATTTGTTTCCGTTTTTCAATCGATCATCCTAACAAAGTTTCCAGCCAAAAGACGTGTGTAAGACGATAGTTTCGAACGAGTGACTAACCAGACTTATTTTGATATTCGTTGATTTTGTTTCCGCTGTTCTCGCTGGATAATTATTAAAGTAGTGTTATGAATATTTACCACAAGCAAATAATTTTTTCTATTCAAAACCCGTTCACAGACCTGGTTTCTTGTACCTTCAATGGACATCAGGGCATTAATTCAGCTGCCCGCTAAGGGCAGGTGAGACACAAGGCCCCGTTTGATGATCAACTATTTTCAATGGATATCATATTTTGCTTGATATTCAGCCGCCTTCCTAGATTTGATCTTAGTTCATTCAAGCAATGAAAATTGTGAAATATGTCATTTTCTGTTTTATTTACTATATATATTTGCCCACATTTCCCCAAATAATGAAATATGTCATACTGTCTGGCTTAGCTGTCATTCAGAAGATTGATCGTTTCTGGTTTTCATAGTCAATCGTATCTTTTGTTTTTACTTGTAACCAGATGCCACAACGGTTATGCGGCTGGGTACTTTACATGGAAACTCTTGGAAAAGGTTTGAATTAATCCTTTCGCCCTCAACCCAAGGTCCGACTAAAATACCGCAGTGAATCACATGAGAAATGGATGACACCACCTGAGCCCTGACCCACATACAGAAATGTCTCGCCATCAATCACTCGACGGATATTTTATTGAATTAGCTATAGAACTGCTATGACTGAAGGTCCCATCGTCTGTAATGAAAGGGTTGAGGATATTATTTTGTTGAAATGCTGATTGAAAAGCGCAAATGGACCGAATTAGCAGTAATGTGATACGTAGAGTTGTAGCCAACAGGACGACAGTTCTCACTTTCCGAATACAATGCAAAATCATGAATTCTCTCACATAATCAGTTTTTCTTTTTAGCCTTACTTTATCAAAAGACACTTTTTGTGTGTGTGTTTTCTCATACTCTTTTTCTAACACCCATTCCTACGTCTCTAACAAGCTTGTAGCGGGCTCAAACTGTATATCTACTGTTATCCTGACAAAAGAAAAAATGCTGCAATTGTATTGTATATATGATGAGTAAAATATCATACAGTTATATATTTTTGGATAGAATGAAATAAGTCCTTTTGTGTCTGTAATAAGATTTTCTTTCGGTAGAAGAAAAACAAGACTGACAACCCGTTAAAGATTTCAAACCTCGGCACGAGAATATTCAATTTCACTCGTCTAGATTCACCAATGGTTGTTCTGTTTGTTTTTCTTACGGTAGTTTAGGTTCAAACAGAATTGATCAATCAAATCATCAACATATATTCGAATTTTTTCAATGTAAAAACCTACCTAACTCACCATCACAGTCAATAATCAATCAGCTGTAGCGTCAAAATGTGAGTCATATAAATAAAAATTCCATCAAAGAATAAATATGGTAAGAATGAATTTTATCTATGACGTCACTGACGTTTTCAAATCAAATAAAATTTTGTGGATGAAACTCACCATAAAAATAAGGACCCAAAAAGGTCAAAAAAGAAAAAAAAAGGGTTCCCAGAAAGGGTTTGGTGGAGTACTGCTGCCGATTTTTCAAGCCTGTAGACGAATGGTATGGCAAGAAGCAGTGTAATAGAAACACATGAACAAATACACAGACACAGAATGACAGCAAGGTTAGATTTTTTCTCTTTTGGAAGGCTCTAGCATTTTTCAAGGTACAAAGTCAATGAGGGTCGTTCTGTAAAGTAATTAGATATTTGGTCATTTCCCCTTTAGTGTTTGTTTTATGTCTGCAACAAATCAAGGGATACTTAAGAACGGACAAAACGTCTTTCAAAGCTACAGACTTACCTTAGGGTTTTAGTTCAATTCGAAATGAGCAGTAATCATCGACGGATTTCGACGCTCTTCATGGCCCTTTCTAACTGCCATTATATATACATATATATATATATATATATATATATATATATACCAGGACATATTCGATACACCCTATTCTGGATAGATTCGTACACACACACACACACACACACACACACACACACACACACACATACGTATATATATCTATGTATATATGTAAGCCACTCAGCTATGCTTATAACACATGCTACTTAAATGAGTTGGTGTGATTTTCTTGTCTCTTTGCAGAGTCTAAACACTGCGCTGACGTCTCTCACACAATGATTTGCTAACAAAAAAAAAAGGTTTATTTTGCACGTAATCTCATGCTGAAATTCTGTTGGAGACATTCTGTAATCGTATTCGAGTCTTCTCACAAATATTCCTAATACACTGACTAATGATATTCTGATTGCATATTATCCATTATTCAGTGATGTCCAATATGTGAGTACATATATATAAATATGAATATATATATATGAATATATATATATATATATATATAGGTTTCCACAAAACTTCATAGCTCTAAACATTTAACATTAGAAACATTTTCCAAAATTCAGCCAATTCCTATAATACGTGATTTTCTTCAGTGTTTCTCCATATTTTACTCATAGTTTATATTATGGTACAACGTCATATTTTTCCTCTTGATGGTTTCCTGATAAATGATATATATACATTTATATGAAGGTGCGTGCAAGTAATGTATATATATATATATATATATATATATATATATATATATATATATATATATATATATATATATATATATATATATACCTTTGTCTCGTAATCTCCTAGCTTTGGCACTGGTAATTTCACTTTGAAAGACCTGAAGTAACCAACGATTGTTACACCTTATTAGTTACAAAATTGTTTCAGTCTTTAATTGCGTTTAATATCTCAATATACATGTCTTATGATAGTCAATTATTCCAAATATTAGTGTTTTTCGACTGTCTATGTTGGGATAAACACGCCATTGGTTGCCATTGCAGCCTGCAATATCAGCTCTTGACCTTACATACAGTATTGACCTATCGTGATTCAAGGCCTAATTCTCGATATTAATCGTCTTCATATATCATTGATTGCCAAATGGGATGTGACTGTGTGTACTGATCAATAAATGAAGACGTGCCGCCTACCAGGAAAAAAGATTGAACGACCCTGGCTACTACACAATTTTCACTAACTGCGTTCACAGTTACATGAGAAAACCTATACCCACCTGTTCCCCTGTCTACTCAGGTTATACGGATATACGGCAATCTACTTAACTATTGGGTCTCATCTTTTTTAACAGTGAGGTAATTCGGCAGTTCTTCAATGGATTAATTTTAATTGAAACCATATTCAAATAGATTACCATCATTTTATACTAAAGTAGAATAACCTCAACCGATAATGTTGTTGAATTGAGGTACACAGCGTTCATTTTCCATTACGAACGTTATTCTCTTTCTTGGTTTTACGTTATACTACTCCATAGTACTTTTCGTTGGTTTTTGAAAAGAATCGAGGAATATCGACGATAGAAAAAGAGAGAGGTAAAAACAGAAAGAATCAGACCTTACAGAATACATATACATATGCACTCCATATATATATATATATATATATATATATATATATATATATATATATATATATATATATATATATATATATATATACTCACATACACACACACACACACACACACATATATATATATATATATATAACTTTTTCATCTCGAGAATTGATTTAAAATAAGTACAAAAGAGAGAAAAAGAAGGAAAAAATAAAGAAAAAAATTAAGTGCCCTGGATTCACAGTGGAATAACAATATTTTTGAATGCCTGTGAAAAACAGAATTAGCACAATGTAACAAAGGTGGTGAAATTGCAGAAATCGAAGAATAAAGAAGACAAATGATCATTCCAAATTCAAACAATACTTTTTTTTCATTAGTTCTCTCAATTACCTTTATGTTTTCGCTGTTTATAACACTGACTGAGCAAGAGTGTGTGGCTTAACGATTTAAGATTGGGATCATCTTCCATACATTGTTGCAAAAACACTTCTTTCGTGCGCTCTTTTTTATAGACACTAAAATATATCTCCGTTTTCATTCATCCACAGCACCCACGTCATTAAAGATACAAAGCACTAAACACCGTTGATTAACACGCAGATGGCATGGTAAGTGGATGAAAAATACGCATATTTGTTACCAACGTCCACGTGTTGTATCATAGCACCGACCAAAACTATGATTTTGAATGCTTATTTGCAAGACAAGTTTTTGGGTAAATTATACAGCACTATGCCAGTACACATTGTCAATAAATTGTTCTTTGTTTCTATAACAATGAGGCTATGGTGAGGCTTCTCTGCTTTAAATGTATATCTGCAGAGAAACATTGTTATACCTTGATTAGTGCTGTTGTTTCATCCCAAAATTCACTAATTGTAAAAAAACAGCATTGTTTGAAAACTATAATCTAATATTTTCCCCAGCTTTTCATTCGTTACAATGATTTGTACAGCAGTATCTCAATAGAACATTATCAAAATCTGTATGAATTAAAACTGTTCCATCCAAAGCATTCCTGTATTCCAGTTCGAACTGGATAAAAATTTCATGTCTCAGAATCAAGCAATCGCAGCAAATTATCCTGAATCGTCATCATCATCATCATAATCGTATTATCGTCTGTTTGTAACCTAAACTTGTTCCAACATTTGAACATAAACCTTTTTCAACATTTCAAAGACCCTTCAATTGTTGTCGTCATGAAGCTAATTCTTTCTAAACTTGTCCAATTCATGACGCCATTATCTGTCGATCAAGGTTTTGCCTATGATTTCTTGGGGTCCACTTTGAAAATAGTGGTATCAAAATTTTTCCAACATTCCTGCAACATGTCAACTGCCATTTCAGTTATCTTTCACCCCAGTTTTTCATTTTGTTTTGTGATATCTTCATCTGACTATGAGCAGACTGCTTTTCTTATGAGTGCGGCATGGCTGTCGTGAGATACATTGATAAGAAACTGTTCGTTTCAGAATTGATTGAATTTTCTTATTTTTGATGGTCCTAGATTGGTCAAAATTCTGTAGGCACCGATTGAAACATTTGTGAGCAGGCGTAGCTGTCATCTTTGAAATATTTTCGAAGTATATATTAACTGAGAAGTTTCGTGACAAGTTTGTTTACGGAACTGTTTCCCTGCGAGAAAATTGCATTCGAAGGGGAAAAAAGTGTTGAGGAAATTGGCACAGAAGCTCTAACAACAAAATCTAACCAGGAACTAAAGATGGAAAAGCGTAGATGGTTTATGGCGGATAAAGAATAAGTCATTTAATCAAACAATATTTTTCTTTCCTGCGTTATTCCGAGAATTCATTCTACCGTCCTTTCATTGCAATTTTTTCCCTTTTCCTAATTTTCGTTCTTCTTTCAGAATATTTTTATTGTCTCTTTTGCAATGAATCTTTCGTTATCTTTTTCATTCAGTTTTTCTTGTCTTTTATCTTTTTTCTCTCCTCATAATCCTCTCTTCTCTACATTCTTACTTTTATTAAAATACCTCTCTCTATTTGCAAATTTTTCCCGATGCGTATTCCTTTCATTTTGCCTTTCATTTTTCCTCTTTTATGCTGTTGTTCTTTTTATCCTTTCTTACGATTTTTTCTTCCTCTTTTCTTTCTATCTCTCTTTCTTACAATGTTTTCTTTTCTTTCATTCTCTCAGTCTTCTTATCATTACAATGCTCCTTCTCTTTCTAATTCTTTTCATTGCAATCTCTCCTTTCGTCCTTCACTTCCAACTTTCCTTCTTTCTTTCCTTAATTTCTCGGGTCTTTTTCTTCTTTCTTTATTTGTACTATTGCTTCTCCACAATTATCATTGTCTTCTCTATTTCCCCAAGTAGACTTCTATAATTCATCAGCTACATCATTGCCAATATCAATTATCGCTTTAATTATGGATGCACAGTTTGTAGGAATTAATTCAACTCGTTGCGAGAAGCAGATCCTTTTTTTTATTATTTGTGTGGGTATTTCATCAGGGCCGGATTTAGTGCAAGGCCTGTAGCATGAACTATAAGAGGGGACCCCAAATAAAGAAACATACATATTTAAACATATTAATATTTTACTGACCGAATGATTGAATTCGATTATTTTCTTTACAGCCATATTATACGACGGATGTGTTTGAAATGTCAGGTATAGGATTATTATGTTTTGCCTTGATCTTTTTGCTCTAGCCGAGACTCCAGCTTCAAATGCTTTGGTATTCATTTTTCGTACATGTATCTTAAATATGCCATACTCCCATCCATTACTGTGTTAAAAAAAACAACAACTTTAATTTAAGGTTTTGATCCGCTAAATCACTGACACCATACATCCAGTCGATCATAAAATATAGTACTCAGATGATGAAGCAAGCAGAATAGATGCCTTGTATGTATCTAGCAGATGCGCACACATTTGCACACACACACACACACACACACACACACATGTGATATAGAGTTAATATTTACCTATCTAATTATTTGATATGTGAAAAATATACGGATTTTGATCTAATTCAAAACTGAAAATCATAATATAAACTTTTATATGAATGAGTAAATTTTAATCTCAAGAATTCGTGATTTACGACATGAGAATGACAAGATCACAATAAGAATACTTTTTTTTTATTTTCGTGACAACACAATTTTGTCGTTCTTCTCATGAGCAAATTCAAAGTAATAAAATCTATTCCATTTAATTTGGAACCCACTGTTCTAACTTTAGAAGTGATTAGATGAAACCCATAATAAAAAAAAATATGATCCAGTCTTCTTGTTAAGCCAAGAAACACGTACTGGTTGGTTTACTCTTCCAAATTATCAGCATATATATATATATATATATATATATATATATATATATATATATATATATATATATATATATGTCATCATCATCATCATCATCATCAGTCATCGTCGGACATAGACTCTCCCCAGGATCCACCACAATTCTCTTTCTTGTGTGTCGTGGCACCAGTATTTTCTGAATTTGTCTACTTCATCTCTCTATCTTGTATTCTGTTGGCCTTGCTTTCATCTGCCAGTAGGATGATACTTTTATCAAGGCTACAACGTAAGTCCTATTGGTACAACTTTGCTTGACCTCAGGATCCCAACTCTTGGAGTAAGGAGTAGGGATGGATCATGGCAAATGACATACCTCCTTGAAAATGAATTGCTTGGGATGGTGATTCATTCCACTCACGGGCCTCACTGTATGTGGCCCTACTGCTGTGGATAGCCCGTTTAAAAAAGATGTGTTTGCAAAGCAAAACCATTGATTCTTTCAATCATTCAATCATAATTGAATTTTCTTTTCTGAAAGAAATATTCAGATATTTATTTCTTATTTAAGTTCAGATAGAGAACCACGGAATAGCTGGATTAAAGAAATATTCATGGTGGAGGATTATCTGATATTAGCTTTGAGTTATTCGGTAGATTTCTCAGAATTGTTATCATTTATTCATAGAGATTAGGCAAGAACTGAATTTATGGTGAAAGGGGAAAATAGATTTGAAGAGAAAGAATTGGATTCGATTTTCTCCCCAGCAAAGGATTTTTATTCTATTCGATATCACAATCCCTGAAGTCTTTATTGATCTTTTTATTGGTGATGGAATTCCATGCATTTTTCTTCAATACCTCAAAAACTTTTCCTATTTATTTTCAACTCCCATCATTGACCTCTACTGATGTTCACTGGTAGGACCAATGAGAAACATTTGATACCATGCATTGCTTCTGACGTGGCGTTATCTGATCTCAAAGATTTCAAGTAATTTGAAACGCCAAATTCTGATTTTTTTTAGTATAGAATGTTGATTGAATTCATGAGTGTACTTTTAGGCTAAAATCATTCCCGGCATTCAGTGCATATGATATGCACCGGCATATTTTTATCCCTCAATAAATCAGGAATCAATCACAGACATATACAATAACGCCAAAATGTATATACAGAGAATTTTGTTCAAAAGAACGGCCAGTTATCATGACCAGTCGAACAATCAAGCCAGTCTTGTAAGAAGCGATTCAAACGTTTGTAATCATCGCTAAT
>OY735206.1:23919209-23936709 GCA_963457665.1 Thysanoteuthis rhombus
TTCGTACAAAAGAAGGGAAAAATGTTCAACTATATACCTACTTTATTGCACACAGCACATCTCGATGACCACTACAAGGAGTTCCTTCAACTGTCATTTTTCCTAAGCCAGGAAACAATTCAAAAGAGATTCAAAAACGTCGAATAAGTTTTGGTTTCCGGTACAATATTTCCAATATCTTCCAACAATATTGTCGGTAGCCAACCCTCTCTACTAGCAAGGAGGAGTTAATCCAGATTGCCTTGACAGGTTGGAGACAAGAACAAAAGGGGTAAACTTTCAAGAACGTCTTCTCTGATTTTCAAAGTCCCCCATTCGTTCACTTTGTGAATTGTAATCCATAAAAAAAGCAACCAAAGTACCACCCAAATTCTATTCGTAAGACTATGACTTAAATAAATATAGTTGCATCAATAGAAAACCACTCTTGCCAGCGGATATTGCTGGGATTTCAATAGACTCTTACTCTGTATATTGAACCCCGTTTTCATGTCGGCTTCCCTTTCTATGTGTGCGATAAATATATTAAGCATAATACCAGGCATGTAGAAACAAATATAAAATCTATAAATTGATTTTTTAAACAAAAGTGGTTGAATGGGATGACCTGTAAATGTTGAAGAAATGTCAAAATTTGCAATTATATTTCCCACATCTAAGAGCATATAAACAGCATTTTAGAATTTTCAAAAAATTTGAGTAACCATTTTTTTTTTTAATGTTTCAGGTTCCCAAAATAATTTTCATAAGACATGCCCAAACATTGGTATAGAATAATTCATCGAAGCAAAAATAAAAAATGAAAAATTACGGACAAATATAATACCTGATCCTTCTGCAGAAAATTTGGAGAAATTTGAAGAATTTTGTGTACGTTGGAAGGTATTTTTTCATTGACAATTATCTATGCAGCCTTGCAAAGAATATCCAGTAGCACTGACACAAGATTTTTTGAAACATAAAAAAGCCAAAAAGTTCTATTTAAAAGAATCTGCAAAACTTCAAAAAATTTAAAAAAACAATATTATTTTTACATACATTTTGAGTGAAGTCCTCATAAGAATTTGAAAGGTTTCTGAGCAAATAATGTGACCAGTTACACTGTCACAAATATTTTGAAAAGTCTATATGAATAGAAATAAGAGTTCCATAAAAAACTACGGAGAATGCAAAGATATTTTCAATTGAGGTCCTTTAACCAATTTTTGTGAATTTGCATGGTGTCCAGTCAGAAATTTTGAGAAATTCGGAAAGTTCTTCATAGAATATATATTTGGAGAATATATAAATTAGTTGGCTTTTAATGAAAATTTCGGCAAAAAACATTAAGAAATCTTGAATTTTTTTGGAAAATCCAAACGTTTCTTGTAGGTTTTCTAGTGATTACTCACACACATTTGCAACGTTCTTGTCTAAACAAGGCATCCAATAGCATTGACATAATATTTTTTAAAGTGCAAAAAAAAAAAAAGCTTTAAAGCCAATAAAGTACACAAATAGGAAAATGTACTGATAAATTGTTGCTTGCAGCTTGAAACATTCTAACACGGACTAGACTTAAAATTTGGTTCAGAGATAAAACTTCTAAGAGTATTGGTAATCGAATATTCCTTCCGATGAGCTTTGGTTCTACACCCACGTACGAATACATGCACACATAAAAATAAACAGGACGAGTAGTCCACTTATTTGCATGAGATGTTCAAAGACTGATAGTAGAATCTAATTTTGGTTCAGAGACAAAAGTAGTCCAATATTGGTGATCGAATATTTGGAAAAAAAATTCTTATTCAGCTGATATGACCTCAGCAGATTTTTCTGGTAAGGATTTTGGAGGGAGCGTGTATTCACAAGCAAGCCAACAAAAAGATGAGAAAAAAAAAAGAATATTTAATTTGAAATTGAAAAAAATTATGAAAAACTTTATACTGTGTTATGGGAATATCTTATTCCGAAATATGAATTAAAAAAAAAACAACCTCGAATTCAATCTAATGGTCCAGTCAATGTAATGAACAGAATAAGAAAAACATTGTGTAATGTTTTAATCCTTATACAACTTACAGTCAACCTTAAACATGAGCACACTTTGGCATGAATATGATCCCATTCGTCTAATGAAAGGTTCCATCTATACTTGCCGTTTGTTTTTCTCTGTGCTTAAATCTTGTACCAGATTATGCTAACCTTTCGAAAGAACTTTTCCCATATATATATATATATATATATATATATATATATATATATATATATATATATATATATGTATATATACATATATATGTGTATGTGTATATATATATATATGTGTGTGTGTGTGTGTGTGTATATATATATATATATATATATATATATATATATATATATATATATATATGTATATACATGTGTGTGTGTGTATAGCATATGTCACACTAGGAAGTTTGAGAGAAAAATACGGTTATAGAAATGAATCAAAAATCCACAATACTTGACGACCTATACTCTTTGGCAGGAGAAGAAAGTAGTGAAAAAAAAATCAAAGAAAATATCGAATTAAAAAGGATAAAATGGAAAAAAAAATTGAATTCCATTATTCCATGCATCATTCCAAGTACGCATTTTGCCCCGAAAACTGCGAATACATATGCTTCTTCCAACTTTGTTGATCTTCCCGCTGACATTTACATATCGCATCGAAATGCATTACTGTGATCGTAGAGCGAGATATTGTCAGTTAACGTGACGATTCTGAAAACTGCTCGTTGAGTAGAAAGGTAAAAAGGATCATCGGCTTCGTAGGTGTCAGTGTATAAAGCGAATTTAAAGAAAAACCGGTTTACTGTCTAAATGTGTAGTAGGAAAAATGATGGGCACGCAAGAGGGTGGAATACTGTATCATCCAAGATATAAAGACATGGCTATTGGGAAAGATAAAACTGTAAACGTGTAACAAGACGGACTTCGTTATCTTGTCTCAGTTTCCCGTCAGCAGACTTAACCTCTCAACGCAGATAATGAGGTCAGTCGTAGATTCTTGCTGACAACGTTTGGATATCACATTGATATTTATGACCATAATCGTAGAGAAAGATAATGTCATTTATGTTGATCTAATTTGGAGAACAACGCGTTCCCTGGAAACATTGAAGCTAGTTACCGGCACAGTAATACCTGGCATCTGCTGTGTATGTCTCAACTTTTGATTCCGAAATGGTGATGAGTGTAAATTTAGAGTTTAAACATCAGTGAATTCTGTAACATTCACTAGGTATGGCAAACATGTACACTTTGACCATGCATCCAGACACCTTTTCTTTATATTATCACGACCTGAACCGTCACTGGAAGATTGATTTATTCAGTTTTCTAATGATCATGGAAAACATGTTACGTAATTTCATGTTGTGAAGCTGAAGTTTTGACAATTTAATCATGCACTCTTTATTAGTACAAAGAGAAGTTTTTAGACATGGGTGTATTTACAAGTTACAATCACACTAAATTGGTCCCCTGGTTTGTGTCTGCCAGTTTCCATGCATGTTTTTGGAAAATTCATTTTTTTTTCTTCATCCGTTGGTTACAAAAAAGTTTATATTGAGAGACTAATTAGACCTGTTATTCACGTGTGATTGCATCATCATTATTCACATATATATTTGGACTGGGGCCCTCATCTTGGTTGTTATTTCCCTACCATTTCGGTCAGTGTTACCTTCGTGCTTCTTCAGATGTCTGTCGTACTTGGTAACCTTCTGGGAATATCGATCAGAACATTGCCTGTCAGACTGATGAATAATTCACATATATATTGGGAGGGGGCTGTTTCGTCCTTGTTGTGTTGCATGTCTGCTTCTTCCACTGAATCAGAAATTCAGAACGAAAAGACGGCAGACTTGACCTCTTAACGCAAATGATAAAGTCAGTCATAGATTCTGGCTAAAGACATTATAAAATCACGTCGATATTTATTACAGTAATTTAGGAACACGATAATGTCGCCTAATGTTATCTAATTTTGGAAATGACGCGTTGTCTAGAAACGTATAAGCTAGATATTGGCACAGTAATGCTTGGACGTTTGTAGTGTGTGTCACATCTCTCATTTCTTAAATGGTGATGGAGAGATAGTTGAACTTCCAATATCAGTGAAGTCTGTTATATCCACTTGGCTTTGAAAACACATGCATTATGGAACCAAACCATATACGCACACGTATGAACCCAAACAAACTCAGAAATATATTATTCAACCCATATTCATTTATATCTATGTGTGTGTGTGTGTGTGTGTGTGTGTGTGTGTGTGTGTGTGTGTGTTTATGTCCACGTCATCAAATGCACAGGCAAGAATAAAAATTTTTCCATCTTTTATAAGCTGGATAAAAATGGTTTTATGTAGTGCTGCCTTCTCCGGATAAAAAAAGAAACAATGGCCATACAACTTGCAAGATAAAGCTTCTTTTAGATTAATTCATTATTATGCATTATAGATGTTTATACTTACAGTATCAATTTGAACAATGATAATTCCTGGGGTTGGGGTTGTTGTCAAAGTATGGGTTTGAATTGATGAGAAAAACAGAAAAAATGTTATTAGGTAACATCACATATTCAATGATATCTGTGTGCTGGATAAAATGAGGCTGTTGGCCAGATCTTGCTCGCTGGATGTAGTCTTGCGACCCTTATGCAGTAATAGTGAATAGTTCACCCAGGGATGAATATATTTGATTTTCAGAGTAAATGAGTCATGGGGAGTGAATAACTTAGTATACTCAGATATTTGAGTTGTTTGCTTCCATTATAAAAAAAACTGGGAGTAAGTGATTGATGCTTTTAATTGCAATGGAACGTTGGATATTATGTTTTCCCTTTTTTTCTTACGATCTTCTAATTTCCTCATGCACTGTGTTAATGAGTGTTATATATGGAACCGGTTTTCGAATAGAAAGGCAATGGATGCTAGAAGTGGCAAAGAAACTGACAATGCTGAATCAAACCTATTTGTCAATCCTCTCATGACATTATTTCAATAAAATTATTCACGTTTAGTGTTCACAAAATCAATAAAAGAATGATTTATTTCTTCACTATTATTGAAAATTTCATTTTTTCTAAAGGAGTTCGGAATACTTTAAAAAATTATAATCCTTATTTAGTTATTTTATCATGCTTTATTCTAAAAAAACTGAATGAAATCGTTTTATCATAACTGACGATTTTTGATGAGGCTCAAAAAATAAATTGTTCGAACGAATATAAAATTGAACGGAAAAAATACATTTTGCTGGTGGAATTTTGTCCGCTGATTCATTTGTTCAAGGCTATAACCGCTCAGCTACTAAGCTACCATAACGCTGAAACTGAGAATCACTGATCAGGAAGGAATGAAAAAAAAAATTGCAAGTGGGTCTGTTCAAATAAATGATGAGAAAGAAACATCTTAAATGATGCTGATTCAAAATATATGTATGTTTTAATTTAACAGATCTAACCTTTATACTTTTTTCACAAGATCTTAGAAAAAAAAATACGGAGACATTTTCTTTTCGATGGACTTGTTCTCCAGGAGCGCAAACGCAGACTCCATAGAAATTATATATCGTGTAGATAATTATATATCTGCTGATTTTAGACCTACTATTGTTTCTGTTCTGTGATGTATAGTTTCTTGGAACACAAACACACACGCACACACAATTTTACTTTCGTAGTCTATGATATACATATGTAGGTATGAATGTACTTATATATTCGCACACATAAAGTATGAGTATCTCAGTTAATTCACTCTCCGTGACTCATTTACCCCCATAATCAAATATATTCACCCATTGGTCAATTATTGATCAGGTTGAAAAAGCTCTGTTACGGAGCAAGGGTCGGAAGACTGAGTCTTGCAAGCTAGATCTGGCCTGCGGCATCGTTTTATCCAGCGTGCCGACTTCATCAAATATGTGATGTAACCTACAAACATTTTTTTTTATCTTTCTCATCAATCTTTAAATAGGAAACAATGAAGTATATATATATATATATATATATATATATATATATATATATATATATATATATATATATATATATATATATAATGTTCATCATGTTTTTATCGTGATCTTCACGAGAAACGAAAAATATCGCTGCAGATTTTCATTTTCACCTTTGTGAAAAAAGGATTTACTTTTGAAGAGCACCATTGAATGAATTATATCAACGCAGCCAGCAATTACTTAATTGTTGAAACATCAATCCTTTCAGGGTAGTATCCCTGAATCCCTGTTCAAGCAAGTTGCTAGAATATTAGCATTGCTATTTTATGTCGTTACTTTTTTTCTGTTTTTTTTTCTTTTTTTTTTTGAAATAATAACTGGTATGGTTAGTCAATCAATAGAAACCGTCATGCGGTAAAGTCTTATGGCTGGATGCTTTGTTTGGATGATCAATCAAAATTGGAAACAAAAAGTGTGATAAATGAATGTTTTACGTCCCTCAACTTTCTTGGTCGGTGATCACTCAAAGTGTGAATCAAAAAAAATATAACAAAAAGTTTCTGGTTAATCACTGTAGAAATCATCATGTGCTCAATGTACGTTTATTACATGTTGTAATAGGGTAGTTTAGAATAAGAGGAGTTGGATGGGGGAATTATTCAATTCTTTCCTTTTGGGGTGATGATTACTGATAGAATTATTAAATAGATGAAAATAACCATGAATGCTATCAAACTCAAACTAAAGGACTTATTTAGCTTGAACGTACATTGCAAATAGAAAAACCACCAAAAGAGAGGACATTTCAAACAGGAAATGACTTTTGTTCCAGACATATTGAATAAATGTTAAAGTTCCCCATCCTCTAGCTCCATTGTTGTGGTCTATACACGCAACAAATTCATACTTAGTCAGACAAAGAACAAAAAGACTCATTTGAAAACTGGAGAAACGTCTGTCGACAGTTTTTGTTGCCAGTTTCTAAGAAGCTTGAATCTTACCAGATCCAGGCTAAAAAGGCAAATAATTTCACACTTTGTTGTGCAGTGATTGCCGAAAAAAGAGATATGAATGCTGCCGGATGAGTGACTAATTCAGCATAAACTTTCAATTTTAATTTCTCTCTGAAAACGTAATTCTTGGACATTATGTTTTTAAAGACCCTGTTCTATACTCTATAAAAAGTAAACGTTTAATTTTTCAGCCTTCTGGCTCAATTGATACAGCTTGTACGTGCAGCAAATACGTAGTCAGCTAGCCAGGCGACCAGACTTTTTTTTATTAAAGATTAAGAAACCTATGTTGATGCTCACAGTTTCGTTTGTCACTGCTCGAAAGAAAATAATTGCAGCACCTAAACCTAATGCCCTGACGGATTTCCCGCCCCCTTGTTTTGATTAAACATTCAGATGAGTACATTGAAAATAAATTATATAGGAACATGCCATGCCACCGAGAATTAGATTCAGCAGAAGAAAATATGTAGCATGGTAAAATAAGATGAATGCGTGCAATGTTTCTGCTTTCGTGACTCTGATGATGTAGTTGAGGTATTTATCTCTGTTTGATATTTTAGGCATCTTCTCGTAGATATATGCATTGTGCACATATAGGAATAAAAAAAAGAATTTAATGATAGTTTACATTATCAGGAAAGCAACGGCTTTCGCTGTTGCCTATACCAGACATGCAACACCACAATTGCCTCGAGTAGCTGAAAATTGACAGGAATGTGCCAATATATCTGATGGCAGAGATTTAGCATTTGCTATATCTCTATAAACTTCCCTTAAAAAATGCTGTCGTTTTTCCCTTTCATGAAGAATAAATAGATAGAAAGATTCGTTGAAATTATTTTGGAGTGTTATTAAGAGAAATCTGGTTAGTCACTCAATAGAAACGATCGTATGACCAACACCCTCTGATATCACACCGTGTCGTGGGCGATTGATCAA
Source organism: Thysanoteuthis rhombus (assembly GCA_963457665.1). Taxonomy (NCBI): domain Eukaryota; kingdom Metazoa; phylum Mollusca; class Cephalopoda; order Oegopsida; family Thysanoteuthidae; genus Thysanoteuthis; species Thysanoteuthis major. Next base: position 23,927,140 of record OY735206.1, read on the forward strand.
AAACATAGGAAGAAAGGTGATCAATGAATAAGTTACTTCTTTCACATTTTGTCAACTCACTCAAAGGTTTAAATGCTCGTGAAACAGGCTGAGGGATCTCTTCAGCATAAACTTACTTAATAAATTGATCCCCACCAAGATCTTATTTTGGAGTAGAATAAAAAAAAGTGTTCATTAAAGACGTATGAGAGAATAAACGTTTAAATTGTCGACCCTCCGGCTTAACTGGTGCAGTTTATACGCATGACATATAGATAGATTGTCAGATACACTTGAAACGGAAGGAAGCAATGTTAACAGGTTTTGTTGACAGTTCTGGTTGATGGTTTCTAATTATGGGAGTGTGTGGGCATTATTTTTTTTACAGCAAGAAGGAATTAAAATAAGTTTTATCCTCTCCAGTTCCGCAAACGATGATAGAGGTATATGCATCAACTTTAGCCCGTCTGTCTGTTTCTCCTTATAATATCTTCAAAAGTACTTAATGAATTTCGATGAAGTGGGCAATGGACTTTGAAGAAATGATCAAATATTTGCGTTGAGGCATATTTTCTCATATCCCATGCGTCGTGGTAATAAATCTACACAACAAAATGTGTCCATAAGTTCTCAATCAATTTTGCTTTTACCGCTCTTTTAAAGACAAATAACACAAGCTAATTCCAACAGTGACTGCTAACTTTGATTATATATGTTTTTAAAATTTTTCTGTCCGCTGAATGAAACGAGACAATTTATATGCTACTGGATTTATAAACGACCTTTATTTCACAATCAGAAATTTATGTAATCAAAGTTAAATTGAATCTTTTTTTCCGGCAAAACGTGAGTAAATTTCACCTATCAGGCTTATATTCGCCGTGAAAAGCTTATTCCAGAATCAGGCAGCCTGATTTCGTTTGAAGATCCAACCTGAAGGGTGACATAAATGAAGCTGTGAAACTTTTCAGACTAATATATATATATATATATATATATATATATATATATATATATATATATATATATATATATATATATATATATATTAATTGTGGGAGTGAAGTGGTTTGACTAAATGCTGATGAGAATGACAATTGACACATGAACATAAAAAATATAAAGAGATGAGGTATCACATCTTGAAAACTATTAATCATCACGTGGGTATGTATCGATGCATTTCAACTTGTGTGAGACATATTTTCAAGAGAACAACTTCTAGCAGCCCAGTGAAAATCTGCTGTTTACATGTTTGAAGATGAAGGAAGAAATAAGGGTATGTCTGTGTTGTTTGCTTTTTTTTGGTGGGAGCAGTATCTGTGTTTGGGAGTCAAGTTTGGTCTGAAATAAAAGTGGTCCATGACATAATGGGTAAAAGTATTTTGTTTCCTGTGTCTGTATCAAGCCCAACATCCACATAAAAGGGAACAAACACTTTCTGATCTTCATCTAGCAACTAACTAAACAACCAAATAACACATAAATATTCTAATTTCTTTCCTCAATCCTGTCTGAGCTGCCGCAAGATTTTCTCTCAAAAAGATGATTGGCAATTTTCTCCACCTTCCAATCGTCACTTTAATCAGCATTACACACACACACACACACACACACAAACACACACACACATATATATATATATATATATATATATATACATATATATATATATATATATATATATATATATATATATATATATATATATATATGTATATACCTGCAAATTGAATCAACGTGTTTTTTTTATAATTGAGGAAAAGAACGGCAATAGTCTATCACATCATTGCCATAGAAATTACTTTAAACACACACAAAAAAAAAGACAACATACACATGCGGTGTGAGTGTGTTTTTCCATGCATCTGTGTGTGCGTGTGTGTGTGTGCGTGTGTGTGTAGTTAGTTAATTTACATAACAATCGTCCCAAAAGACTATTGTTCTTCCTTCCATTCCAAAAAAAAAACTAAAAAAAACCTGTGAACTCAGTTTGTAGACATGTACAAGATGGCTAACCAGTACCACGTTAATAGTTTGACTGACTGTAGAGATAAATAACTTCCGAAAGGTTTGCAAAAAGAGAGGGAAACTAATATCCAGTTCATGTCCGCTCCGTGATACGGAGCGGATATATACCTTTGACAGCGTCAAATGGTTGATGAAAATGACTACATCCGCTGTCAGGCCGGCTTTATTTATGATATCTGATGGAGACAAAGTCAATAAGACTATGTGAGTACGACCCGTTTTCAGGAAGGGATATTCAAGATAAAATGAAAATTAACCATGGTCCGAGAAACTGCTCGAATCAGCCAAGACCTATATCAAGTAAGTGGATGAAAATGAAAAAAAAAAAAAAGAAAAATGAGATTGAACTTTATATGAGAATTTTTTGAGATATTTCTCATGAAATAAAAGGGAAAAAACAATTTTTAGTAGTTGATCGGTCCTGATTTCTCAACTTGCAGAATAATAAAGAATTATCTCTCAATGGGAATACATTCGAGATTCGTCCAATGTATCTAATCATTTATAACGTAGCCCATTGAGAACTTTTTCAAAAAGTCACAATGGAATTCATTCAGAACTCTAAGTTGATGTCATGTGAACAGACTGATCAACAAACGCACGTGATTACATTTACTTGAACCCGCGTGATCAATGCTCAACGAGACATTTTCAAAAGGTTGAGAATTTCGGATTCAAAGTTTGACGACTTTTCGATATTATCGTTATTCTCCTGAGCTACACTTCTCAGTCTTCACTTTATTTTCAAGGTTGTACTCTATATATTAGAGTATTTTTGTTCCAATAGCATATATATTGTAATAAAAAAAAATCCTGAATGCTTACAATGCAATCATTTGGGTTTTTCTTCTTTTCTTTCAACAAACGAAAAACTCCCATATTTTGCTCTTTCACAATATAAGTATTTCCAAGAACAGGGTTATGAATAATGGAATCAAAACACAAGTATTTGAGCTCAAAACAAAAGTAAAATGAGCATCATCTTCATCGGAATAACGGAAATAATAAGGGGGAAAGTTTGTAAAAAATGACCAGCTTTCTGCCAGATTTGTAACATCGAAAACATCACTGATTATGTTGAAATAATTTTATGTATCCATATGAGTTTCTTTGTGATATGCATTGATATCGTAATGTAGACTGTTCAAGTTTCAGAATAAAATAAAAAAAAGCGAATTAACACTAATATGCGAAAAAAAGGCGAGCGAAAGGTTGTTGAACTTTGAATCTTATTATATTTCTAAACATAGCTCACTGGGTAAACGTCAAATGCTGTAACTCATATAACTTTACCAATTTTGTACACAGGGATCAGGTAATCAATTAGCAACATAATATATCATTGCTATTTACTGAATTATATTTTGTATTTTCTGATATTGCGTGTTTTACTGAATGTTCTAAACTATACAAATAGAACGTCGATTTAAAGACAAAGCCATTTGATAGAATGTAAAGGTATATTTAATTGAATGTGCTTGAAATAAACTTTTTGACAGCAGTTAATTGCACCGTTAAACCAACTTTTCTTTAGTTGGTTGGGATCAAACAAATTGGAAAATTTGTAGTTGAATTCAGCATGAACCATAAGAACCATCAGAATGAAGGTTATTGGAAGAAATAACGATATCATCGGATATGACTGTCTATATGCTTGAGCTGTATGTATATCGCTTGTGATTCCAAGGACTTTCTATTGTTCAGTACGTTCCAGAGTCTCTATATAATGTTATGTAAAAATTTCAGAGTGAGATATATCTCGTAGCTTTTAAACGCTCTCTCTACTGCATCTGAGTTAAGAATATACATGGAAGAAAAAATGGAGATGGTGGAGAAACAAAGACTCGTGAAATGCTACGGATCTCTTTTCATCGATTTGCTTCAATTAGTCGTATGTATTTTACTTGCTGTATTCGATTTGTTTTGTATATGCGCAGTGAACTTAGGAGATATGTCTACATAAGCACCAATTTTTTTTTTCCATCCTTTCATGCTGTATCCCGTCATTTTTAATCTTGGTATACTTTTTCCGGTGTTTTATAATGTAATAACGGCTATTTTTTTTGTCAACACAATAATCAATTCGGGGACAACTTTGTGGTTGAGAAATATTTACACTTAAAACACGTGGCCGTGGTTTTTGCTCGAATCAAGATAATAATCATGGATTCATTTGTATAGGTACGATTTTGGGAGTACAACCTATCATTTCAAGTATCAGATCAGATTCATTTGATATCATTAAATAAATCGTATATGACGTTCCATTTTCATTATTTAGTTTTCACAGATGAATTCAACGTTTAGAGTTTGTTTTTTGTCATATTAACCTGTTTTCTATTGATGTTCAAGTGATATGATTTGACATTTAATGCAATGAAACACATAAAAATCCACTGAATGATGATACTTCTATTTAGAAAGTATCCGTCGACAAACTCTCCATTCAACTCCAGGGATAGAATGCAATAAAAGAATCAATTATCAAGTCTAGAACCTACACATAGAAAAAGACGTCTGTTGGTCGATGTACGGTCGGAATAGAGATTGCACTGTTGGAGGAAGTAAACCACAACATCCACCTACGATAGTAAGTCCCCATGGAGACATCAAAAGATGAAGAAATGAAGCGAAGGATCACACTAAGTTGGCAAGGTTTTGGTAGAGCAAAGTCAAAAACAATTCTGTGCTCCTGAAAGGAGGGTATTTAACCGATGTTTTCTTCCTCTTGACTCTAAAACTGAAAATCATGCAACGTGCATATCACTAAATCATGCTCAACCTCATATTGCAAGATCATAAGACAACACTGTACATTTGAGAAAAGACTAGACTCTGATTCATCATAGAAAGTGTTAAAACTTTACAGGCAATGGGCTGCACATTTTGCAAAAACATAAGACAACTGCTGGCCATTATGACTCAAAACGTGGATCTCCAGAGTTCATATGCGAAACTGTAGCCTAAAGAAAGATGATATGATGAGTGAGATAAATTCATGAAGTACTGGCTCCGTGCTTTCCATGCTAGAGGCGAATCTTGCAAAAGTTTTATGTTCAACGACGGACACTAACAAGTAGCTGATGATGATAACAGTTGGTATGTCAAATGTATTAAATAATTGAGTAAATTAATTGAGTGCTTAATCACTTTAATCGGTTCGATAATCAGGAGTAAAAAATCTACCAAACAAATAAGCTCCAATGTTCATTAATAGGGAAAGATATATATATAGCTAGAAATAGGCGAGAGGGCTGATAAACAGATGCCAACGAATTATTTTATGCTTATACCACTGTTATAATCATCATGTAGGAATATATTCTGGCGGACACGATTTTAAATTTCAAATTATACATCAAACTGATTCAAAAAGGAAAATTAATTGATGAAAGTTTTAATGCATATTTATTCATAAAATGTAATGAAATTTGAATTTTTTTACTTCATAATTTTGCAGAATTTAATCGCAAAATCCCACTTATATTGTGAGTGATATACGTATTTGCATGAGTACGTATATACATAAATATATGTGTGTGTGTGTTAGTGAGTATACATACGATTATAAATTGAGTTATATCACATAGAAAACTATTATTTGAAATTATTGTCCTTTATGACCTGCTCAATATACCATTTGGCGTAGACAACGTTAGTAAAATGAACAATGAAGGTAAATGGGCAGCTTGCTTAATCTATTTACGTTGTCTAGGTCAAATGATACATTCAAAGAGTGACAACAGACGATAGTTTCAAATAAAGATTTCTGTAATATATAATGCAATTTATTATCATTCGGTTGGATCATATACACATTCCCTAATTACATGTATATATGGATAAAAAATTGTGTATATATATATATATATATATATATATATATATATACATATATATATATATATATATGTGTGTGTGTGTGTGTGTGTGTGTGTGAGTGTGTGTGTGTGTGTGTGTGTGTGTGTGTATCTACCGTAATAATCTGAATGTTTGGGATATTCGTGTATGCACTCTTACGCATATCACTGCCTAAGAAAATTAAATACTCATCTACACAATCATAGAATGAATAAAAACACAATTATGCGGTAATAATTTTATCTCTTGACATAATCAATTTTATAAATACATACGAAACAGGATAATGTTTTTACGGATATATATATATATATATATATATATATATATATATATATATATATATATATATATATATATATATACATATATATATATATATATATATATATATATATATATATATATATATGAATGCGTAAACAAGTATGAATACTGCTCTTCATGGCTCTCTCACTCTTTCTCTCTGTCTGTCTCTGTCTGTCTATATATATATATATATATATATATATATATATATATATATATATATATATATATATATATGAGTGTGTGTGTGTTTGTATGTGCTTATGGGCGTTAATGGGTACGTGTGCGTGCATATGGGGCGGAGCATAGCAATTGGGCTAAAAATGCTAAAAATTAAAAAACAAAAACAATAAATGCATAATGCCAGCTATCACATAAAGGTGTGAAAAGAAGATTGAAACAGGCACAGTCACTCAGGAACACACGCAGAAAAGCACAAAAAGGAGTGTCAAGAATCATTATAAACTATAAAGAAGAAAAGAAAAAAGAAACAGCATCGACCAAAATAGGACCCGGTTTATTGATAACCTACAAATATTTAGGCAAACAAAATGGAAATGGACACGGTAGATGGCAAGGTAGATTGAGAATAGATTGAAAAAGCAGCTAACCGATTGTTACCCCGGCGAAGAGTAAACAGACCCAGCACAAGAGGGAGAGACGAGATAAAGACAGGGCAGGGAATACAGCAATCACGCTCGTCATGGGAGAAGATAGGAGCAACCCTCATGAAGCAGTGGATCTTTAAGGGCTGAAGCTACTCATATTGATGATGATGATGATGATGATGATGATGATGATGATGATGATGATGATGATATATTCCAACGCACACACATGTCGATATACATGTATATCATAAATTGGATTTTAACATTTTGAAACTCTTTTTGAAATGTTAACACACATTGAATGCATCATTTGGCGTAGAAAACATAAATAGAATAAACAATTAAAGAAAAAAGGGCTGATACAATTATCTAACCAGCGTCCAATAGGCAAACTGCTTCGATGTAGCGCAGTACTTACCATTGAGCTCGTAATTCAGAGGACTGAATAACTGTTCACGCTCTGAATTTTCATCTTGTTCAATCATTGTCTTTATCTGCTCAATATATTTCTTTTGGTAGGGACGGTTACATTATCAACAAAACTTGAGATGGGTCTGACAGAAAGGTATGCCGATGAGACATGGCAAAAGTTAGCTCGATCGTAATCGCCTTGAAGGAGATTGGAAGGGCTTTTCCAGCAACCTCGTAATGGAAGATGGAATATTATTACAATATATATATATATATATATATATATATATATATATATATATATATATATATATATATATATATATATATATATATATATTGTGGGTGTATGTGACTTTCTAAGAGATATATGTGTGCATTTCTATAGATTTAAGTGTTTGCTCACTTGGCAAGAAAAATAAAATACATAGAGACACAATAAAAATCAATAGTTGCATAGACAAAATCATATAAGAAAATGTTCAGGCATACATTTTCTTCTGGTTTTTGCTGTAAAACTAAATTATAAAGATGTACGATCATTTCTTACGGACACGAAAGAGAAAATTTGCAATTTAAATGTCTTGAAGCTCCTTTACGCGAAAACTACAATCAAATAAATAACTCGAATGGAAATATCAAAACGAATAATAAACGCTTAAGTGGATGGTATTTTGCTGGATACGTGACACAATTTCAGAAGCATTATTGATTATTTAGCAAATGTTTTGTTCAATTAAAGGGAAGAAAAATCTTGTATAGCTCTTCATTTTTGAATATATGTCTCTGTGAAGAGTAAAAAAAAACTGTGTGGGTAAACATAGAAAGACTATCCGTACAAAATCATAGAGAGACTCTTTTGCTTATCTTAGCATTTAAAACACATTACAAATGAATGATAGAATTTCTATTTTTGTTTAAAATTTCGCGAATCAAGATTCGATTCAAATATTGAATCTTTGTATAATCCACTGAATGTCTGTCCGTCTATCAGTATGTGACAGCTTAAGTCAGAAGCAGCACCCCATGACCCCATGAATTTGTGTGTACTAATTGGTCTCCAGGTATTTTTTGCGTATCATATTTACGAAATTATAAAAAAAAAAAAATTGAAAAAAAATGCAAGATCTGCATTAGAATTCACATCGAAGATAATTCGATCAAATTATGAGCGATAAGAGGATCAATTTCTTACGATCCAGCGCACATACATTTGTCCCAAAACTTACATATACAGCGATATGAAGCATGATTTACTTCCCTGATGCCCACAATCTGCTGGTAATCAGAATAAATTACGTCCTTAGTTATTAAGATCCACTGAAAGACGTTTAATGGAAAATGATCATCCTCCACCAACATCCTGCAGATCACAGCAGAAACTGGACAAAGGTTCTATCAAACAGATAACATTCTCAATCGCTTTCCTGGTGATAGATCACACTTTTATATATTTATATATTCATATAAATGATGGAATTAATATATGTAATCGGAGGGAATGAATTATAAATTTTGTTATATAATAGAAAAACCTATTTGAAATGATTCCTGTTTTTCCTTGGTCAACGTAGCACTCAGTTTAGACAACATTGATAGAATAAACAATTGGAAAAAACAGGAAATCTGCAGGATCGAACTTGCCACTGAAAGGTTTGGTGCTTCGGGAAAACGCATTTACCATTTTGCTAAACTGCTGCCATCGGCGCATGCATGCGCCCAAACAACTGTTTTCAAACTAAATTCTCATTCTTGGTGTTTCACTTCATTCAACGCAAGGATTTTGGATTATATATATATGTGATCCGATAGAATGAAATATGATTAGCGTAATATTATATTGGAACTTCTTTGTCGTGATCTCCCGGCATTACATAGTATCACTATATAATGGATATTTTAGGAAATTGGGATACTTGAGGAATCGAACCTTCTATCTGCAATGCATTACTGGCAGCTGTTACTAGTGAAAGCATCACTACGCTGGAGTGGCCACCCTTATCGGTGGCAGTTTCGATTCCTGCAGCAGCCCAATTTTCTTCAATTGTTTATTCTATTTTCATTGTCCAGGTTGAGGGATACATCAGTGTAGGGACAAGGGATCATTTCAAAAGAGTTTCTGTATATCGTAGCACAATTTATGGTTCAAACTCACGCACACACACAAATACACGTATATACACGTATATATATATATATATATATATATATATATATATATATATATATATACATACATGAGTGTGTGTGTGTGTGTATGCATGTGCATGTATGGCACATTTTTAGGTCTTTAAATAGGGAAAACGCAGAAAATGCATTCGGAAAGAATAAATGAGTAATGTACATAAATGTGTTCTCACATACACAC
>OY735206.1:23939209-23946709 GCA_963457665.1 Thysanoteuthis rhombus
ACACACACACACACAGAGTGAGTGTGGTATAAATCAGGCTAGCAGGATAACATGATATAATAATATATCAATAAAAATGAAGCCACTTCTGAAACGTAATAGATTTATTTCATAAAGTGCTCGATACATACAACTTTTTACTCTTAAAGTTAAGTTATTTTAGAGTACAGCTCGGAATGAAAAGTAGAAAGTAGATTCTCTACACAAACTGGCTTTTTCTGCCCTGTGCGGGCTTCATCAGGCAATTCACCTGATGAAGCCCGAACAGGGCAGAAACTTGAGCTAGTTTGTGTAGCAAATCAACATTCTACTATACATATATATATATATATATATATATATATATATATATATATATATATATGTGTGTGTGTGTGTGTGTGTGTGTGTGTGTGTGTGTATATAAAATTAATAATTGCGCTATCCACAGACAGCTGTTTCGTTGTATTACAACTCTTCAGGTGGCTCTTAACTACCCAATATCCAGTACCACGAGGTAGAATCGAAACATTTTAGGCAGATATTTCAGCCATGCCCTAGGTGGAACTGGACGGTCAGTTGGACCGAACTTAGCAGAGTATATTTACTAACGCATAATTTTCCGCCTACCGATGTGCTTTATTCCAGAGTTGAAAGAGCCTTGCATATGGCAGTAATAGATTGGTGCCCCACTTGACAATGTTCAACCCTAAAGGAGGGAACGTTAATTATAACAATGATTAATAATTGTGTCGTCCATAGATAGATGTTCTGTGGTATTACAGCTCTTTAGTGTGGCTCTAGATTATCCAATATCCAGTACCACGCGTTAGGATAGAAACCGTCGCTTCGGACCCATAGGTAAACATTTTGATATTCATAAGATCGAAGTAAGCAATGTAAATTTACTTATGCATAATTCCCTGTCTTCTAAAGTGCTGACTTCCTGAGTTGGAACGGATGGAAACTCAACTGCATGAACATGAACGCACACAAACGCACACACATTCACACATTAACGCACACACGCACAAATATGAGCAAATATACATAATTTTATATCTATGAAGGGACAAAATATAGACACTAGTCATGAATTCAGACTGCTTTGAGGTTTGATATTTTTTTGAATAGTTCAACTAAAAAGCACCTAGGGAGCGCATATCTGTATATTGGGAGTATAGCTACAATAAACAGGAGGTAGCTGTGAATGGATCTGCTCTCGAATTGAATCACGTCTTCAGTAACCAATTGCCGACCCTCCAACAAAATTTAATTGAGATTCATTGATATAGTTTCGGGTGTTGACTTAGGTGCAGGAGTCTTCTCACCAACACAATCACTTTTTTCATAGCCCATGGCCCTACCTTGCACGGAATTCACTTGAAACTCTGTGATGAATTTTAGAGATATCGTGTAGACGGACAGAGAATCATTGGAGATACCGTGCTATGTGGACAGACAGCAATAATATAGCAGAGATTACAGTGCATAAGACCAGCCAAAAATTTAACCACTTCTTTCATGGCCAACTCTTCCACGAAATTTCATTTGAATACACTGAGAACCTTTGGACATATCGAGTTCAGTGACAGACTGGTGGGAAGACATATAGTGATGCCTATGACTCCCCATCTCTGTTTGCAGAAGTGGATATCATAAAAACGTGTGTCTTTACGTGAATTTCTTCAGCTTTAGGAGATTCTGGCTGGCTGCATATCTATCTATCCCACGTAAATAAGCCTTTTCTTCTGAGGATATCTCTGTGTCACACGTACAGACTGAACCAATCTAAAGAGCTGGGAATTCAAACATTCACACTTGCTCATATTTAGATATGACGATTTGCTGATTTTTTGAAAATCCCTCCTCGATAGGTTATTAGAATAAGGCTTGATTTACAGTATACACTAATACTAAATCGGATCATTAAAAAGCTGCTCCCACGATTGTTTCTTTCTTTTCAGAATTTAGTTTATTTCCTGTGATCAACGTCAAACAGATGGCAGGAGAAATAACTTATTCATGTACCATCTTTTTCCCACAAATTTCAATTGATCACCCAATAGGATGTTTTCTCTTGGGCAAATAACCAAACCTATCTGATATTTATCTCGTCAGCATAGAAGAAAAACATTATTTAGTTATTTTCCCCGAAATACAACCTCCGGATCTATCTTATCTCAGATGCCATATTGAGATATATAGAAACCAATTACATGAATATTTGGCTTCTTTTGAGAAGAGCAAATATGGTATTTATTAAAAGAAATATATTCCACGTATTGGGAAGCCCAGTTTTAGTATATTTCTGAAAGGCCTTTTACCATAACTTTGTGACATGGGGAATTTAAGTTAAGTTAAATAAATATATCGCTTAAATTCAGCCTTACTGACCGTCCAATTCCGTTGCTCATCGGTAGGATACCGGTCTCTGAAGCGAAGGTTTCAATCCTGCCTCGTGGTACTTGATGGGATAATGGATTGTTCGTAGATGTATGTATATATCAGCAAATCAGTATCTGTTATGTGATAGGTGTATATCGTAAATCACTTGATACATTCAACATTAATTTGAGTCAAATTAGATCTCCAATCACGGTTGAATGATCAATTCTCTTTTTTTTTTTAGGTTCTTTCAGGTGAATGACTCAAATCATTTGGATCCGTATTTAGGATCATATCAAGGGTGTTTTTTTCACTGGGTGGAAAACCTTTCTCTTATTCTATTTACATGTTTTTTTCCCATATCCTTGATCAGTTGTTGATCGCCGGTTGTATTTTACTTTCTAGCCTAAAAAGAAAATGAAGTATTGTTAAAGTTCCGGCATTGCTAAAGATGGTCTGATTCAACCCCCTACATACTGGTATACAAAAGTAAAAAGCCTTAGCTATCTTATCTCTGTTTCTCTTATTAACAATACAAGTAGTAGCACTACCACTGACATTAACATTATGAATTATTAGTATTCTTTATCCCCCCAGCATTGGGAAACGGATTCAAGTAAAATTTAAATGCTAGCAGAGAGGAAACATACCACAAAAAGCTGATGTTCTAACAAGATACTGAGGAAAAAAGTGCCTACGGTACCTCCTCCTCCTCATTTAAAATCCATAAGTACCACAAAGTAAAGTATATCCTGTGAAAAAAATCAAACAACCAATGACCAACAACTAAACAAGGAGAAAAACAAAACAAAACGTAAGATATGTAAGAACAATGGAAAAAAAGGGTTTTCAACCCTCAAAAGAAATAAACACACAAGCAAAACTCCCAAAATTGGAATCTAATAAAAAAAAAATCGAATCCTTTGCCTGGCGAAGCCCAAACAGGGCTGAAACATACATGTTTTTGTATACAGAATCCTTTATTTCAGCATATACATTCGCACACACAAACACACACATTATATGTATATATATATATATATATATATATATATATATATATATATATATATATATATATATAGATAGATAGATAGATAGATATATATAGATATATGCATATATATATATACATATTTTTAAACACACACACACACACACACATATATATATATATATATATATATATATATATATATATATATATATATATATATATATGACGATCGAGGACTTTAATGACGGTTTTCATTAGTGCTAAGTTTGATAGAATAAGTGAGTGATGTTTCGTGGGTAATCCTGTGAGAAGGAATAAGTATCTATCACCAAAAGTAGCCTTTTTTTTCATTGAAAAAAACTTTAATACTCTCTGCCTGATGTAATGTATTTGAATGTGTATGTGTGTATTTGTCTATTTAAATTGATTTTTATTGTGTATTACTCACTTTCCTGCTTGATCGATCTATTTTTATGCTAGTTTGACCATGCTGTCTCAAAATGATTGCTGTATTTGAATGATTTTGCAATTGCTCTAAGTTTGAAATATATCAAAATCATAATGTTGCTCTGTATTTTCTTGTTTATGATCAACCGAAGTAAAAGTGTATTTTTTATGCGTCTGCTTGAATTGAACAATTCAATCAATAAATAAAATATATTATTCAATGACTAGCATTTAATAGCTACCCCTGACTAATGTTACAGATAGAAAATGTACAGCATCACGTTGCATATCTTACAAGTAAAAGCGTTACTTCTTTATTATATATATATTTCCAATTCATTTCGTGTTTTATTATCAAATTGTACACGACGTCAGATAAGGCAATTACCATCTCGGCAGGGCTTATATGAAAGATTACTGTCATAATATCATGAATACATAAAATTTGTCTTCTATCTCATGCTAGAAACCGACAATCAGGACTGTCAACATAGGTTTCTTCAGTTTTTAGATTTGTCTAGCTGGCTGCCTGGCTACCTAAGTACCATGTGTTCAATTTGCACCAATGTAAATAGACGGTTGAAACCTGGACCATTACTCCATAATATGTCAACAAAAGTTTCCAGGAAATGTTCTTAGCGGTAGGGTTTGGTATAAGGCAATGCTATTTCATTTTTTTCCCGACATTGCTTTTTAGTGATAATTACCCCCCAAAATTAAGCATTCCTGTAATTTAATCATTCCTTTGTTTGATTTTGATCTTAAAGTAGCTACTTACAATTGTGTTAAAAAATTTCAAGAAGAATAAAATGTTCAGGAAATATCTGATGGGGTATACAAAACAAATTTACAAACATGTAGACTCTGGAGGATCGAGGTGTTATTTACAAACTCTGAGAGGTACAAGAGATTTTTTCCTCAGTTCATTATACTAAATAGTATGACTGAGAGCATTACACAGACACACACACACACATGCATATACACATATATATGTATGTATCGTTATCGTTTTTACATGCAATCATTAATAATTCTGTATGTTTTCTCTGTATGAGCCTTTTCGCTCTAATTTTGTGCATAATAAATCCAAAATGTGTATCATAGACTTTGTCATCTTTGCGATAAAGGTATCTGTACTTTCATTCTGTAGATGACTTTTCCATACTGTCATACGCTGACTCTTTTTCCTGGGCTTATATCTGATTGCATAAACGCCCCTATAACAGTTCAATTATGATCAGCCTCTATCGTTGGATAATTATCCTTTGCCTGACCTCTGTATCATCGGTGTAGCAGAGTCAATTTTTCATGAACTTGTCACACCATCTTACATTTCACCGGCCACAGTTTCGCTCATGATCAATGGGTTTCCACCTTGTGAGTTGAGATATCTATCGGATGTCTGCTATTCTTGCAACGTGACCAGCCGTACTGGCTTTGTTCAGGAAGTACTGGCTCCGTCACGCCTATGATAGAGAAGTGTGGCAAATCCTGGGGAAGGTGTATGTCCAACGACGGACGCTAAAAGACTGATGATGATGATGATGATGATGATGATGATGATGATGATGATGATGATGATGATATCCCTGACTCCTGTTTTTTTTTATCTGCACCATTTTGTGAACTCTCCAAGTGATGTTGAGTATGATTCAGTAATGTCACGTTACGTGGTTATCATTTATAGGATCAATCTTTATTCCGCAAAAAAGTTTAAAATCTGTTTTATGTTGGCAGGTATTTATTTTATCGTTGTATTTGTAGATATGTTGTTCCAGTGTCAAAAAAGGCCCCCCTACGCGAAGTACATTTCTTCTTCAACCAGGTCTATTCAAGTTACACATCATCGATGCGTCTCGTTGTTGGGTACGTTTTTACACTTTTGCTACTAAATCTGGCTGGAAGCAAGTTTAATTTCCAAGGAGTATTTTAACCAATAAGCTTTTGAAAATCTACCAGACAAAAAGAGGTTTGAATTTGGAGGATTGATTTAGGTCTATTTACCAGATTATTCATAAACTGTAAAAAAAATTTTTTTTTAATTAAAAAATGACGTGATGAGAGGATAGACTTTTTATTATCCTTCTCAACTCAATCCTTGGGGATAAAATGGGACATAGACTGCATTCATTATTCAGAGAGGAGCGAAAATATTTCTGACATATTTCATATCCTGATGTTTATCATCTGTACATGGACACTTTGGATAGAGGTGTTTTGATTAATGCATGTTTCGGCGTTATGCAGTTAAGGTATATTTTTCCAAGCACAAAATGTTGGGGTCTGAGGTTGTGTCGTTCACATGGAATGAATTTCATTTGTTGGGGTCAAAATAATTAAAAAAAAAATTTCATTATTCACTCTTCTAATTCTAGAGTAAATTTCGTTTTTCTTTTCTTCTTCAGTTTCTTCTTCTTTTTTTTTTCGTCCAAGGGAGGATTTTCTCTTCTTCTCTTCTTCAAAATTGCAAAAATCAACGTTCTGTTAAAAGCGTTCGTTATTAAGTATAACCTCAACCACGAGGGCCGTTACCGAGGAAAAATGTTGTTTTACTTTGGAATAAAATACTCTGAGCTCATGATATCCACTTAATGAATCCTCTACATTGCCAACCAATACCCAAAATAGAATCCCTTACGGATATATTAACAAAGTCACTCAGTGAAAAGTTGAGCATACAGTAGATTGCCATTATTACGACCCCCTTGGAGTACCGTTATAACAAATTTGCTGTTATAATGGATTGTATCGGCAGATTATTAATAATGCCAAACCTGAAAGTACAGTCAAAAGTAACGTTTTATCAGTTTTACAAAGACTAATTCCCCTTACACGGAGTTTCTGGAATACTGCACTGAACTTTGTATGTGCTTTTGTTCCAGTTTAACTTTGAAAAGACTTTCAAGAAAGTAAAAACAGAAATGAGAGCGTGTTTAATTATGCATGAATTTTAGAATTAGCTCTGTTGCGACGGGACAATTGAGAAGCGTGTTTTGTAGTCATATAAAATTGTAAAATCCTTTAGACTGATATTTTATAACCAATATGAAATCTTCGAAAATATTTGATTACCTAAGTCAGTCATCAGACATTTTAATCATCGAAAAAAAGCAAAAACCGATTAGAATCATCATGCTGTATATTCCTTATATCAGGGCTACCCAGGGGATTGAGTAAAGCCGTCATAAATTGTTTTTACTGTATACAAAGAGAATAATGAGAATCCACTTTGAGACAAAAAATACGCTTTTTTATCCATTCACAGTTTAATGCCCTGTAAAGAATTTCTAGTTGAAAAATTGCCATGGATTCTCCAAGTGTGCTGTTGTTTCAATTGAATCTCTGACAATAACATAAAAACAAACGTGCTGGAAAGAAGACTTCGTCATTGAGTATTGACGTTGAAACAAGTGCCGTTACGACAAAAGTTTAGTATAGAAAGTTTTATTTCACTTCTGTAAAGCATGTTATGTATTCATATCATAAACCTCAACAATCCACTCGACCGGCATCCAATACCGTACATAGAATCCCGGAAACCTATTTTATTGGTGGAATCAGTCATGTGCGTTAAGAGAACACAATTCAAACACTGGCTACAAAATATTAATCTCCTGCATTTTCTGCAAGCTGCCTACGGTCTGCTACGCTTATTTGGTTTTGTCTTCGTTAATGTGACTAGCATT
>OY735206.1:23951709-23991709 GCA_963457665.1 Thysanoteuthis rhombus
AGCTTACTTGTTTGGTAGCCAGTGCCCGAATATATTTTCATTCTATATCCAAATATTTATATAACTCATTATATATTCTTCCTCTCTATCTCTCTCTCTCACACACACACACGCATACACATCCCCTCAAATAATGCGAAAGTACAACACTTCTATGCTAAACGTTTTAGTGCATATACTTAAATGAAGTGGCCAGTTCTTGTATTATCAGTCATGTAGTATTTATGCCTGTCCGTCTCTGTCTCTCTCTCTCTCTCTGTTTCTCCCCCTCTCTCTCTCTCTCTCTATATATATATATATATATATGTATATATATATATATATATACATACACACCGGACACACACACACACACACACACACACACACACACGCACACACACACACATATATATATATATATATATATATATATATATATATATATATATATATATATATATATATATATATATATATAAAGTGAGCATTTGAAGGTATTGGGACTATTTGTATACTGATACATTATCAATATAAACATCGTTCATTCAGCTGATAGATATACAGAGAGATAACCAACTCACTTTTGGCATATTTGTCTTGATATATGCGTTTCTTTTTATTATGAGATGAGATTGTTAGGGAATGGATAACTTGTTTCCTGTATAAAGCTATTGTATCAGTCTAGAATTCGTTACTTCCGGAAGTGTCCATTATTTTGCAATAGATCCATCAAGGTTTTTATTGTGGCATTTTTCCTCACGTCCAACATTCACCCTAGATTTATTCTCTGGTTTTCTTCTCACTAAGTATCAGAATTTCAACTCCACCGATGAATGTGCGAAATGCTTAAAATGACGACTGTCAAAAGAAAATGGATGCTTCGAAAAAAAAAAAAGACTAAAATTCTGATTCCTTGAGCTGAACATCATTTTTACTCAATATAATATGATTATATCGACAGTAAACGCTTGTGTCAAAGTGATGCTGTGGTTAGGTAATTGGAGCCTTCTCTCATTCGTTTGTATTTTCGGAGGGATCTCGGCATCATTTTAATTTTGTCTTTCTTATTATTGCATTTTCCTTTCTACTCCCTCCCGTCATCATTTCATCACCCAATATATATATATATATATATATATATATATATATATATATATATATATATATATATATAGTATATGTGGTACAAATCAGGCTAGCAGTATAACATAACATAATAATATATCAATAATATAAAGCCACATCTGAAATGCATTAGATTTATATCATATTCGATACATACAACATTTTACTAATGGAGTTTAGATGTTTTGGAGTAGAGCTTGGAATATATTCATATATATATATATATATATATATATATATATATATATATATATATATATATATATATATATACATATATATATATATATATGTGTGTGTACAAACATAACATGAACACCCACACAAATACTAACATTACTGACACCAATAATGTGAACAGACACAGCTATATGAACAAACACAACTACAAAAACCAGCACACAGATAATAGGAACAAGAACACTAGACACCATAAGGTCCTCAGACCTACTACCCCTCATACTCTGCAAAAGGAAAGCCCTAAGAGTAGCATCCTTCCTCAACCCATCACATTGACTCATCCAAAGCACCCTGAAGACCCAGGCAAACATCCTGACCAGCAGGTAACTCCTACATCAACCTACACACACACTCTACCAAAAAATGAGGAAACCCCCCCTACCACCAAATATGGAAGGGAGGTTAGAAAACCTGATACCAACACTAGTAAGCAGTTTAGAAAACTTACTAAAAAACTACTACACACCATCAGAATTAAGGAAGTCCCAGAAGGGAAAGTAATGAACCTAAGTAAATTTCGATTTACTAGGGACACATTCAAACTCCTTAACAAGGGCCTTGATTTCTGTCCCCAACCCCCACACTTCAACAATGACACTCTCAACAAAGATCTCTATGACTTCTTCAGAAGGATCAAACTTAGAGCCCACTTTGGGAAAAACAGGCCATGATAGTGACATCCTTGATGGGCTTAAAGACCCCAACAAATCCTTCATCCCAAAAAACATAGACACTACCATTCGAACTTTTGAGCTAGCAGTCAGAGATGACATAAAAACCTACATCAACAATAACACACAACAATCCCTAACACGTGATAACCGTACAACTAAAGAGCGAAAGGCCCTTAATAAACTAAAAAACAATACCAACTTGATCATCACAAGAGCAGATAAGGATGGATCCATAGTCATCTGGGGTTTAGATGAATACCTCACAGAAGCAAACTCACAATTAAGCAATACAGAATTTTACAAAGAACTCCCCAAAGACCCCTTTAACGAATACATAAACACAATAACCCAATCCCTAACAGAATTACACAATAGTAACATGATAGATAAAAGGAGACAAAATATACTGAAAACCACTTCCACAAAACCCGCAAGGTTCTACCTACTCCCAAACTCCACAAACCAAATAACCCAGGTAGACCTGTCATCTCCTCCACAAATTGCCACACTACCAAACTATCCGAATTTGTAGATCACTACATCCAACCCTTAGCAACACAAATCAAATCATGCATACGTGACACCACAGACCTCCTAAACAAAATCAAATACATCACAGCAATCCCAGACAAAGCACTTCTAGTCAGTATGGATGTTAAATCCCTATACTCCAACATCAAACATGATGAAGGTATCCAAGCACTTACAGAAGCCCTAAACAATAGGACTACCCAAGAACCTAGCACTAGAACAATCATCACTCTTATGCACCACATTCTAACTCTAAATAGCTTTAACTTTAATAATAGACACTTCCTCCAGGTGAAAGGCTGCGCCATGGGCACAGTAGCGGCCCCATCCTATGCTAATATTTTCATGGGTAAATTTGAAGAAACCTACATTTACCCAGAGATATATAATGACTGCATCTTTTATGGTAGATACATAGACGACATTTTTTTCATATGTACAGGCGAAAAACCAAACTAGATCATTTCTTTATACATCTAAACTCAGCACATGACTCTATTAAGTTTGACTTCACAACATCCACTGACTCCATAGCCTTCTTAGACACACGCATATATATAGATGACAACAGAAACCTCCAAACCACCCTCTACACTTAACCCACGGACACCCACAACTACCTCCACTCCAAATGAGCCCATCCCCAACACTTAAAAAGAAGCCTACCATTTTCAGAAGCTCTTAGAATTAGAAGAATCTGCTCTACTAATAGTGAACTTAACAGACACGAACATAACCTAATACAATACTTCACCCAACGAGGTTATCTGCTAGATGACACAAAAAAACAAATAAAAAAAGCGACTGGAATACCCAGAGATGAAACCCTTCTACCCTCCCACAATAACAAACCCAACCGCATACCCCTTATAACAACCTTCAACAACATACTCCCACCCTTAGCACACATCATCAATAATAGATGGAACATTCTCACGATCAAAACAGATCTAATAGAAACATTCACAGACCCATGTGTTATCTCCTACCGCAGACTCAAAAATATCAGAGGCATGATCAGTAGCAATAATATCGTTAATAATAAAGTCGTACACAAAAATACACCGAGAACAATTAAATTCTGCACACCTTGCAACATAAGAAATAGTCTATGTTGCAACCACCTCAAGTACACCAACACATTCACAAGCACCACCACAAAAGAGAGTTACCACATATATCACAATAGCAACTGCCGCAGTAAGAACATTATATACCTTCTAGAGTTCAATAGATGTAAGTAACAGTACATAGGCAAGTCGGAGTGGCAATTCAATATTAGACTCAACAATTGTAGACATAGGATTAAGTCAAAAAATAATCGTAGCCCACTTCCCGTACAACTACACTTTCGCACACCTGACCACAATTTTGCCACTGACGCTAGCTTCACCATCATAGAAAAAATACAAAAAACTACTCCAATTGACATAACTAAAGTTCTAGAAAAACACGAAGACATGTGGATCAACAAACTTAAAACCCTATATCCTAATGGATTAAATACTAAACTGAACAACCCTCACCACACAGAACCCTAATATACACAACTCCTATCATTAATATCCTCACACCCACATCTAAGACAGATTCAATAATGGAAGCTTAAAAGTCACCCAGACCCATAGGAAAAACTTCACCTTAGCCTGTTATAACCCCTGTCCAAATCAGCCTAAACATTTTCAGTAACTTTTAAGGTTGATACCTATGTAGCTCCTTGACCTCACCACCCCTCCTTGTACACTACCCGAAACATACCAAAAAATCCAACTCCACATCACTACCCCCTACCTTGACACACTCTGCCCTCCCTAAGACCAACTACTGCTGCTTTGCAAAAGTCCTGATACCTGCATTCAGCAGGAGGCCTCGAGTAGCCCTGACAACAAAACTTACCCACAATGCATAGCCCCTGGCAGTGGACTCTGGTTCCACATGGTACATTTTAATGTACACTCACGCAGCACACACCACTGATGATGGGAAGAATCCCGAAACATGTATGGACTATCGACATATAAGGATTAATAAACCTTACCACCAAAAACTTCACTCCAGAGTCTGTCTCACTCTTTAAAGTACACATTATATATATATATATACACACACACACACACACACACACACACACACACACATATATATATATATATATATATATATATATATATATATATATATATACATATATATATATATATAGACTGGGTGATGAAAGGATTACAAATATATGTATTAAATCACGTAATTGCAGCAAGAATTTCTGGAAACTTTCACCAGAGTCCCATCAGATAAAGGCTTGTTTTATACAAGAATATCCAGCTTTAGGAATATTTCAGATTGTTCCTATCTCCTCTCATATGATACTTTTCCAGTAGGATAGCGCTATGGTAACACGTAGCAATACAGTTTTTTAAATTTTATAGGGCAGGGGAAACGGCGTTCCGTAAGTATCTGGATACTACTAGAATCATTCATTCGATCATGTCAAATATAAAACAAAAAAGTCATCCTACATGGCCTCTAATTGATTCTGAAGTTGATCTAATCAAAGAAAAAAAAATAATAGAGGACTGATGTGTTCATATATTTTGTCCTAATGCATTCATAGCTTATATAACTGCATGATCATTGTTCCTCATTCTTCTCAACGGCCATGTTTTACTGTGTCATTATCCATTCTACCATCAAAGAGAATGAATATCCTTATGCATTAGTTTTGCCATGTATTACCTGTGAAATATCTATTTACATTGCTCGTAGATAATACTATCCGAAACACGAATCGTAAAGCTCAAATTCCAATTGCAAAAATAACAGGTGGATAACTTATCTACATTGTTTCTTGAGATAGAAAATGATTGGTTTTGAACAACCAAAGTCACAAACAAATAAACATATAAACCGATCAGGTATTTTCTCTCTTTCGGACTATCTATGATAGATTATATACTGCATTTTCAACTTGGATAACGTAAATCAAGAACAGTAAATTCAACGATGCACCTGCCGTCCGAGAAAGTTAAAGCGCAAGAGGAGAGAAGGAAGGAGAGCAAGTACAATTTATTTGTTGATTAGTTTTCATACATATAAATGGGTAGGGTTTGAAAATATTCTTCATCTATTATGTTTAATTGGTGGAGCAAATGGTAATTTTTTTTGCCATTTTTGGCCTTTTTAAGAAGAAGATGGTGACCTTCGAGATTTGATTATAACATTGTTAGCACTTTAGAACCAAATTGATTGGAATACTTTTTATAGTGACGGGATCACATCTCTTCTTTTCTTTCTAATACTATTGCTATTGTTTGACATAACTTGGATCTACTGACAGACTGACCAACCAACTAGAAAGTGTATTTTAGACATGTCTGGACACGTGCAGTTTATTAAGTATTCAAATGAAAATCAATATTGAATAATTGGACCACATACCTACCCTTTTCTCCAAGTATTTTCTATCACCTTTAATTAAACTTCATGATCACATCAATGTAGAAGTCGTCTCTAAATGCTTTAGGTGACTTTTGCAGTATTCCACAGATCTGATATGTTTTGCTGACATGTCACTCCGCAGTTCTGAATATTGTTGCAGTGAATTTACCGACTGTTGATGGGAAACTAGAATAAAACAAAAAGTATATCATGGCATTCTGAGCGTGAAAAATAACAATTTGAACATTCAATAAACAAGTTGTTCTCTCAGCAAAAACGCATTTGAGAAAAAAAAGAAAAATAGAAAAAGAAAGTTTTTTGTACATTGTGAATATGTATAACTATTCTTTGCATACAAACTCATCGAGAGGGTCAAAGGGTTACGTAGCCACGGTTTATGAAGACTCACCTGTAGATTGCCCAGCTTGCCGTAACTTTGACATTCCCCAATATAGAATTGGTCATTTCACGATACCGGTTAATACATCTTGATGAGGATTTACCCATTGGTCTGTTCCCCGCTTGGTTCAAGACGATTTTGAATGTTTTTCTTTATGACCACGTTAGACTGAACCCCACCGTATTAGATCGGCAGCGAGCACTCTACTATTGTGATACTGCAATTGGTATTTCTTACAATGATGCAATCGTATTCTATTTTGACGTTGGAAGGACGCAAAGTCCCTTGATTGTAGCGAAACCGTCAAATAAGAAGTCAACCTTGAAAAAAGCACCAAGCTGGCAGATCTCCGGTAAGAAAATGCTTTAGGTGACTTTTGCAGTATTCCACAGATCAATTTAAAAAAAATAAATTTGTAGACACTGGAATAAATCTCGTGATGTAATCACCGTTTAAGGCTTCACAGCCAAGCAGTATCACTTTAGTATGGTCACACAAGACACGTGAGTGTTGAGTGTTATCTTCAAGGTATTATTATCATCATAGACATCATCGTCATATCAAAGTTGTTTTCTTAAGAACATACATTTCCCATAAGATTCGCCACTTACTTTGCTCCCGAGTGTCATGATAACGATGCCCTCTGAACCTGTCTAAATCATTACACCATCTTATTTCCGGCCACAACACTGAATATGTTCTTGGGGTGCAATGTTCAGAGATTCAATGCTGAGCAGTGATCGGAAACCCATGCAACGAGGATATTTGAGCTTTTCATTTATCTATTTTTTTTTGCATCACTTACCCATGATTTTTCTCTACGGACATGTTGTCTTGTGATTTCTCCAAGTGATATTAAGCATGATATCGAAACCTCACATGAGTGAACCACCATCGTGCGCCTGTCTACCAGTATTGATTATCTGAAATCTTTTAAAAATAATTGAAAAATAAATATTTTTTTCTCATCTAATATTGTCTTTAAAAAACAGTTGCACAAGATATTGGTATTGTTGTTCACGAAATTATCTCAGTGACCCCTAGGAAGGAATGTTTAAAAAAAAAAAGAAAAAAAGAAGCTTTTAGATGGTGCCTATTTGTGTACTCATCAAAGCAATATAACTAGGAACGCCCAGACACACACACACACACACACACACACACACACACACACACACACACACACACACACACATGTGCGAAAGTATATCAACACAGACACTCAAAGAGAGAAGAATCTGTCGTTCACTTAACTGGTTGATCGGGCCATTTATGGGGCTCCGGTGATTCAATGTATTGCTTGATTCTCAGTTTGGGAACCATCCAGCCACGTTGCTGTCTATCTGGATGATGTATCAGTTGCAGTTCTTTCTGAAATCAATGTTTTTTTTTGTTCTTCAAAATTGAGCTCATTTGTGCTGCAACGTAACTCTGGATGAGTACTTTTCATTGATCGCTGTCTTCAGATGATCTAATATGCAAGATTTTTTGTCATTCTGTATAAATTATAAGGATTTATTGTGTTATTGCTTTCGTTTCGGACACGTAATGGTTCAAAAATTGATTTTGACAAGATTATTTCATGGGGTGATTGATGTCGCAAGCTCAATATCAAAGATATATTATTTACAAGAAAAACGAATTAAAATTGTTTTATCTTTTTGTGTGTTTTCACAAACCGTTTGCCTGACCAAACAACCTGACATTTCTCAATCCAATGACCGTCTCGTAAATCTGCCATTATCGCAAAAACTTTAGATACACTAAGAAGACTTGTTCATAAAAATCCAACTGAAATTCACTTAATCTATTTGGTATGTGCTTAGATATTTCAGTATTGAACCGGGCCATTTATCTTATTATGTAATGACTGGTGATGACTGGAGCATCGATTTTTTTGAATGCACTTGAAATTTTATAAAAATCGAAAAGTAAAGCACCGTTTCGAATTAAGCTGATAAAACAATAGCCATTTCCAGAGCAAGATCTGTTTGAATTTTTCAAATAATCATATTGCAATTGAAGAAATGTTTGTGAATCTATATGTTTATGTATGGTCATTGTACGACATTTACATTCGCAATAAATATAAGACAGCCAAGAAGGCAGAGCAGTGTTGAGTTTGAACATTATGAATCAGCAGTTCGCAAATAGACAAGTTCAGCAAATATACAGTCTGCAACGCAGAAGATAGAGACACCGGTCGAAACCTTAGAGTTTGTTTAAATCCAACAACAAGCGCTTTAGGTCGATGAAGGTGATAATGAGTTCTCTCAGTCACAAGACATATTTTTATCCCACGGATGTTTTCTTTATTTACTGGGAAGGAGTTGAAGACCAACCAGTATTCACAATTATCAACATGTTGAGGCAACTGGCGCTGTATGATCATCGCAAACCATTTTAAGATATAAAAATCAGAATGCCTTGAAATTCATCCAGCAAAATGCCTTATTGACAAAAAGTATCCTCTCTCAATCTCTATAAAAAATACTAGATAAATAGAATTGGGACGTCCCATCTTAGATTAATCATCATTTGATAAGTTTGATTTTTCTTGTAATATATAATATTGATATTCGGGGATAATTCATATACACAAGCAAATGATAAATCAGAAATTTGGAGAAAAAAAAAGTAAAACCAGCCGATAAACCCATTTGGACAACCGATATCTGGCTAGTATATATATATATATATATATATATATATATATATATATATATATATATATATATATATATATATACACATATATGTGTGTGTGTGTGTGTGTGGTAATGTATAAAAAGAAATCTGGCTGTATAATACTCGAGAAAAAGGAAATACAAGGAAAATCGAATATTAATATAACTGGAGAAGCAAAAGTTAATAACCGTTTCCTGGCTTCCTATTGATTTAAATTTTGTTGTGATTAATTCAGTATTTCAATGACGTTATTCAGGAAGCATATTGTGCATGTTCTTTCAAAAAGGATCCTAATTAATGAAGAGACAGAAATATATTGAAACATGTTTTGAAAGAGGATGAACACGTTGGGAATGTCTTTCCTGCCACAGGCACTACATTTTTGAAGGGTTTCGCATCCTCGAAATTAAATTTTTCAATCAAGTTTTCCAAAGCACTTGGGCTAAAAGAACGATTTTTGGTACTTTTGGAATTTTGCAATTCTCTCAGCAATAGAACAGATGATTTCCATAAACATGTGTTCTTTGTTGATCGTAACTACATGCAGCACAAGACTACCATCCATCATCAACTTTCCAAACTGAAATTCATTGAGTACTTTTCAAAATATGTTGACAGACGGATGGACGTACAAAAGTGAATGCATACATCTCTTCGAATGGATTTACAGAAGTATTCACAGTTTATGTGATATATACATACATATATATATATATATATATATATATATATATATATATATATATATATATATATATATATATATATATATATACATATATAAATATACTTATCATCTTCATGACCATGAAAATGCAATGAAAGGAGAACCCGTAACACTATCATCACAAAACTACTCACTTAGACAAGCTTGTGTATTTGATAGATTGAAACACTCTGATAAGAACCATTATGAGCCCTTTTCCCAACCAAAAGCTGGTATGAGATACGACAATCCAGGTTTTTTTCGTTTGTGGTAGTGTCCAGTTTTACTTTGTCTATTTTGCTTTTTTCCCCATGAAAGCCCTCGATGTTAATGATTACTTGAATTCATTTTATGATGAACTGCTCCTTGTTTCATTATTCCAAGTTTCATTTCCACACCGTCCACCAGTGATGTCAGATCATCAATTTACACTGATCATATAACTGTACAATTGAATCATTCAATCATGCATTTCTCTGGTAAAAACAAATTTTTCACGTAAACATCAATGATATGCTTCTGGCCCGGGATTCTGTTATTATCTAATTCACACCTTTTGTTGGATTTCATTGAATGGTCTCATAAACGCAATGGACCTAATGTTTTGCAGTCATTCCGAATTTTTCTTTGAATGTCTTTCACTCCTTTACCCAATCTTATTAGGATAAAGTTAATCGATAATTTGACACCAAGTGAGACTCATGTCGATGGATTTTTATCAAATAACCTTCCATTAAAACAAACTTTGAAATAAGATATTTGGATTTAACCAGGTACCTTCTGAGGCAAACTCAGACATTGATATCTGTGTGCAAAGGAACTTCAGCAAAAAAAATCAATATTTCATAATATACAAACTGTCGTGTGATCATGTGCTGGTTTACTTCGTACATTTATTAATTTGTTGAGTCTTGTACTTGACGTTGTATTAAAGTGATGAATGCCAACTCACACTATCAACAGTTAGTTCTTGATTTTGAAGGCGAGCCTGTTATGTGAAATAGTCGGACGCTTCATATATTTATACGAGAACTGATATATTCAATGGGGTTTACCCTAACGTCTCAGCCTGGCAGATATGTCTTCCGGTCCCTGTGTAAGGCACTTAAAACATTTATTTCAGTGAGGAAGATGTTTACACATTGCACAAACCAGGCATATCTCCTCCATATCCAGGACCTGGATCATTTGCAATGGTTTAGTGAACATAATGATACATTGTTCTAATCATTAACATTCGCTGGTTTCCATGATTTTTTTTTAATATTCAATACACTTTTATTTATTACTACGATATACATATGACTCTCAGTACCCCAATCTAATGAAAAAAATCAAAATCAGCGTATACTAATTTAAAACTGAATTATTCTTAAACACTTCTATAGTATCTTCGATCCTTGCTATTTTCCAATTATGTTTGCCGTAACTATTCAACATATCCTCATAACTTATTTTTTTCACTTCTGGTACTAACTCTCTGGTACAACTAAGAGATGGATTGAACCACCGAGTTAGAGGTTAGCATTTTATCACCTGGTCATGATGATCGTTAATAAAGTTTTAAATGCACGTTGATATCAATTTTAGAAACAGTCAATCACGTCATATATTTTTTCAGCTTGCAAGTTTTTAACTGATTGGTTGGATACGTGTAATGTATTCAGGCCTTGCCAATGCATTTTAAGGGCTGACAATTTCAGTATTTTCTCAGCATTTACTTATGTCTAGAAAAACGTTTTACCCTGCCCCCGATAGTTTTTCCCTTATGGGTGGCTCTCTGAGCTTATCATGATAAATTGATTATATAGTTTTTGTCCAGTAGATGTCAGGTTTTTTTTCAGTGATTACAGACCTCTTTTAGTGATCACTGTCCAACAAAATGCAAAGGAAATAACAAATTCATTGATCATTCATTTTTGCCCATGTTTTTAGTTGATCACCCCTGTAACACGGCATACTGCCAAAAGACGTTGTTTGCGTGACAGTTTCTAATGAATGACTAACAAGATATGTGTTCCGTTGTTTTTTTATGGTGCATTCCACTTTGATTGGGTGAGAATATTTCGCTTGATTATTTGGCAGCGACCGACTGTCGCATCAGTCGATTTTATTAAATTAATTTCCATCAAAACTGCGATCCAAAAATAATCTTTAGATGAAGCAACACGTGTTTTTACACAATCATAATCATTGATATCCGGATGTTTGTAAACAACGATATTTCCTAAAATACTAAGACATTGCTTGTTACAAAGCTGCACGTTTGGAAGAGAACAATCTGCCCTTATTTTAATATCCATGATTGATGATGCAACCAAAACTGCTGCTGATATATAGGTACCTCCTTCATCTTTGTACGCTTTGTTTTGTTTTCCTAATTAATTCATCAAATTAACATACTTGAAAAAAATTGGGTAATAATTGTAAACCATGTAGGTACATGTTGTTATTCTTGGTATTTTTGGAACCTATGTTCAATTATATTTTATCTTTAACGGAATATATGCGACATATAAGTTGCTATTTAATGCCAATGACGGTGCTCAAACAATCTAATTGCAAAATTCATACCGACAATACACAGAATCTATATCATATATTGTCCTAAAAATAACGTAATGACATATATATTCAAAACTGAGAAGAGGACCCCAAAGAATGAAAAAAAAGAACAAAAGAAATGAAGGATATTGTTTATTATCTAAATCATCATGTAAATATACTACTTCTAACCATGCAAATTTATAAGAGTCTTAAGTGATAAAGAAATGTTTATAATGATATATCGTCTACACTGCTGCTTACCACATACGTTATCCTCAAGCTTCATCATCTCACCGATTGTCTGTCCGACTGTGCTGGGAAAATTCAAGTACTGCTGCATCAACGGTCACCAGGTGTTTGTGGTCTCCACTAGGACCCCCGAGCTGGTCTCTACCATAATGTTTTTTTTAAACTGCTAAGAACACAAGAATTTTTATTTCACTGGTGGAGTTAATTTACAATGTGTGTTTATACTGAATTGATCCATTTTTTTACCAATTTTCTTTTCAAAATCTCACTCTAATTAGCCTAATGTTTGTCCCAGTGTTTTCGTTAAACTTGAAAATAGCCACACATATAGTCACTTACTTCCCTGATGTTTGTAATGGTTTCATGGCGCATACTATTCACATTCTTGTCTATTAATATCCAAAAATAATTGGGGTCTGTATTTGCACCCTCTTCAATAAAATGATCTGGATGTGTCTATTCATCTTAATATTTTGTAAAAAGTCTGATTCCATTTATGTATGGATGAGATCCAAGTTGGTCAATTTTTGCATTATAGTATCATGGTAAACTAGGGGAAACAGTGTCCATTCCTTGGGACCAAGGAACTAGCAGGGAAATTCCAACCGCAGCGAAGTTCAGCCAGAGTAAAATAATTTTTATAAAACTCTCCAATCGAAGTATTTCGGTCACTTATATTATAACCTGCCACATTACATATATTTTATAACTAAAGTTAGATGATTCTCATTGACAGGGGTTACAAACAATAATTCATACAAAATATGAAATAAAAACTATCATACGTATCAAAGAAAACAATCCCTTAGATTTGTAAGGAACATATCATCCCCAAAACGCCAAACGCGACAATGGATACATTTGAAAATTTAACCACCCTTTGTAGCCCTTCGAAAACTTTCCGTAAGGTATTTAGAGATATTATATGCGTAGATAGACCAAAACAAATGAATATGAAGAGTCATTAACATGTGATGACATAGGTGAATTAGAAGTTTGAATTATTGGAAAACGAGTTTCACAAATACTATCAACCCTGTTTTCTTCAATCTTTGAATTAGTTTAGCCAGCTGGCTGGTTATACATCATGCTTACAACTATACCAAGGGAGTAGGAGAGCTAAAAAAATCAACAGTATGGCGTCTCTATATGTCTTCAAAAGGTTTATCAAAACTTATTCCCTCTCAGCGGGAGAGGGTCAATTCACAATAAAAGTTTACGCTGAATTGTTCGCTTATCTTTTGAAAATTCATACTTTTCAGAAATCACAGTCAAACAAAAGGTGAGAGAAATAATCTCTCTGTTGATTATTATTCATTCCAATTTGTTAATTGATCAACCCCAACGTGACCAAAGACCATTGTCACATGACAGTTTCTATATCACTATTGAGTGACTAACTAGATCGGTTCCATTTGACCTAAGTTTCAAATGACTGGCTTTTTCTATATGCTATCTACATTTCTCTTCCTCATATTCCACTATTTAATGGCATCTGAAGCTGTCTAGACATTGGCAAACAGCAATCACTTAAAAAATGGAAATATTAGGAAGGTTACTTTGCCTAAGTGCGTGTATAATTGGTAATATCATACTCTACCGGATGTTCGCATTCTTTTGTATTCAGCCTAGAAGGCGGTTTATTGTTACACGTTTACGCCTACCGGACAACAAAACTATTTGCAAATATTTGCCTTGGTCGTTATTTGGACGATGTGTTGGTGTTCATAATAATGCTGGACAATTTTTAATATTGTTGGTCCTCAGCTCAATTTGCAAAGAGTTAGGTTTTGAGGAGTGATTCATAGCTTAGATTGAAAGGCCATGGATACCACTGAAGTATATGAGTGTAAAAGTACACACGAATAAATAAAGAACAGAGGACATTCTTAATATTGTAGAACTTAATTTGTTGAGACACACGTGTATGGTTATGTGTGAATAAAGGAAAGTTATAATCTTCCATTGTGAAAAGACATTTATTGAAAATATTGTATTTGCTCAGACAAAGAGTGCTATTACATCAAGGAATCGATGAAACCCAGATTCACAATCAGACGAAGAAATCGATGTTGACAGGCAAAGACATGCATATGTGTGTGTGTGTATGTGGGGGGTTTCTATATGTGTGTGTATCTGAGTGTGTGCATGACAGAGGGGAAGAGTATATATGTGTGAAGATATTTGTACTAGATTGTGATTCCTGTTTCAATAAATCCGAAATTTTAAAGAATAAAGCATTGTTTCGATCCATCAGAAATGCAAGTGAAAACATTGATACCAAATACCAATAATGGATCAGTTAATTATGTATTCATGATAAACCTGTCTTCGTGCGGTCACCGGAATAGGCTGGCGTTGACACTGGTCATGGCCCATATGTGTAACAATAGATTTAGGAAAAAAGCCACGGGAGCCAAATACTTTTGCGTGCAACTCTAGTTAAAACTTGGAGTTGGCTTATAGACAGGTGAATCTACACGGTGGAACTTTTGATATCCTTTGGTTTTATCTTTGGTTTATGTCTTACCTCTCTGAATAATTCTTTTCTCACTGGGTCTGTTGTTTTGATAAGTGATCATTTCCTTTTAAGTTTGTTGTGGTGTCATTTTGTCATCATTTATTTAAAAATGATCTATGGGATGTTTCAGGTTTCAGGATTTTTTTCGTATAACCAATCTATAATCTATGCTCTTGTAACTTTATTGCTGGCCTGAGTCAAAATTTCCTTGTTTTTCATGAGTCAAATTGCATGTTGGTGTCCATTGCTCAGTAGTTTTGAAGATTTTCTGGCCGTTCAAACCAAGTATATATATATATATATATATATATATATATATATATATATATATATATATATATATATATATGTGTGTGTGTGTGTGTGTGTGTGTGTATGTGTGTGTATGTTTTTATGTGTTATTGTTTGCATCTGATCTTATTCAGGGGGATTTATAGCAACAGGGACCTAATACTTTCAGGCTGCGGGCACTTCTTTTCACTTTTTTATTCTTCAAAGGATTTTCGAAAGGTTGTAATGCAACAAGATAGGAAAGAGTCCAAAGGAGTCGAATACTATTGAATGCCACTATGGATATTTAGTGACAGTTTGGTGACAGTTTTGGTTGATGCTTTTTGAATGGTCAAAAGTTGTTGCCACAAACGATGCTTTGGTCTCCATCGGTCGCTATTTCCTAATATGTCATCAACACAAAACTGGATGCTCGTGGCCATTTTCGTACATGAACATGTATAATGTATGCTCATGTCTGGCCGTGTGTCTGTCAATCTAAATATTCCAACATTTTTTTCTGTTTCTGAAAAAGTAGATGCACTGACATTGATTGCGGTCACTGACCGACCTACCAACATACCGACGTGTGAATTACCTCTCTTATACAGCCTTGCCAGTTTAGATGTTGCAAAATTCAATGCCGATAATTTAACTGTTTTCCATGTAAATTTAGATGTTTCTGGTTGGGTGAAAATATGACATATTGGTACCTGGATGATTTTATAAAGAGAAAAGGTTATTTTTTCATTCAAGTTCCTGGAATGAGAGTAACTTGTCGCCAGACAGTGATCAAAACTTTATTTTCAATTTGCAATTAAAATTCGGTCTCAGATCTGCTTAAATACGCACGCACACATTTTACATTCAGATATATATTGAAATTCGATGGAATTCAAAAAAAATTATTACTAAATTTTGATATGTGTCATTGAAATATTAGTAGATTTACCGCGATGATTTCTTTCTTAATTCAAATCAAGGTATCAATTATTTCAGCAGAAATCATTTCAATAGTATTTTTCTGACATCTACTCATGACAAAAAATCTACATTCGAAAGAAAAGTATGCAACACTGCCCTTCCTTGATCTTCACACAGGAAAACAACAATGAACCTATGGTCTGACTTTCAAACTGGTTTCTAAACAATTTATCAATTTAAATTGAAAATAGGAATGTTATTTATATACATAATAAAACCAAAATGTCTCAGAATTCGCATCCAATAGGCGATAGTACCAATTGATATACGTCTAATGGAGAAGTAATAAATAAGCTTAATTAAAAGCAAGAGTAAAATGATATTGATTATTGATCTATTAGGAAATCTTTTTTTATACTAATCATTATGAGTGTATATTGTGAGAAGTGCGTGGGCTTCCAATGATAGACATATGCAGCTCAGAACATATATGAATATTCAGATAGTTTAGCATCAACCGATCTCTCTGTAATATATACATAAACATATATATACTTAAAATTATATATATGTGTGTGTGGGGGGGGTATGAGTGTGTGTTTGTGTGTGTAGTGCTTCCAAAAGTTGAGCTGTTTTGAACAACATGCAAGAAAAATATAGGTGGAATTTTATGTCTTATGATTAGCCAAACAGTCGGACATAAAGGTTGAAAATTAGTCTATAAGTATGATAATGCTTGCAGATACTGGTCAAGTTTAGCTGGTCCCAACGGGTTAAAAGGGTTGTCACAGGTCAATTTAGTATCAGCATTGCCGTTCATGATTAAGTTGCACAAAAAGAAATCTTTTCACGGAACACCCTTTAAACTGGATGGTGTTCATGTATTGCTGTTAAATAATTATTCCTCAAACGATATCAATGGAGGTACAGACTATCAAGTGATTGTTTAGCTGCACAGAAAATGGATGAGATGATCTGAGTCTGCACACCGACGGCATTGTTTTGCAATAATGGCCGTGGGAAAGGCGTTCAAATGAATAAATGATCCAATCCTCATTGAAAAAATGTTCTTCATTGAAAAGTATTCACGCCCCGTAACTATTTCTGAATGGATCAACAGGATATTCGTTCAGCAAAATGCATTAAATTATATTGAAATTTCGGAGAATTCTAATTTCAAAAGTATTACAGATATATACCTACTATTTGGCATTAATTCAATAATAATAATTTGAATAAGAGCACTTTTCGAGGGAATCTGGGAGCGTGACTAAGGGAAAGTTCATAAAATTGCACTATAACTGGGACAGATCTATATTCAGAAGTACTGTGTAATTCAATATACGATATGTGATGGGTTTATTTCATAAAATGCACGATACAGAAACATTTACTTAGAGTTCTGCTTTGTACATGGTGGAGTAATAGATTTGCTACGAAGCCGGAGGCCAAGATATTAAAACCACACTTCCAACACGTGAGATAAATTTACAAACAAGTTAAAAAATATAATGAAAGACTGCAATCATTATCAAGAGGTAAACCAGTTTGATACCTGGAACAATCATTAAAAGCACACAAGAATAACATAGAAACGAGAATACTGCAAAAATTAAATTTGAAAGAATAGATGATAAATGAATATGTGAAATCACCTACAATTAGCAAAATTATTAAATTGAAATACGATAACTGAGGGAATAACGAAAAAAAAATCGAAAAATGTTGGTATAAATACAATTTGTCACGCGTTTCCACCCAGGAAGGTCGTCAATAGAATATACACCTTCCAATTAGGTGTTTCAATAGGAATCCGGAAAAATCGATTCAGAAATACAATGTAGTATATAAATATATATTTTGGAGTAATATCATAGAATAGCCAACGTGTGATAGGTTAATTGCATTAATTGCTATGATACATTGAACATCATACATTAACTTGACTTCGAGTACAGTTTAAAAATATGATGGAGTGTGGATTCGCTACGCATTTATGTTTCTATCCTGTATGGGCGTCTTCAGGCGGATGATTAAGTTTATCCTACATTCATAGTCCAGACATTTTTTTTTGCCGAATCTATTTCTCTAGCTGTTAAGATCCTACTTTTATTATATTTTCGGTTATGTTTCGTAGTTGGTCATTCCTTATTATGTTTTTTACTAATATAGTGGGGATGCTGTGCTTGTTGGTAGTTACAAATGGGTTTTGAAGTTCTCTCAGCCTCCAATAATAGACTTTTTTATGATTTCCGTCGGTAAATGATGATATATGCTTGGTTAATCCTAATTTCAAGGGTGTTTCATATACTACAACATCATATTTCAATTGATAGAATATCGGAACCCCATGTTACCGATGCTAATATCACAAAAATGTCCCAAATAAGAACTTATTGCAAAGAGAAGATACGCATGAATGAACCCAAACATAAGCATAAACGTTTTTGTGTAGCAAATCCTCACTTTATTTTCTATTTCTCTCTCTCTCGTATATATATATATATATATATATATATGTGTGTGTGTGTGTGTGTGCGTGTGTGTGTGTGTGTACGCACGTGTGTGTGTTTGCACGTGTGTGTAACACATAAGTGATACTGATTATCTATAAACTATTGTATTATCTCTGCATATACCTTATTCTTTATTACAGTCTATTTCCCAGTTCATTTTATACAAAAGCCAATGGCAGTTATCCTAATCCATTTTCAAAACTGTGAGCAAAAACTCTCAGAAGAGGTTCCTTGAGCTTTTAAGTGGATGTAGCTGGTGGTCTGTGTCTGGCTGGCCATTTAACAATGAAGCCTAAGGGATGGGCAGTTATGAATTTACATCCTATTCTCCTTACAAAAAGTATTGTGTTTTAACCCGCCCTCATAAAATTTTCAGTAGAGATAGGATCAGTTTTCAATGCAAAATCATACTGAAATAGTTTTTCCATCGTTCACCATCAGCACAGCATGTCAGAAGACATGGCACGAGACAGTTTTTATTGAGTGACTAACTGGACTTCTTTATGTTCGTGTTATCATACGCCAAACCAAGCATGTCTCGGGGAGACATTGCAGATAAGCTCGAGTGCTTAGAGTACGCTCTGCATTACCGTATAATGAGATTGGTTCCGAGAATTACGACGCAAAATGATAGAAAGGTGTAGTAAATACGTGAGTTATTCACATTTGGGGTCGGATCTTCCCTTTATTTTTAGGTAATCCAAATATTGTTTGATATTGTCATAATACAGCGATCTTAAATTGTCTAACTAGTTGCTCAATAAAAACTTTCAAGTGGCCGATGTCTCTTGCTGGCATACCGTGTTGGGAGTGATCAATTAAAAATTAGGGGTAAAAAGTTGTCTCCTGCGATTACCGTTGGGCTGTGATCCTTAAAATATAGAATTTTCAAAAAAAACATGGCTGCTGCTGGACGCAAAAGAAGGACTAGTTTACGTTTTAAATTTAACTTCCCACTGAAAAAAAAATATTGGAGGTTCGCGCCAGGAAGCAAAAGCAAAAGAAAACAATCTTTTTGTAGACATATAATTGGACAAATGTTTTGATTTCAGCTCTGAGG
This sequence comes from Thysanoteuthis rhombus, assembly GCA_963457665.1. NCBI lineage: Eukaryota > Metazoa > Mollusca > Cephalopoda > Oegopsida > Thysanoteuthidae > Thysanoteuthis > Thysanoteuthis major. The sequence continues at coordinate 23,971,578 of OY735206.1, forward strand.
CACCATAAATCGAAGAAAACCTTGGAATGGAAGAAATCTATGTTGACAGTTTTTACATTCCAGTTTTGATTGACGGTCTCAAATTAGAGTAATTTATCCAACTAGATTTAATTTGGGAGTAAATCTTCGATGGTAACGCTCTTGTTAAAGAAAATCTTCCTCAATAGAACGTTTTAGTTTCACTGAGTTTACTGACATTATACCCGGGGTAAAGCAACGATCACTAGTGCTAGTTTCTAACAGCTAACTATGACAACCATTGGGAGATTGTCATGATCAGTATTATTCATATTCATCTAATCTTCTTTAGTGCAAAATAAAAATAGAAATCTATTTTAAACAACCGAACAAACAGTAAGTGCTTCTGGCCACACCATCTTGTCAACAGAATTGAAAATTGAATTTTGAAATATATTTTTTTAAAATTTGTTTTATTCTGACCGATAAGTATATTTTTTTGATCCAGTGCACATTGAAATATCTTTTTGTCTACATACTTTGAAATTTATAGCACTCCACTTGACACCATGTATTTTTTTTTTTTTTTGAAAAAAAAAAAGAAAAGCTTCTCTGGTCCTTAGCAGGCCTTCTTTGAACTGTTTTTTTTTTCTTGTTTGTGTATTTTAGCACTCCTCGCCTGGGTGAGTCTCAATCATACCTGACTATTAGAACTTCCTGGCAGAATTGTCAACAAGTTTTTTCAATTTCTTATTTGGTCTAACCGGATGGCTGGCCGTCTGGCTGGCTGTTTAAGATTGTATGTATGTATGTATGTATGTATGTACATATGTATGTATGTATGTATGTATTCATCTCGAATAAAGAAAGCACAAACGAAGCTAAACGGCAGACAATGTAATAATTCATTTCCCGTATCGTCTAGAGAAGATCTTTTTTTCTTTGAAGATTCCTTTTAAAAATATCTTCAGTTGGCTTTGACTCAATTTATGATATAAATTTATGATAAATTGGCCCTTTATGTCTGGCAGCGTTCGTGCTTTTCTTCTTTTTTTTTCAAAAAAATTCGGCCTGTTATTTGATCACCCCACTTCACAAAGAAGTAAGATGAGTAGTTCATCCATTGATCACTTCCTTTCCCAATTTCTGAATTGCTCCCTTTCAAAATGACATGCTGTCAAAAGACCTAGTTGATGACTATCTAGGCCATTCATTTCATTTCCTTTTTTTCCCATTAGTTTGTAAATGTCCCCCACGCCCTACATCCGTCTTTCTCTATTATCTATCTTTCAATCTATCTTTGTTTTCTTTAAATATGCCTATCTTCCAATAACACGACATTGGATGAGTAACCATGTGATACTGATTTATGGCCGATTGCGCGTGGAAGGAAGTCCATGTCTATGAATAATCACAAGGCTGGTATGGATGCGAACACATGGAGGAGGAAAACGCATATCCACTACAATGGAATGAGGTCAAAAATGGAAAGGAAGAAAAAAGACATCTGAAAGGAGCTGCCAATATTCATCGGTCAGAGACACGAGCAGCAGACCGACAATGGATATGACCAGTGTCTCGGAACCTTTGATCAGAAAGGTATTCTGCAGGCATAGCCCCGGAAAAAAAACAGCAATAATCTCCAAAAATAGAAATGTGCACAAGCCCGGGGGAGATAATTAAGAATGGAAACACAGGAAGTGGATATGACGTTGAATATAGGTTGAAAAGGCTCGTATCATGTGACCTTATTTCAAGAACAAAGAATACCTGAAGAAGATTGAAAGGAATGCGACTGAAAAATAGTGAATAATGAACAAAATATGCGAGAAAAATCGTCCGATTGAATTGTACACAATGATAAATCACAAGTCTAGTCCCAGGAGCAGGACAGGGAACTGCAGCTGATCAGAAATTAAGAAGATTTGTATCTGTTTCTACCGGGGCAATGATTCAAGGCAGGCTTATTGATCCCAGTAAGTATATCATATCTAAAACAAATAAGTTACGTTCTCGAGAAATCAATACATTCTGTTGAATGGGTTAAACTTCTCGCCAGGGTGCAGTCGGTCGAATGTCTTTTCAGTTCCATAATATCTTGATTTTGGATTATCAAATAATTGAAGATAACTGAAACAGGTCTGGTTAGTAACTGGGTAAGAACTGTCAAGTGACCAACGTCTTTTGGCAACTTGCTAAGTCACGGGTGATCACTAAAGAATTGGGAAAAGAGTAATGATCAAGGAATAACTTATTAATCATAACTTTTGTTAGGTGAAATAAATGTCAAACAAATTGACCATTTGAGGATAAACTTACATTGCAATTCGAACATCCCCATTGAAATCCTATACAGTGGTCAAATTTTAAAAAAAGAAAAGAAATGATACAGATTAGGGAATGGATATTTAAATTTTAGACATCTTGTTTTATTGGTGTAGCATACACATCCCGACAGACATACAGATCAACTTGAAAACTAGAGAAACATATGTTGATAATCTTTGTGACAGTTTTGGTTGTCGGTTTCTCACCCCGATTGCATATACTTGACATTTGTGCCTAACATTAAATGCTATTGTATTAACTTGACATTTGATCAATGTATCCCAAAGTTTCTATAGTGAACAGCCTCTCCAGATCATCTCTGTCGACTGCACACAACTTTTACAAATCTCCACTTAAATCACGATTCTTATCTCCTTATTTAAAATGGTTCTCGTTATGAAAGTGTTGAACTGCAGGAGTAAAGTGAAACCACAAAACGAATAATAGGTCCTTCGAAAGTCCAATATGTTATAGTCTAAAAGAAAGTTGAGAAACAAGAGAAGATGTCGATGGGTCGGAGTGGTTCTTGAGATGGCTGTTTCGAAGCAAAGGTCGGGATATGCATCCCGTATTAATTCAGTCTTCATATGTACTTAGGAGCATCGGTGATCGATTTCATATCATATTTCCTGCAGGCAGCGAGCATTGAATACTTTGAGTCGAAAGATCAGGGAGCCGATTTGAACTGGGGGTCGATCATTAGTCAGATAAGAGAATAGGAAAATGAACAAAGGTCAACAGTGATGTTCTGGTTCACCGATTGATAAAGGAATCAGTTTGCATTGGAAAGCACTCGGTCAGAAATTTAACTATATGGAGGGAATTGACTGTTTGAGGTACTTTAATGTTTTGAAAATCTGTTTCTGGATTGAATGTTCTTAACATAAGAATTATATGAAGTCTCATTTAAGCAAGTGCTTCAAAACCTTACTGATCCGCTAGATTCCTCCCAAAGCTAAAAGTAGTACATTCTGATGCTACATAACATTTTAAAGCGATTTTCCACATTGATTCTTATTTACTCATTATCAAATAAATGATTAAATCAAGAAAACGATTGTAAAATTAGGAGTCAAGATTTATCTCTATTGGGAATTTCTTCTTGGTATGGATATGAGACAGACTTCACACAGGCAGTACCCCCGAAGTTCATTGCAGTGTACCAGAGGATGGCAGAGATAAAAATTACAACCTGATCAAACACTATTATCATAGAGTTTCAGATCATCGGAATTTTGGTGGGGATGGAGGACTCTCTTTATGACTACTTACATATAGATAGGAAAGCATGTTGGTTTGGCAATTGGCCGTGATTGATTGAAAGATAACGTGGAGGGGCACGTCTCTAGAGAGACAAGCCCCGATGAGGTATGACTGTCGTTTAAGAAGTTCTGGTGTCTGTTGCATGCGTCAGCTTGAAGATTCATGAAACTCTTAAGTCTGGTCTAGACAAAGTATTTATACCTACATTTTTTATCACCCCTTCGAGAGGATTCAAGTTCACCGAAGGTATAACATCACCTTGATCATGACCTTGAGTTTACTCAAGGAACTGTTGGATGTTCATAAAGAATCGTCAAAATGAAAAGTTTCCCGAATTCATCACTTTGAAAAGGACCCAGGACATTCTCTGTGTGAGGCATTACACTGTCTGATGATATATATATATATATATATATATATATATATATATATATATATATATATATATATATATATATATATATTTGTTGGCTGTGCCAGCTTACATCTGGTCCTTTTCGGAGCACAAACTGGACTTATCTTTGGCTTTAGCCAGCGCAAGGCATTACTTTTTACCCTACCATATCCAGTTATGAGTGATGACTATGTGCAGATGATTCCCTACAAATCCCCATCAGTTTTGCACCGAGTGGAACACAAATCACAATACAGTTGTTTCCGCGACATTCTCCAAGTAGTTTACAGCAAGCACGATCTTTCCTAAACACCCTGTAGACACTGCTTTGTACCAAACTAACTGATATAAGCTCCGGGCATTCAAATTTCACTTTCAAAGAGATATATAGCTACATTTGTAAACACATGCTGTTAATAACAAGAAGCCTGAGGCAATGCGATTTTCATACGTGAACTGATTAGTATGTTATTGTAACCTATTACATTGCCGTTGCATTAATGAATATCCAATCGTCTTTATGCAGTAGTAATTATGATAATTTGATGGGTCAATTAGAGTCCGGTTTGTTGTGTTGCAGCAATGTAATGTAAAGTTTGGCTTCATCCAATTTATACATTATTATTATTATAAATCACTATCATCAGTATTTGGAGTCCGTATTTGAGCAGAGAGCTTGCTCATGATTTGGTAGATCTCTCCATCAAGGGCGTTGCAGAGAATATTATTGAATCGTTTAATTCGTCACGTCATTTTATGTCAGGTACAGTGGTAGTGTGGCATACTTGCAACAGGACCAGCCCATTGCTCTTCAATGGATTCGATGATATTTCTTATTTCTGTTTTGATATCTCTAATCTACTGCACTGTCGTCGTATCTTTGCTGAGTATTTTTCTCTCCAGTGCACGTTAGATGTTTTGCAGTTTGAAAATCAATCTTCTCGCGAGTTAACATGTTTCAGCACATTAACAATCGGGAGAAAACATTGGTTGTTGATTCATCTTCTTTTGTCCTTGAAGGGTGAGCTAGCCTAATCTCCTATTTTCGGAATTTCATGGAGATTCGTCGACCCAGACTGATGCATTGGTCTAATTTCTCCAGCTGCACACAGAATAATCTAGAAAACCTATAGAGGATGCGATAAGGCAGCAGTTTGGGGAGTAAAAGCAGATTATTCCGGGATTTCCCACAAATTTAAATGGCGTATCTTTCAAATAATGTCACTGAAATTCTTTTAAAACTTTTGGAGATATTTTATGCGAAGATATGACAAAAACAAATATCTCTCATTCTGAAATATCCTAGATCCGCCCCAATTTATTCAATTGCATCTTATCCCATGGCCTATCCTCCCGATAAAATATTCTTAGTTATTTGAAGACAATCTCATGACATAAAAGAACGGTGCAGAGAAAGTAACTGTGAATCGATTCCTTGATAAGCCCCCAAATTAAAATTCTTTTTCGATGGTCCAATCTCCTCGTTACCAAATCAACTTTATTGGAAGTCATTGAAAACATATCTTGGCACTCCTAAAAAAATTATCTGATCCATCCCGAAATATGATAACTTCTCGATTATTCAACGGCTTCCCTGTCCATTAATTTCCATTGAAATTCATTATATTCTTTTAAGTATTGTATAGAACATCTGACAGACATGTATAGCTATGTCTACCTCTTCGAACTTCATTGCCTGAGGTAACAAAAACTATTTGCAAAAAAATAGACGTCCAGTTCATTATTTTCATTTATCTTTTCGCATTGGCTCGTAACAATCGATGTTTTGCCATTAGCATAATAGTCTCTTGGAGAGAGAAAATAATTTGTGTTTGTGATTTGGGGAATATGCTACAAAAACAATCCAAGTTTTTTCCTCTTTTTTTTTCAGACTAAAAATACATTATAAAATTATTTAGTGATTTTTTGTTGATTCAGGAAGAGAATTTTTTTTCAAATATCCATTTTTATGAAAACTTGCAAAAAAAGAGACAAAAAACGACATAAATCAAAAAAGATATTACTGATTATAAAAGACTATTTCGCAAGAGAGTATTTGTGGACGAGTGCTTTATAATTATCTCATCTTTTGGAGCTACTCACTGCGTGTAGCGGTAAATTGAGGGAAAAATTGATTGATATAAACAAAAGACCTATCGATTTATATTTTCCTATTATTTCAACGTCATCTTTTCACTTAATTTTAAGGTCTGTCTCAAATAATTCATAGTTGCCATTTTGATCGCTAACGTCTGTAATTACGCTCAAAGCAAAATAACAGGAATACAGGGTGTCTAAAACGTCATTATACATTTATTTTCCCCCAAAACAAAGAGAAATCATTCTTTTCTTGTCATTGGAAACAGACCTGTCAGATATTTCGAGGTAGAGCGTAGGACAGGTTTGAGAACGCTTGAGCCAAACATTATTATTGAGTGTAGCGCAAAAATCGGCCCCATCCTTCCGACCCACCATGAGAGGCTCTCTTCACGATCCGCTGCCGTTTAAAACAGTAGGTATTCCGAGTCAATCACTAGTCTAGATATCAGCCAGGCTCGACATTACTCAACTTCGGTGATCGTTAAGTACAGGTGTATCCAGTGCAATTCATCCTTATGTATAACAAAGCGACCAGAAAATTTACTCATGAACTAAAATTTTCGGAAATATTGCTTCTAAAGTTGTCAAATTCTAATAAGAATTCCTTCTCTGGTAGAACTTTTGAATGTGTGCACATTTTTCAAAACACCCAAGTTAAACGAGCTATAGGCACAGGCATTTTCGACATCAGGAAGCATTTTGAGTTGCATAACAATCACTGATATTGCTTTGAGTTCATAAAAGTCACTTGATATTACGTAAAACTTTCCGTTAATGAAACTACCCCAGAAGAAATTGCAATCCTTAACTGTTGCCGGATGCGATTTTGTACCTCAGTTCTATGATCAGTGTTGTCGATATACTGATGGGGATACCTTACAATTTTACTCTTCAAAATTGTCACAGACATTAGGCCATCGATTATCCGTTTCAAAGATATTAGACAACAAGAGGAAGAGACGAATAGAAAAGGAAAGTTAAATTCACTTTTTAGACTCCCAGTATATTACGATTATCTTCCACTGACAAACATTGTTTGACGATTCATTCCTCAAAATAAGGTACCACTAACGTTCAGGTACGTTCGCAAATGTAACGACACCAACATTCTTCTAAATAACAACTTTCTTCGTGGAAAACCATTTAACAATTGGAAGAACAAAAGAGAGGCTTTTATTCATATTTTAAATGAAAAATAAGCCAACATCTTGGTAAAAAATGACATTATTAGAATATAATCAAGATTTAAATACATACATGTACTCGGGTTCAAAAATATTCAAAATTTTATCAAAGAAATATTGCAAGTGTATTAATACTGAGAAATGTTTACCAAAAAATTATTCAATCTTTTTTTATACAGAGGAATTTTACTTTCAACCAATTTCAGTTGATAACTCCCGAAGTATCGGTATCTTCTTTTGTTTATTCAGAATGATCGACATTATTCAAGTTATCACTAATATTATTTATCACTCATGAGAGAGAACCATTCGAGTAATTCTTTGCTCTTGTGACTTTGGTTTTGTTATAGACCTAGCTGGTACATCTTCCGTCTTATCTAAGTTATTGTCTCTCCTAGCCCTCCTCTCAAATGATACAGCCGGAGAGAGTGCATCCAGCCTTGTTCGTAGCTTTAATACAATAGAACATTGCTGTGGGTATATGTTATATATATATATATATATATATATATATATATATATATATATATATATATATATATATATATATATATATATGTGCGTAAGTATGTGTGTGTATGTGTGTGTGTGTGTGTGTGTGTGTGCGTGCGTGTGCAGGCAGGTCGGATGATGGTGTTATATTGATTGAAATTAGTTATTTGTATTATAAATATAAGTACAGAAAATCTTCATGACTATTCCTACCTATTAAGGCATTATTTTCATATAAGTAAGTGTCTGTGTTAAGGTTAATTCATTTGATAGATCAGCAAATCCTCTTGATAATTTTGATACTTTGCCTTATAAATCTGTTTGATTTATTCTGAACAACATTTTGTCAGGACACAAAAATAATACTTTCATTATTTGGCATAAAGATATTTCAATAAGAAATTTCCCCTTGAATATGGCATTTGGAACCGTAAAACATGCCTGAATGCTTGTATTTTAGTTCTGATTCCAACAAATTCAGTTTTTCACCCTTGAATATCTCTCCCATTTCCGGGGACAAGCCATTTGAACGAATTCATTTTTTAATCAGAAGCATTTAGACAGACTCACAATTAATCTTATCCAAGGGCTAAAGGGCGTCTGATCCATCCTTCATCTAACTAAAATTGAAAAAATCTCTCTCTCCTCCATTATCCCTTCAGTTTCAGTTTCACTTTCACTTTCACTTTAACACACCCACACACACACACACTCACACGCACGCATGCACACATTCACACACACACAAACATTATATTTACCGTGATTATTTGACAACTGTGCAGTGTACAAAATTAACACGTAGATATATTACTCAGCACACAAAGCATTGTTTTGCTAAGTTTGCAGGCTGGATTAGCAGGGCTTTAAGGACCAAGTATATTGAATAAACATTAAAAATGTCCTTATAGTTTATATGAATTATATCCCATGTGTCCTGCTCTTTAGAAGGATATATATCTAGATTTAAATCAACTAAATCAGCAACATTGGATTGGTATGACCGAAATACTTCGATAGTATAGTATACAAACCGTAATAACGTGAGCCGACTGTAAAAGTCAAGTAATTTTACTTTAAAATCATAGCTGCTCCACACACCATAAAGCCTGTCCCCTTTCAAAAGTGCATCTTTAGAATGGATATGCCGAAGTAGCACTAGATTGTCATAACAATTTGCCCAAGGGGGCTGAAATATCGTGTGTCTGCTGCGAAAGCAAACTTTACCATTTTATTTTAGACTAAATCAAAACTTGTCTCCGTAAGCAAATACTTGTTTAATGAATTCATGTATTCTCTGTTTTCATTTTTAATTAATAACGATCCAACAAAAGCTCAATTTGACAAAAATCAATACTTTCCAATCAAAATTGTTTGTTTTAATATAATTCCAATCAAACACATTTTGGTTTTATTTATGGCAGGTTTCGTTTTTCTGTCCACGAAAAATATTTCAAGCTTGATTGTTAATTTTATGTGCCTTTGCATTTTAAACACTTCGGTTATTCTTTACTTGTAGTTCATAACACTTTATTTATATAAAATTATGATTTACATGAATACCAACATGTTTATCACAAACTAATGCCCCTATATTTGGGATAAATTACATGTGTATGTATGGACTATCGTCCCCGCTATTAAACTTATCTAAGAAGTTGTGTTGTAAGGTAAACACAGGGAATTGGTAGTAAGACCCTCCTCTGGTTAGCAAGGTACGCAATGATTCGTTCTGCTCAAGGTATCTGATTTTCCCCAATGGTCACCCTTTTTATGTACTGACCCGGTTCAATACTTCTTAACACCATTGATCTCACTAGTTATCAATGGGTTGGTTATGGCTCTTACTTTAATGTTCATGTATCTAGGCCTTTACCACTATTGATGCTGTCTGTATGCGTGATACCTACATATCTGCAGAGCCATTCAGCCAGAACTACTTAAAAACTGAAAATAGATCACGGTTTCTAATGAACTTTGTTTTGATATGCTTTTCTAATAGACACAAACGTTACCCTACTGTGAAATTAGTAAACCTACACGATCGTATTTACTACATAATTAGGGGCAGGCCCACTCCTCCATAGTTTGAAATGGTAAAGAACGGTACGGAACTATCATCCAAATTTCAGGGGAAAATATCTTTCATCTGTGATTATCAGCACCGTCAGTCTTTTATCGTCTGTCGTTTGACATAAACATTCCCAGGATTCGCTACACCTCTATCAAAGGCCTCACAGGGCCAATACTTTCTTAATTTGACGAAGTTGTCTACATTTTGTATAATTCGATTGTGCATGTGATTTTTGGTAATCCACGTTGTGAATCAAGATTTCCATCTGTTGTCTTCCATTCTTGCTACATGACCAGCCCATTGCCATTGCTTTTCCGAACAGTTGCGATCATAGAGTGATTCTTTGCTTGATTTTTCCTTCTTCGGTGAGTTTAATTGATATTTGTTGCTGTAAGTATACGTAGTGGTCTTTTTTTCCTCCAGCTCTGGGTAGAGATCATTTTAAAACAAACAGCGCACCATAGAGTAATTCAAAATCAGGTGAACATCTTATAAAGATTGATTATCCTTTTTTTTTTCTCATAAAATCTGCCAGACTCAGCGCAAAATTGTTACATCCCACCTATAACACATTGCCTCTTATTTCAGTACGTTTATTTTACGTGCGGGATTAATAAAAAGCCATAGTTCACTTATTTGTGCAGAGAATTTATTAATCATCGGTAGAATCACAGGCATAATGCTAGAAATGATATCTGAGCAAGACAACGCTATGTGCGTCCGATGGCCACCCCAACCTGGATCAGACTTTCTCAGTTAGGGCGAGGGAGTCTGAAAGTTGGAACCCCGTAGTCAATAAACAATCGTGATGATGAACAACTGTTCCACGTAACCCCGATCTAATAGACTCAAATAAAAATATGGTATCATTCTTCGCTTGTGACAGGGATGCCGCTTAGATATATACCGAATCCGTCCTGAGAACATATCCTTCTGCTTCTTCCCCTGGTAACGTGGCACAGGACGCCAATAAAACAAGTCCCGTTTCAACAAATTTATAGTCCACAATCAATAGGTCCAGATTAATCGAACAACTTCAAAGAAAGATCGAACAAGTTAATAATTGATTTGTGTGTATCAGTGTATTTTATGTAAGGATGAAAGAGATTTGTGGAGAAATGAATTGACATAAAAATTATTCACGCGACAATGGTGCAACATTTCACTACCGAGAAATATTGTGTTCTCCACAGGAAAAGATAGAAACTGAGGCGAGAGGTTGAAGGTAATTTCGATTCAAGCTATTATGCCAGGCAATTTTGCATTAGAACATCTTCATACACACACGAAGGCATACATAACTCCATAGACTCATGCATGTCAGCAGTAACATACAAGTCCACGTACATTCGATTAAAAATAATGCACGCAATTAAATTGATGGAATGTAAACAGTACAACCCGGGCAGTTGTCAAACTATCCATCCACTCAACTCCACCAGATCGATCGATGTACTCACACGTGCACACACACAGAGAAACAAACACACGCACAAACATGTATATCGCTTTTTTAAAAATTTGTTTACCACTTGTTCTTATAACCAATATAAAGAAAAATTTAAAAGAGAAACAATCAAAAACAAGTAATCACGGGAGAATCGGAAAATTTGAAGAAAAAAAAAAAAAAACCAGGTCTGGGTAATCACTTCGTTGACACCGTCACATGAACGAGATTCAGAAAAAGCTTTTTTGTTCGGGGTGATCAAGTGGGAAAAAGAGTGATATCGATGAATAATTCAATTTTATTACTATTTATTCAAGCTGTGATCACTGAAATGTGTTTTTTAGAGAAACTTACAAAAATTGGAGGCATTTAGCATAAAACTTTATTGCAAATTTGACCCCAACTAATAACCAATCAATAGAAATATTATAAAAAAAAATTGTGTAGACATAGTGAGGAGCAAATCTTAACTTATCCTCCCTCTCACTCCATTCACGTAACCTGGTTCAGGATACATATTGAAAAATGATGAAATATATTTTGACTGAAAAATGTGCAACATAGAAGATCAAGGTAGAAATGCGATTCAAACAGACATAAAAAGTCATGCAATTCATGGCAGCACGAATGACTGAACGTGTCAAAAACGTTTCGAAATTAAAAATATTTGGTAATTCTCCCAAGAAACATATTTCTCTTGCTGACATCCCTGCATACATATCTGAAGTGCTTTTTGGTGAACTACAGGAGCAAGATGTCCTCAATAGAGAAAAGAAATTGACAGAAAACATGTTTTTTCTTCACTCTACAATGGTGTGGTTTTGGAAATTCTATCGCACGCCTCTTTTGGGAAATACTTTTTGATCGGTAGTTCAAAGTAGACTCCATATAAAACCCCAGAGAGATTTCTGAATGGCGAGGACACCTCGTAAAAAACAAACTGGGAGATGAAATGTTAACTCTCAGTGGCTTATATATGTGTATATATATATATATATATATATATATATATATATATATATATATATATATATATATATATATATATATATATATATATATATATATATATATATATTGATTTCTATTGAGGTTACAGTTCGTGTACGGTTTTAAAAGACGTGTGTTCTGTCTATGTGTTCCCTAACTTAGTAAATATTTGAACAGAGTATTATTCCATCTTGTACATCGAATACAAACAGGTGTTCTAGTAGAACATATTTGTAATTGATGGGTGTATGTTGCATGAAATATTTATAGCTTTTGCAGATAGAAGAAGGCAATGTGAAGCTTCCTTCCGATGATGGCGCTTCTAGAGTGAACTTATCAGTAATATAAGAATGCTAACCACCTGCAATACTGATATTTGAATCCCAAATCTTGAATATGATTTTGTAAAGATATAGCATATCACTTTACTCGAACATTTTTTTCGGATTATCGAATTTCCTCTTCTTATCTTTATTAACACAACGTGGGGAAGGAGTAACTTATCTATTGATAACCCATTTTTCAAAATTCTTAGATTGATCGCTTCTCTCAACATGTTAATTGATCATCCCTAACACAGTGTGCTACCATGTGTGACAATCTATATTGAATAACTAAGTAACTTGTTGACTGTTTCGAATTTCGATAAGCACTCCCTCACAATTAGTTTTAATTGTCTCTAACCCGTGGAACACCGGTTGTTTTTACGTAATATCTACAAGGAAAATCTGATTAGAAAGGGGATAGATTGATTTGATGACGTTTATTGAGAATTTCCGTCGAAAACTGCCATGAAAACCATCAGGTTTTTCCAGGTTTCAAGGGATTCGGGCTAGCAGGCTGGCTATTTATCTATCCATCAATCTATGTGGATTACGTGCTGGTTGCACCAATAGAGCTACAGAAATAACAATTAGTAGATTCCACCCTTAATTTCTCGGCAAAAAAAAAGAAAAGAAAGTTGTTTCTCCTCCATAATAGGATATTAGTTGAGGGGTTGAGTTTACGATGATAGTTTGTACTCGAGAGCACTCACACCTGTTTTTTTTTTCTGCAAGTCCAGATGTCTAGTGATCATTGCTGGACAAAAGAAGACAAAAGAAATTTGCTATTTGATCAGCCCGTTTTCTATATTTGCAATTAATCAATGCCTTCAAAACATGCTGCCAAAATATATTGGTAACGGGACAGTTTCTGTGATGTGACGAACCAGATCTGTATATCAAATAAATTTCTATTTTAATGACTTCAACGTATTTGGAAAACAATTGAGAGACAATCGATAGGTTAAATGGTGGAATCATAGATGCAAAAAATTATAAAAAAATAAATAAATAAATAAAAAACTTGTTTTTTCTTGGATAAAAATTCTTGTCAATGCAATTAATCAAAGGATCCTCCATGGATAAAGATCAAATATTATACTGTGGATATTTCAAACAATTTTCACCGTGCTACGCAAATAATGATCTAATATCCTTCCTCTTCCTCCCTCTCCCTCTATATATTTGAGAGTGAAATGGTACTATCAGAAGTACGTACCATTTATATGATCCTTTTTATTCCAACGTTCGGCCAATCTTGGTTCCATCAAGAATATTGCCAAATGAAACTTAAAGATAAAAGGAACTATTTGCATAGCAAACATTTTGATATCATAATTTCATTTTCATATTTTTCTGATAAGACCATAATTTATACCAATGACCTACATAAATATATGTGGTTACCCACCAGTGGCAGGTTCGAATTCTGCAGCAGCTCCATTTTCTTTAATTGCTCATTCGATTTACATCTGAGGTAAATGATAAAGTCACTGGGAAATAACAGGAGATTATTTCAACTTGAGATTCAGTTTGATATAACGCAATTTATGCTCATTCTGTTAGGTTATATATATAAATCCTTTAATAACATGATCGTCAAGTTAGAAGAAACAAATACAGAAGATACAGGCTGTGAATGAGCAGATGAGCACGATGATGATTTTTGAGTAGACACAGTTATGTGAGCCGTTTCATTACCGGCAGCTACTTAATGACAAGAGCATCGTTACAATGAAATGATTACCTTATTTGTCACATATTTGATCTCAGCAGCAGCCTATTTACTTTAAAACTTAATCCTATCTACGTTGTTTTGGCAAAATGATACATTCATCGTGTAATAATGGGACATCATTCAAATATGAGTTTCAATATGACAGAATCATTTCTGTGGTTACCGTATGTTAAAGCTCTTTTCCGCTCATCAAAGAGACAATGTGATACTTTCACTTTAATTTGAAATGTGGCTGTTGGAGCAGGTTTTAATCATTTACGCTGAAACTATCTAAACCTAATCAATAGTTTATTAAAGGTGTTTTTACTCATATTAAATTTCAACAAACCGATTTTGCTTTCAACTGTCCTTTTTTTGTTCTATATATTCATGGTTTCATTTGTTTGAATTAGAGTTATCATTTGTTCAATTATATAACATGTTTAACTCGAATCATAAGCTGGTTCATAAGCATATTCTTATTTTTATTACTTTGTTTCTATTTGGTTAAAAGGGGAATTTTTTTCTATTCTAATTTGTCTTTTGGTAGTTTTGGTGGTGCAAAAGTTTGTTGATACATGGATCGAAATAAAATAAAATTATACTATTTCAAACTCTTTCTGTTTCGTTTCTTAGCAAAGATTATCATTTGGAAAGATCATTTCACATTTAATTTCTATCACTAGTTATATGTGTTTATATACACACACACACACAAACACACACATACACATATATATATTTGTGTGTGTGTATTTATTTATATATACATATTATTTTATTCTCGAAACTTTATTCGGGGCTATGATATTTTAGCTTTTTACTAAGGTATGAATCTTCTTGTATCCTCACTTGACACCTATCACTGACTTTGAGTTAAATGATTTATCTTTATACCTAAATTCCAAAATTTGTGATTATATTTGTGGCATAATTTGCACTTTGAATCAAGGTTTCTACAAACATAAGTTGTATTTTCTATCATTCAAATATTCCCCCGTTTGTAATACATGCAATGAAACGCTGACAATATTTTTATAGGTGTTCATGGTTCTAGATCTTTGAACATCATCGGTCTTCACCAAAAATGTGTGATAACGGTATCTAAGGAGTAAATGTGAATATTTTAATTTAACAGTTATATTTTGAATATTCTTTATTAACGTCATCATGAATAAATCTGTTCAAATGTATAACTGAAACGGAACATCTGCTACGCATCAACGGCATGATCCTTGCACATTAATGGTAGGTTTACCTAAGATCATATATATATATATATATATATATATATATATATATATATATATATGTGTGTGTGTGTGTGTGTGTGTGTGTGTGTTTGTGTTTGCGTGTGTGTATGAGTACATTTGAAAGAATAAAAATATGTCTATATACTTTCCTTCTCTCTCCCTCTTTTTTCTTTCATCTTTGCTCCCTACCTCACGTTTATCACACACACACACACACACACACACACACACACATACATAAACACAGACACACACACACACACATATATATATCTATATATATATATCTATATCTATATATATATATATATATATATATATATAGTTCAAAACTCATACTTTTAATTTGCATCAACTTACAGGAACAGTTAGTACGAATTGCTTTATGTCTCTCATTGTTACATTTTTCCCGTTGTTTAGTTCAATATAATTCATGGATATTCCAACAAATTTCATTCACAACTTATTGACTTTGCTGATAAACGTCAAAATTAATTGACTGGGGAAATATTTTCAAATGAGGAATTTCTTTAGATTTGCAATGCAACAACATGAATTAAAGATTATGTTTTACCACGATTTTTCACGTTGGATTTTAATTGGTCAACAATAGAACAAAATGAACTAGACCGACTAAAACAGACAAAATTAAATAAAGAGTACATTTCAAATCATTTTCCCTGGCAATACTTGAATAAAATAAAATAAAATTAAAAAAAAAACAGCATTTTTTCACAAACAATTATTGACAGGTTATATGTATAATTCTTATATTTGATACATTATAATATAATTATTTATACGATTAAGTTTGTCACGTCACGTCAATTGAAAGTCAAATTACGCATTTCCTTGGTTTTATGAATCGATAAAGTAAGTATGTATCATACTCTCATTTTTTTACCACCATTTTTATTTTGTTCAAATACGGACGGATGGAACAACTTACACACAAAAACAGTTCAAAACTACTTAAGTCAAATCAATCTATGAACGTTCACACATGCAAGATTATATATATATATATATATATATATATATATATATATATATATATATATGTGTGAATCAGTATTTGACCGTTGTTAGGTATGCTGTCGGGTATTATAAACAAGAACAATGAGCTGTCCACTGCAACAAAGGGGAATGATTTCAAAAGGCAAAATTTTGTAAGTTTTGGATATCGCTCATGTGCTGTGCTTGAATGATCATATTTTCTGTAGTAATGCTGCAAACCATCGTATACCATGTACATTCTGATACGCTATGGCCAACCAAGAAAGGTTATCAAATGTTCTGAGGAAGAGATGGAAATAATCTAACCATGCCATCTTGCGTAATATACCGGTTACCACTGCTGATAAAAAATGAATTTGTGTAATGATATCCAAATAAACGTTAGGATCAGGTTCGTGCTTATAATAACAAGCGCCCATGTTATCCTTGGAATATTGTAACAGAGTGATTCGTGTGAGTGATCTAAATATTCAGACGACGGCATTGGAGAGATGGTGAAGAGTACTGATAAAGCTGTGAATCTGTTTTTTTTTTTTAAATGAGTTTCTATCATTCGATCCGAAATGACTAGCACTAGAAACACCTGGTCGAACTATACTACATATCGTGTCTATCAAAGCAGAGACTGTCCATAAAGAAGGAAGAAAATTATACTATAATTTGACATCCAGATCTGAGAGTTGTAAAATACGAAGAAAAAGGCATGCTAAACGGTAGACGTACCAGTGTAAAACTGATGATAAAAGCAACTGGAAATTTGAAAATATATCAGGACCTCGCCTGAAACCTAAGGAAATTGTGGAACATGGACATTATTGTCGTGCCCAAAATATTAATTGGCGTACTTAAGAGTGTGTCAAAACTATTATAATTGAGTTCAGATGACTTGAAAATTTAAGGAAGATTCTCTCTTCCCACATAAAATTATGAATGGCTCGCCGGGATGTTTGAAGAGAACTGAATTATAAGAGATGTCATGTTAATTCAATGATTAGTTACTCGAAGCTAGAAGCAGAATATCTATTTTCAGAGTGATTCATACCAATAATTAATCAAAAAAGCCTCAATGTCGGAATAATTTCAATATCAATTTATGTCGGAAGATGTTGCTATGTGAATGATAATTTAATCTTGATCTCTTCTCTCCAAAACTTTGTTTCGAATAAAAATCTCGGAGGCATAATAAATTAGTCAGAAATCAGCATAAGTTACAATCGGAACTGCTGACGTGATCTGTTCTCGCAATAGCATACACACTCATATATATATATATATATATATATATATATATATATATATATATATATATATATATATATATATATATATATATATATATATATATATATATATATATATTACAGGAGAGAAAGAATCACTCATAGCGCTGACGTTTAACAAGATAGAAATTTTGTCTAGGGCAAATTCGTTTAGTTATTTATTTTACACTTTTGCTTTATAAATGAAACCCGATTAAGTTTTTCAGTCTGTCTTCATCCTACGGGTTTGATTTCATTCAATTCCCATGGTATTTCATCTAAATATTATGACTCAGTTAGAGCAGCAAATACAGGGTGCTCTGAAAAGGATACACCTTGACGGCCACAACTCATCGTATTGCCAAGGCATGGACCACACGGTGATCTCTACTGAATTGATAACTTGACTTGTTTAACAATTGTTAGAAAAAATATTCATTGTGTTATAATCACCCTAAATAGTATGAATTGGGCGCAAAACTGTACTTCTAATGCATTCCATGGTATTTTGTCAAAGAATCATAAGAGTGGGTTCTTTCAAAACAACCCTAGGATTAATGCAATTCATATATGTACAAATATGTCTTTGCTATCGTAAATTGTCAGTAGATATTTAGTAAGTTAGTTACTATTTATGACGGGGTCGTCTTTAAATAATAACCTCTCTAACTCTCTGCTAATATGCAACAATATCTGATATCTTTCTCAAAATGAGCAAGGAAACAGAACTGCTGCCTTCATTTTCTACGGCTGATTATCATGCGCTTTTGACACAAATCTTTGCAGCATTATATTCATTGTACTATCAGGGTTCAGTGCTCGTGGACTAGTTCTTCTCGATTGGTCAATAATTGAAGTTCACAGAAAGTATGGCAACAGTACTGTGTGATACATACTCACCATGACATTGCATAGCACTTTCGTAATAACTCTGATTAGGCAGCCATAATGATTCTATCATGGCCCACTCTTTACACTCTTCAAATTTTAAAAAAATATAGAAGAATTGTATGTACCATAATTCATCACGTATAATCTGTTACCATAAATAGTCAGATCCCCCTGATTGAGTTCAAATTTTGAATGAACATTACATTACCCAATATAAAAAGTTATGAATACAGGTATTTATTGCCGATAGTTTTTCTGGAGAATGTTGATCATATATGTTGAAATACAATACGCAGATAGTAATTGTTATGCTACTTATGTATGAAGGATATATAGAGAAACAAAGACAAATAGGTGGGAAAGCGACCACAGAAAAACACAAACAGGATTTGGCGATGCGATGGTTTCAGCAATATTTTGCAAGGAAATGTTGAATCCTATGAATCACGTTAAAAAAGTTAAGTTTGGTATCCTCTACATTAATATCGTTTGAGACAAGCTACACCCTTACAATGCAACCATTTTCTACGATGGCAATGGCAAATTTCATCAAGGCAATTACATTAAAAAATAGGGGTGCGTTCAGAAAAAAAAATTCATATCCTGGCCGTTAAACTCATCATCATTCATCATCATCAGTCTTTTAGCGTCCGTCGTTGGACATAGACCTTCCCCAGGATTTGCCATGCTTCTCTATCATGGGCGTCACGGAGCCAGTACTTCTTGAACCTGTCTAGCTCGTCTCTCCATCTAACATTTTGCCGGCCTCGGTTGCGCATGTGGTCTCGTGGAATCCACGTCGTGAGTCGTGATGTCCATCGATTGTCTGCCATTCTTGCAACATGGCCAGCCCATCACCATTTAAGATTTTTTATGGATTCTATGATGTCTCTAAGTCTTGTCTTTTCCCAGATGTACTGTGCTGTTTTGTGGTCTCTCCATGTGAGGCCCAACATTATTCTTTCATGTGCACGTTGCATGGTTTTCAGCTTACGGGTCTGTCTCTTGGTTAGATTCCATGTTTCAGCTCCATAAGTGACTATTGGGAGGATACATTGGTTATACACTCTTCTCCTTAGGAACAATGGGATCTTATCATTTTTTAAGGTTGAGATAGCTCTGCCAAAGGCTTGCCATCCTAGTGTGATTCTTCGCTTGATCTCTTCTTCCTTTGAGGGTCTTATGGAGATTCGTTGCCCTAGGTAGATATGGTGGTCTACTTCTGTGTCCTCGATTTAGATCTTAGTGTTTTTATCTCCGACGTGGTTGTTGCACATGATCTTTGTCTTGCTGAAGTTCTCAGTCGGTCCCAAACAAATGGTACTTCAACTATATTACTACAGCGGACAAAGTGCCTGCAGTTTACATCTTGGAACAAGATTCTAGAAGAAAAGTCCAAAGATATCGTAGAGGTCATAAGCAATGTGGTAAATGCTTATTGC
>OY735206.1:23996709-24069209 GCA_963457665.1 Thysanoteuthis rhombus
TTGTTCCTTTCTGGAAACAAAAATCCAACGATAGAATGGAAAAATCAAAGTATATAGACATTTTAATTCAAAGTGCAGTCAGTGCCATGAAGAAAAAGTACAAATTTTAAAATTAAGGGATGAAAGACTGAAAAAACCTTTTTCGAAGTCAGAGATTGGAGTCACATGTAGGAACAGAGAGACATTTATTTTGATGTAAATTTTTAAAAAACTAAGAAAATAAAAGTTTAAATGTACTAATCACCTCAATACAACGTACAAAGAACAAAAAAATGTAAACCATCAAAAAAAAAAAATAGAAATAATAATAATGAAAGCAGTAGAAAAAATAGGGATATTATCAAACTCTTTCTAAAAACTAAATTATAAATTTAGCTAAGAATTCATAAAGAAAAAATTAAAGGCAGAAATGAAAACAATACAATGAAGTAATGCACTTTTACAAAACCAGAACAACTAAAAAACTTATTGGGGAAGATTTTTCATTGTACAAAAAACTGAAAGCAAAAGGTAACTAGTTGTAGTCCAACTGTCATATTTCGAATCATTGGAAGTTACTTTGTGAGTATATGTACAACTGTAAAGTCAAGTTACATTGCTCATCTAAGTAGCTAAATAAAGCAAAATAATCGTATACCGTTGTTTTTGCATTAATACATTCAATCGATATGTTGTCTCTTCTTCAAATAATAACCTCTGATGGAATAAAAAAAAACATTTTCGGAATATTGTTCTCATCAAATGAACTTTTGATCAAATTGAGAATGCGTATATATTTTAGTGAAAATAAATGTAAACCTTGTTATAACTTAATTTTTCTGAAAAATGATTTTTCATTGTTAATAGCAGTTTTTTTATATCCTTTTTTTAATTAAATGAACACTTGATCGGATTAAAATAACCTCTTTATCTTTTTCTATGAAAAAAAAGAGATGAAACTATCAATTAAGCAATTTCACTGAGTCGTATAACATATGCATTCATATTCCAATGAGATGAAGAATTCATGTGCTGGCCAAGTCAAATATATTTCCCTGTATTCTGTCATACAATACACTTTAAATCTAGGCAACCATAGTGATACATTGATTTGTAATTGCTGGTTGTAATATTTTCACTCTTACTAACCATAGCTAACCCTTGCACACGCAATAACAACGCATTTGCTATCATTATTAACGTGGGCCTCATGAAGCTTATTCAATTCACCACTCGCCGTTGTGTTCAAATAATTGTACCTAGAAAGTTGTCTATTTATATAAAGGCAGAAGATATTACTATTAAGCCTACCGACATAAGCCTATATATTAATAGATCTCCTCGAAATGTGCACGTTGACACCTTGTGGCCTAATCAGAATCCTGTGCCCCCTTGTACTCCAAAGTTTGAATCATTTAGTTAGGTATAAATGCAGCCATCAGTCGTGCGTCATTTCCTTGCTATTGCTGTCCTCACTAAAAGCATCTTTATAACAATTTGCACTCAATTAGGCCCATGGAAAATTGTATCCAACTGAGACTGAAGACACGTTTGGCTGTCTAAGGTCTGCATATGTTCTTTTTCTTTGCTGGGTGGCCAGGAAATTGGGATTGCAAGCTAGTTATTATTACAGCATCACATAATATAATACGTTAACACGGCCTCATTACCTCACTCCACTATTTCTCTTTCTCTAATGATTTATCTATTCATGCAATTCACTCCTTTACTTTAGAGCACATGGCTATCGCTACATTGGTAGAGTTTTATAAGTTCTATTCCAACTGCTATGTCAATGTAGGAACAAGAACAGTAGAAGTTCAACGTATTATTCCTCCCTTATTAGACAAAAATCCTAGTTTGACAATAATCTTGGAAATCATCTTATGAAAGAATGGAGCTTAAGCTGAATGAGTATTGGAAAATGCAGTCGGAAATTACAGAAGCTTACTTTTAGAACAGGAGCTCAAGTCAAATACATCGACGGGCGATACAAGTTGCTATTGGATTATGGTAGTTTTCCAATGTAAATAAGGTAGAGCAGCAGAAGGCCAAAAGAATGCAAGGCTACTACCCTCTCCACTTACACATCGAATATAATTGGATGATGAAAAAATACAGATATAATTTTTGATATTTTCCCCCAAACTGAAACACATGTATAGGTCTAAAGTAAAGTTGAATACGCTTGGCTAATTCCAGGTTGATAAAAAAAACATGATCAGACATTTGATATGGGTTTATTGCTTTAATGTACAGATATATAAGCAAGTGATAACGCAGTTGGCTAATCTTGGTACACTTCTTAGAACTCCCTCTTACCAACGAAAATACATATTTAACCATAAAAAATGTACCGAACTGAGGTGATTCTTCACTGAATAGACTAGTATCATCACCAGACCAATGATATGGCCATGATATTTTTGTGGCGTAAGCTATGGTAACACTCATTAATCCACCATATAAAGTTACACAAAGCTGTCAGAGTCTCCAAAGAGGATACTGATGTTTCATTAAAAGTATCTGTCTAACAATGTGTGCTTAATTAGGTTCATAGTAAAGTCTGTCTAAACCAAGACCAGACTCATGGTTATTTGTATTGTGTTGTCAGCAAATGATATTTAGTTTTGCTTGGTGGCCAGGAATTCGGATTGCAAACTGGGAATCATTAATGAATCCCATAAGGTTATACCCGACCATAGCTTCATTAACTCTTTTCTCATTGTCTAAATCTCTATATCTATTTATTCACATTAATTCTCCCTTACTGAGTAGTAATCAGCACGTAGAAACGGATATATAAGCACTGGAAAACGAATTAGCAATCACCTTATTTTCTCGTGTATGAGTCGACTCTTATCCCTATCATTTTCTTTCTTTATAAAGTTTAGGTTCAACTTTAACACGAGGTCAAGTATCCATTTATTATCATTAGACTGTGAATGAACATTTTGCAGTGGTCTTAGAATTGAAAATCAGAATGGAACTTACACTTGTATACGTCAATACGGCACACATACGATCCTCAACATTATCTCTGACCCTGAGCATAGTAATCACGACGAATTAACATTCACGAAATACACTTGCCCCTACAATTCATTGCAGCACATGAAATGCTAAAATCGATATCATCGAGACCCAAGGATATCAAGACGCTTGACTTTGCAATTATCTATATGCGTACATGTTCCCAGATCAAAGTACCCTGGTGTTGTAATGCTAGCTAGGAATTATTACCGCATTGCATGAAATCATACTAGTCCAAAGCGTCTCCCTCCCTCTTCTCGAATCATCTTCCTGTTCCAAATCATTTATTTCATTTCTCTTGCAGATATGTAAAATGCTGAAGGAGGGTACATACACTCCCCATATATATATATATATATATATATATATATATATATATATATATATATATATATATATATATACACATATATATACATATATATATATAAGCTCTGAATAATACAGTTGGCAATCACCGATACTATTCTCAACACGATCTGTCACATTCTCAGATTGTCAAGAGAGAATAAACATGCTGTTTCCCACAAAACCAAGGCCAGTTTTCAAAACATTGCGTAAAGTATTTCATCATTCTGTGCCAAATAAGTACAATTTTCATGCACACACACACACACACACACACACACACATTATATATATATATATATATATATATATATATATATATATATATATATATATATACCTAGTTTGCATGGTGTCACCATCGTCTTTATAATCAGCCTTTAAACGTCAATGTTCCCCCTAAATTTGCCAGACCTCTCTCCCTCAAAGTTGTCATAGAGCTAAGGGTTTCTGAACTTGTTTATATCAATATACCATTTTTTTTCTTTCTCACCGGCCACGGTTTTGTGCGTAATACTTGGGGATCTTTGCTTACGGTTGCGTTTTCCATTGGTTGTTTCACATTTTTTTCACAGCATGGCTGAGTGATATCTCAAGCCCCTGTTTTTTTCCTCTAATATATTTTGCTGTTTTGTAATATCTTTGTGATTCTTTTTTTGGTTTTTCAGTTTGGAGGTCAATATTTTGATTAGGTTCCATATTTCTGATGATGATCAGGGGTCCGCATTCATTCTAGAGCCTCCTTTTTAACAAATGTTACGGGAAAGAGAACGTAAGAAAGGACGAGAACAATTTGAAGCAAATAAAAGTTTTTTTAAATGTACATGAAACACCAACGTAGAATGCTTTAATAAAAAGCATATAATGATATAGGAATATGTGATGAAGTTTCTTTGACTCTTTCTTCAATATCAATATTCTCTAACAAAGGTTCGGCTTCCGCTTCCACCAAAATGATCGGTCCTTTCAAAATAAAAATGTTATCTGCTGTCCGACCTAGTCCTTTCCCCTCTTTTGGAGAATATACAAAACTATTTTCAAGATGAGGACTGATCGAAAAATTCAGTTGAACAATCTCTTTTTTTTGGTAAGTATTTCATTTTGTTTTTAAATGATACTTTTGTAGATGACTATTTTTGTGTGGAGATTCGGGAACCATACTCAAATTTTTGGGCAAAGATCAAGATACTTCACAGATAAACCTTTTTCAAAACGCAGATGGGGTGATAATGCATTTACTCAAAATGTTCCTGACAAGATAAAGCACAAGTGAGAAGGATACACAGCAAGTTTAGAGGTATGAAAAAAAAAAAGCTATCAGGAAGAAAATAAGAAAAAGGGTATAAGATAATTGAGAAAAGTGATAGTGAAATAAAAGTGTACCCTTTGCCTATAAGTTGGGGGTCCACATGTGAGCCACCAGAATAGCGGTAGACAAGAAGAAGAAGCAGAACAGAAGGGTAAAGTGGTTGAATGACTACCAACAGTCTGCAGGCCACTGGCTCCTGACTGATGAATTGATGACTTGATTAAACAGTTTCTATCACTTTCTATCCCTTTTTCGACAATCTCTCTCTCTCTCTCTCTCTCTCTCTCTCTCTCCCTCTCTCTCTATTCAAACAAGGACTATTGACGTATTTTTGATCGACCTGAGTATTAGACCGACAATGTACGGTCTGCCGGCCCCTGGATGCTGGCAGTAGGACTGATTAACTTCTCTTTCTTCCTGTAAGAGTATTTTGTTTGGTTTTTGGACCAATATGTTCTCAGTCAGCCGAAGAAAAAATAATAATGGTTCGATTTTTAATCCCATCATGAATTTTGCGTCTTTTGTTCCTTCCCTAGTTGTATTTGCGGTGCCACTATATGGTACATTGTTGAACCCCTTTCTTCATTTCACAGGGTAGAAATGATGTCATCACATCGGGTATCTGCGCATCGACACAAAATTATTTCTTGGGTTCGCTCTGGACGCAACCTCAAGGACTTACTAAGCAAGAGTCAACACTCATGATAGATGCACGATCTGCAAAAATCACGAATGCATCGTCGCTTGAAGCTGCAATCAAACCAGGGACAATCAGAAATGAAGAAAAGAAAAGGATCTGTGAAATAGGCCACGACCGGACGATGAAAGATCGAATTAACATCAGGAATGAATTTCATTTTTGTATACACACACATATTTGAAATTCACAGTAGAGAAATGAACTTTTAGAGACTTTTTGTTATCTACCACTAAAGTTAAGATGATTTGAAATTGAATTAGACTGTTTGAAGAATGACAAACTACTGAAGATCCAAAAATAAAAGAAAATTAGCGATGAATGTATGTCATACTTTTGAACTTTTATGTTGGTTTAATATTGTTATCGTCATTTTTCTGTGAATATCATCCGTGAATTTGGCAGGAGATGTTAGCTGAAATCAATAAAACTGTGAATGAAAGCTCAAAAAGATTGGTAAATTGCTTTTCCGTTAGTCTGAATTAGTTTGTTATATATTGTAAAACAATTTAGTATATTTAGTCAACTGAGGCCCCGATTTGGTCTCTGTCTAGTATCATATGAATACGTTTTTTTTTTTTTCAACCAATATTTTCTCATATTACATATCAACGAAAGCAATTTGATACCACGAAATGTCGAAATAGAGGCATCCCCTTGGATTTCTTACACTGAGACGTTCAAAAGAAGGCCTACTTCTGTGGAACTAATAAATCCGAGTTTATAAGTCATGTTGCGAGAAAGTTTGTGTTTACTGCCAAATGTAAATTTTGTTACCCTTCATTTTGATTCAAATTCATGTTTCCGCTTTGTTATGTGTATCATCTTAGTGGTATCAGTCTTGGCATTTACGATGCACATTGGAGAGGCTTTTTCCAGTCGGAAATGAGAGAAAGAACAAACAATCATTTTCTCTTTTCTTTTTTTCAAACTCTCTCTTTGTGAAATAAATTGCTTTTTAAATAGCAACAGTGGCTTGTGAATCACAACTATTATTTTCTCTTCGTTGGCAAAAAAGATTAGTAAAAATATTTTGCTCTGCAGGTATTGTCAACATTCCTATCGTATTGTATACTGGCAGAATTATTTCATTAAAATACGTTTTCATTATTATTCATTGAAAATAATTCAAAGAAGAAACGGGAAATAAAATGTTAAAACCAACAAAAACTTTTTTGTATTCCATTCCCTGTGTGTTCCGTTTATACGATCATTTTTGTGGAATTTTGGTAATATTTCTGGTGACCTGACCGAAAGTGTACGCGATAGTCATTCATGGGGATATTGCAGAATCAAGCATTGAAATATAAGCAACAGTTTTTGCCAGATATTGCACGTATAAAATAAGTACATTCGTGCTTGAATGAGCAGCACATTACCCGAGGAAAATTAAATTATTTTTGAAAAAAAAAAAAAAAACTAAGACTCTTGAGCAGTGGTTTAAGATAAATGTTCATACAGAGAAGTGATTTCAAGTTTTGTTTCGAATGTTGAAGGACTTGATTTTTTAGGGGTTTTTTTGTCAACATTTGTTCAATGGATAGAACTTTTTTAATCTCATGGTTGTTGTTTTAAAAGGTTTTGCTATCTTTCCATGTATCATTGTCAACAAAAAATATGAGAAAGGAAGAGGTGTTAAGTAAATAAAGAACATTTTGAAAGAAAGAAAAAGATCGAGTCGAGAAAAACAACAGCACTTTTTTTTAGATATACAGCGGAAAAAAATCTTTGATATGTTCCACAGAAAAATGCACTTGACAAAGAATAACGTAGATTTTTAAAGGGTATAAAAGGAAGGCAATCCTTTGAATAGAGATATAGAGGGTGAGGAAGCTTTGTAGAAAGTGGTCCAGTTGATGTTAGAAAAATACATTGATACAGTGACGCATTTGAAGAAAATTATATGCAAAAACTGTTTGATTATAAAGAAAAAATTATATGAATACATCGTTTAAGATAGAGTGAGAAAATATGTTACAATATTTGGGCTGATGGAGACTCTAATCAAATATTTCATTTTTGTATTCAAATATTTGATTTTTTATTCCAAAGAAAATTTTCATTGAATTTACTTTTTGCACGAGGGTATGTTAACCATGATCACATATTTGATCAAAGATGGAAATACGATACATTGTATCCATTTGTGGAAGCCAAAAAGATGATAGAAACATCCCGAAGAGCTGTATTATCGAGCGCGTTTGCGGATAGATAAACACTCACAGGAACTCAATGAATTAACATTAGGAGAGAGATTTTAGATAAGGTTGATAAAAGGATCATAACAACGGTAGTGGGGGAGATAGAGAGTACGTTCATTAGCGTGAAAAACGAAAGAAAGCTGGGGAAAATAAAAGACAAAAGGATAAATAAACAATTTGTTCAGGTATTACGTATAAGAAGAGATTTTAGCTTATTTACGATATGCAATAACGATATAGAAAGATGTATGTTAAAATATGTGCGTACATGTTAGGGGACCATAAGTTGGTCATCAAAATAGGAATAAACGAGAAATAGAGACAGAAAGGAGAGCACAGTATTCGGTGACTACTGACGGTCTATACACCACCGGTCCCTGGTCGCTGGTAGCAGAAAAAACTGATTGATCTGTGTATCTTCCTCTCTGTGTGAGTGAGGATTTCGATTGGTCGTCAAGCGTAGACTGTCAACGTATTTTTGGTCAATCGAAAGAAAAAAAAAGTCTGTTTTTAACCATTACGAGAGATCTAGCGTCTCCTACTCCTTCCCTAACTGCAGTTGGATTACACATACATACGATGCACTATGGTCCAAAATCTACTATTTGCACATCCCTAAAAAATGTACCAATGGTATTTAAATTATTTAAATATTATCTTGTTTGGAAAATAACGGCCTCTCCTAGACAACCAACTTTTAGTCTTGTCTTTGGATACTGTCATAGTTTATTGTACCGAAATTCATTGTTCGTTTCAACAATTACGATTTGCTCTTTTTACTTTTATCCACAGTATATTTGTCAGATTTATTCGTAGACGGTGTACACCCTTAAACCCCAAATAGAATAAGTTACATATGATCCTCTTATATGCATACGACGGTGGTTTCAAATGTTTCGTAGTGATGTGAGTCTTGAAGAGCAAAAAGGCAGGTGACGTCCATTTAGTAATGTAAATAAACAACTGGAGATTTTGGGCTAACAAAAGCCTCGTCAAACTATCAGAAAATTGTCACAGATCTGATCATCTGAGGGAGAGTAAATAATTTCGTTGAATGGTTTCCACTTAAACTCAATGAAAACCATAAACGGCAAAGAAAAACGGTCATTACTTTCCGAATAACCATATACTTTAATATTCTTCGATCAAAAAAACTTGGTGCTGTAAGGAGAAGTTTGTTCAATCAAAGATTATTCTTGTTTATAAAATCGAAGGAATGACCTTTGTTGATCTAGCTTTATTCAACGCTGAGACATTAGCAACTTTTTTCTATCAGGAAGTATGCTTCTATTTTGATTGAAGCCTTAAAATTCGTATGGGAAATTATGTTGGTAAATTTGAATACTTACGTGTTGAAGTCGACATACAAAATATCGATGAACGCTTTTTAGGTTTGCAGATGGATATTCATTGCGTCTCTAGTGTCCTACTTTCTTAACATTTTGGCAAATTGAATAGGGATAATGATAAGAAATTTTTTGCTAGACGATTATCTATCAGAGCAGAGCAGCTTTTCAATCTTAACACGGTAATCCCCAGAGACATCCATAACACTAAAAGCGAAAAACGGAAGAGCCCACCATCTGCAACCCATCAAACTAAACCTCTTATATAAAAGTATTACGCAGATGAATTCCATTTTGACACCTGAGAATCAAAATTCCATTTCTTCGAATTGTGATTACAATTAGAAACTAGACGGCAGCAAGATATTGCATAATCTGGCAATCACAAAAAAACAACGAAAAACTGAATGAGATTCATTTGAAATATAACAAACAGAATATATTTGTAAAAAAATTGTTCGATCCACCTGGAAATTCTACCAAATCATTGTGAAAATCTAATTGAAATTCTACCAGAATATGTTGAGCGGCGTGGGTGTATAGTTACAACGAAAGGGGGGGGGCATTACTCAGATCCACCCTAGAAGTTAATCATTCCCCTTATAGCCGATTGCCAATACTTCAACGAAATTCCATCGATGTCCATCAGATGTTTTGGATATAATGTGTTGGAATGCATGTATGATTAGGATGTAGAGGAGAGAAATTCCTTGGCTCAAATCCAAGCTATGATCAATTTTCCCGTTGTCCATTGTCCCTCTTTGTCGCGAAATGCTGTCGAAATTCATTGAAGACCTCTGGAGACATTGTGTGTGCAAAGTGATGCAACCATGGACAGACACAATTAATTATCAATATTTCTTCAAATTTTGTTTGACATATAACTATGACGTAGCGGGAATAACTCTGCGTGGATCTGCTCTAAAATACAATCAGTTCTTAGCCAATTCACCTCCAACCACTGAAATATATTGAGAACCTTTGGACACATCATTAGGGTGTATATATAATATCGAAAAAAAAATGAAATATCTCAATCAGGAAGATTCCTGGATCCACCCCTAATTGTCATCACCCCTATCCTACTACGTCATCCACCTTCCACGTAACTACATAAAAATTCATTCAGTACTTCCGGTGGTATATAGTGAACAGACACGACCGAATATGTATACTATTATGGTCCATTGTTTGATTTGAATGAACTAATCATGGCCATTTTTTTAAAAATTGCAATGGTCTGGTCATGTTGAAAGAATGGTATACAACCAATGGACATCACGATTTGCAACATCCACAGATATCACATGTGTAACCAATGCTGGCAGAATACAAGATGAACAAATGAACTAGACGAATTCAGAAAGTATTGACTGGAGAGGCGTTGCAAACCCTGGGGGAGGTCCATGCCCAATGACAGACGTTAAAAAACTGATGATAATGTCGATGATCTTTTGTCGATGATCATATATACATTTAGATTTGTGGGCTTTTAGAACAACTTGCACTGTTCAAATACCCTATTATTTCTTCTCATGTGCACTGATAAGACAATCACGATTTTGATCAGCCTAGCAACGATTCAACTCTAAGCATTGTGTGAAAACAATTTTACAAATGCACTAAATTTTACGATAAAGTCTACCAACAAAAGTCCATATATAGATGTAGAAATTCACGTAAAATGTGCACGTCAACGCCTTGGGGCCTCATCAGAATACTGCGTCCAATGATACCAAAGTCTGAATCATTGATCAATACTGCATTCACTCAAGCACTACTTCAAACTTGTAAACACTAAAGGTATGTAGATCAAAATATGTGCTCAATTAAGCCTATAGAAAATTGTGTTTACAATCAGACTGGGCACATATTCATTTATATTGTTTATTTACCTTGGACCTGTCCAGAGCGGTAATTATATCTGACTTGTTTCCTCAGAGAATTGCCAATCTACTGTTTTCTTCACGAAACAGTTAACGAGAGATATAAAGAGGATGCATATTGGAATAATGATATGAAAGTTTATAATAATGAATATATTCTATTTTTGCAGAACGCCTCACAACTTTGAACACTAAACAGTAAGGAACTTTTTTTATATCACTCCAGTCACTTGTTTCCCATTGTCTCTCAATGCAATTAATGTAATTTTTTCCTATGATTTTCCCCCTTTCATATTTACCTCGTTATTATGGTACAATGTGTAATGTTACTCTTATTTGGATGATCAGTTGTTTACCATGTAACTGTTCCAGGACATTGGAAACAATACAGTTATATAAACAAGGCACTCCAACAGTGTTGATCAAATACCTACTCCCCTTTTTTTACAAAACAGCTTATGCCTTACTGGTAGTTTTTCATTCCATATAGGCTTTCAAGTCGAAAAATGTATTGAGCGACTGAGGATCAGTATGTTTAAAAATAGATCTCATATATATATACATATATATATACATATATATATATATATATATATATATATATATATATATATATATATATATATATATATATATATATATATATATATATATAAAACGCCAATTATACTATTTTTCAAGAATGGTTTTAGTATTCCACGCTGAATTGTCTTCGATTTGAAACTTTCTTCAGCAAAACTGAAGTCAACTCACTAGGAGTTTGCCAATTGAAAACTTAGTGTATATGAAATTTGAACTATCATTTTTCTTTATGAATGGAAAATGTTCCATGTATCATCAATATAAAACAAAGCGATGCAATATAGAATATCAGAGTAATGAACCATGTCCATGTGTTTCACGGTAGATCTACTTATTTCAAGGTGATGAAAGATATTTTTGAATTCTAATTAAACTTTTTCATTTAGATGCAGGATTTGAAATTTTCCTGGATAGACTTTATTACGATCCTGGGTCTGCTCATGAAAAGGATAATTAAATAACTGCGTCACGTAGATGACAAGATAATTCTTATACGTGTCTAATACAGTATGGAAAAGGTGCTATTTTGTCATCTTCATGACGTGGTCCTCATCAAGACAGAATTTCGATCACGTAATGAAAAAATTGTGGTGATGTATTTTATTTCAATTAAAACTCATATTAAATCTAAATTTGATAAAAATTAGTAAATAAATGGATAGTAACTCATCATTTACTAACACTCAATGATAAAAAATATTTACATAATTATATCATATTTGATAAGGTATTTCAAAAATTCTGTAAGGAATATCATTTTCACTAGGATTTAAAAATTGTTTTATGTTTATTTTGATGATAATGAAATTATAAGAGAACGAATAAGAGAGAGATATGAAATTAAAGATCATATACAATCAAGACATTATCGCTTGATTGTATACAATTCATTTTGATTCGTACTTTTCAATTTGACTATTTTGAAAGCATTCTATTCCTTCAATCCCTCAAATTCTTTTTTTTCTTCAAGAAATAAATAGTATCTATCATTAAAACTTTTAGGAGGTCTACTGTGGCTAAGGCCTGACCTTTCAGCGAGTGGATTGAGGCTACTCTGCTTTTGATTTCCATAAGATTTTTTTTTCCTTTTTTTAAAATGTAGTTTACATCTTTCGTGGTTTTCAAATTACCCATGGATGCTCAGTTTTAACTATTTTTTCAATATTAGGCAGTTCAGTCGTGGATATTGAAGTTGGTTATGTTGTTTTCGGTTACATAGTAATAGTCAAAGGGACAAATATCTCCTTTCTGCAATTACAACCTCTCTTCTGTTGTTTATCGTTCAAATAAACAAGTTTAAGATTTTTATGCTATGCGAGCTAATGATTTGATTGATGTTGTTAAAGTTACTGCAACCAATTTCGACGGCATGTCTTTCCTATATTTTGTTTAAAGGCGTATCTATATGGAAAAAAAAAATTCAAAGAACTTAAGAGAAATTTTCCTGATATTTATGCTAATTAATATACCAAAACGAAGGGTTGAATCATGTTTGTTTTTTATACCGATCTTTTTTGTTTTCAACAAAATCCAAATCAATATTGGATTCACTCTTTTTTAGAGCATCATTATTATCGCTTTCATTATCATCGAAATCTTCGTTGCAAGGTGATTTATTACTTATTTAATACTGATAAAATTTTGTGATTTTCAAAGATAGGAATTTGAATTTATGTAGGGAAGTATCATTTAAAATGTGTATGAATAACGATTTAAATAGGGTATGAAAATTTAATCTTTTTATATTGAAGTCGACATCTATGTTGAGCCTGCAGAGTCAAATCCTTTTATTGGTACGTCAAAGTAACTTTTGACGTTCTTTTTCGTCTATATCTTTTTTTTCCTCAAGTATTTTTTCCCAAAATTTCCATTACATGAGTGTTATGTTGAGTAACTTTCGTTCATCTTTTAGTGAAATCGATTGTGCAGTCGAAAACTTGACGGATCATCATCCTTTCAGCGTCTGTTGTTGGAGATAAATAATCCCCAGGATTCATCAGACCTCTCTATTGTGGGCGTTGCAGACCTAATACTTTCTAAAGTCACTCCATGTGAGTTTTGATAATCTTCAAAAAGGATCATATTAGCTAGGAGAAAAGAATTTTGATCTTGTTTTTGGTGGCTTCTCGCACAACCGGAATATAAAAATTCAAAACAGACATTCGGAGAAGGATAACAAACAACATTGATTTTTGTGAAAACAACTGAATACTTCATATAATAAAAACATGCGGGAGGGGAAAAAAGAGCTCTCAGTGGGAGAATCTGAATCTTTGGAAGTTTGAATAGACCTCCGTCAAAATCGCTGCCGCCATAGCTGCCTACCTGGCGTCTTGCTCGACTTCTCTGGGTTTTTCCGTCACGCGCGAAAAAACAAATCTTGTGACTAAAATATCCCAAACACTCTCTGTATACTTGGAGACTTTTATGATCGCTGTTGAATGTATGAGTTTGTACGAATGAATATTTTATATTCAATCTTTCCTTCATATTTGATGGCTAGCTGTGAGTTTAGTTTTCTTATGATACTCAGTGACATCAATTTCAACTTATCTGAAGGGAGCAACTATGGATTAAATTTTCATAGAATCAGAGTTGCTTCCCTTGATTCTCACTGATCCACTATTGATTGCATTTTTTCCAAAATATTGTTGTCGGTGTTATAAGTTGTGGAATTTTTTTTTTGTAATGTACTATAAGTATTCGGTTCCATTTGATATATGTTACTATATCCGTCAGCCAAAACATAATTCTATTTTGATTTCTTGATGATTTTCTTTTTTTTTGTGAAATTATCCATAGTTTTCCTGATTATGATCTTTTCAATAATGTTGAATAACTATTCTCCAAATCTATCCAAAAGTTCTTTAGCTGGAGGGCTGTTTTGTGTTTTAAATCCGCACTTCATATTGGTAGCCTCTTCGTTTCTATTTCAAAGGATTGTTATTGTATCATCAGTCAATCGTCGAGTTATATTTTTCCCCACTTGTTTCTCTGAGTGGTAAACAAACTACAAATTATCAACAAACTTTATTCAAAGATGATTCAATGAAAGAGTACAGTGGTTATAATTATAAAATATTATATTTATTGAATCAGGAGTGTTCAATGTATTATTCATAAAATACAGAGTATTATTAAGTTAATTTCAGACTAAATTGTCTGACTTCAACGGGAAATTTTTACTCGTAATTATATTGATGCTAAATGACATTTACAAACCTCATATATATATATATATATATATATATATATATATATATATATATATGTATATATATTATCGCCAACTTGATCATTAGAACACTAGATTAAAACCAACCATGGGAACAAGCTGGCTTCAGTAGTTACTCGACCATTGACCATCTCCATTCAGTAAATCAGCCGAAAGAAAAAACAGGATACAAAATGCCATTCGCTGTAGCATTAATAGACTTTAAAAATACATTTGGCTCACTGCCAATTCCCATGATCATGGAGGCCGTAACAAGACAAGGTGATATCAGCTCATTCAAACTGTTCACAGCCTTACTCAGAGTTTAAATCCTAGTTTGGAAGAATAGAGGAATCAAAATAGACGGCGAATATTTGAACAACTACGGATTTTAGGACGACAGTTTACCTGCAATAAACCTATATGACCTCAAAATAATGCTGAATTGAAAACCATGAAAGTTATGTGCGGCAACAACGTTGGAAATAAGAACAATATTCAAAATCGAATATGTAAAACTAAAGAAAGTAAATCGCTCTAACTACCCAGAGCAGCGTATCTGCATGAAACCCATGAAAGAAGGAATCAAGGGAAGACTCACTCTACGATGGTAAACCTCTGACAGAGCAAGATAAAATTTCAAAAACAAGAACATACAACCAATGTATCCTCCTGATAGTCACCTACAGAGCTGAAATATGAAACCTAAACGAAAGAGTGATCTTCAAACCGAGAAGCATGCAATGTGCACATGAGAGAATTATTCTCAACTCATTAGGAGTGAAGACAAGACAGCACAGTAAATCAGGGAGAAAACAGGAGTCAGGGGCATCATAGAATCCATTAATGAACTCAAATGGCAATGGGTTGGCCATGTCAAAAAAAGTACAGACAATCAATGGACAATTTGTATGTGTAAGATGTAAATTCAATACCAAAGATCATTGCCCAGGATGAAACAATCTAAAAATACTAATTCCAATGATGCGAACGATTCAATAGCCTTCTTTCTGTGTAACTGACAATGGAACGTCCTATCTAAGGATTATGCCTAGGTAAATGGAATGAATATCCTGGAATGCATATTTATCAGAACTCGCTCCCGGTCTTGTTGATGCGGTCCAGTGGAAATCAGATAGCGATATGTCAACTTGGCTGCAGGAGCTGTGGAGAATGACGTCAATTTGCACATCAAATCACTTTCAGAGGCCTTCACTCTCTGTTTTTTTTTTTTTTTTTTTTTTACTTCACCTTACTTGAGAACCCATTCGGAGTTGTCCTTTTACCCTAGGATAAAGAGCCTAACTATTTCAACAGACTTCGCATATATTCCTTTGTGTGCTATCACACAATTGGGTTTAGGAACCAATGTGATACATATATAGATCGTTTGTGTTCAGATTTGCGCACTCACAGTTTATACATAAACTCAGCGTGCAGAATAATAATACTGCGGCCATCATTATAGCATAGGCATCATGATGCGTAATCCATTCACCTCTCAGCATTGTGTCCGAACGACTGCACACAGAAATATGTCCCTTTGTATAAAACACCTCTATTAAGACTACAATCATTATAGATCCCCTCAAGATGTGAATGCTAACGCCTCGAGGCTTAATCAGAATTCTGCGTCCGCTGATACCTAAATGCAAATTATCTAGTAATTGGTATAAAGTCAGCCATAGCTCATGCGTCCCTTCAAGGCTACTGCTGTCCTTACTGAAAGCATTTTACAACAATGTCTACTCTATCAAACTGATAGAAAATTGTGTCTAACTAAAACCTGACACAAGATTATCTATAATGGGGACCAAATATGATATTTAACTTCGCTTGTTGGCCGGGAATTGGAATTAATAGCTTTGACTTATTAACGCATCACATAAGATTACAACTATACTTAATTCCCTCTCTCGTCACTGTTTATAACCCTGTTTCTGCACGCACACACAAATAGGTACCGTAGGTACAGATACGTAAATTCTTGATAATACAGTTAGCAATTACAGAAACACATAGGGGAAGGTTGGTCTATGTCGATGAAAACTTCCTTGGGGGGGGATACATCGTATCCATCGATGGGACTACCAAACTACAAGTGGGACGTGGTAGATTGCCAGAGTGAAATAAAAGAGAGTGGAAGGAGACCGAACAAAAGTGAAGCAACCAAGAAACGTTGACTACAGATAGATGATGGAAAAAATTACAGATACTAATTTCTACACTTTCTATTACCAAAAGAATTATTTATGCAGGCAGAGAGCAAAATTATCGGATCAATATTATGGCTGCGATGCCTTCAGAAGCATTGATATTTGGGCACTGACTGGTGTAGTTAGCGATTACAAATACAATTCTCAAAACTTTACCACTACTCCCTGAAAATACATGTGTAAAGTTATAGCAAATATACTGCTCGGGGCTGATCCTTTATTGATTTACCATCATCATGGCACTGCTACGTTACTCTCAGGGGTGGGTGATTAACGTTGGTAACTCACGTAAGCTGGACATGAAAGGCAACACGGAGCTGTTTGAGTACCCAAAGAATGGCATCGCTGTCCCCCTAAAAGCATCTTTATAACAATGTTTGCGCGATTAGACCTGTGGAACATTGTGTTTAAAACAAGTCCGGACACGGTTATTTTTTATTGTGTCGTCTTTGAATGTCATTCATCTTTGTTAGGCGTCATTGAATTGGCATCGCTAGTCGCGGTTAATTAATGAATCACATACATTTTTAACGCACCATATCATCACTAACCCCCTTCTCTCTGCCTCTTCTTTTAACACGTATTATCTTTCTCACCGTTCATACTATGGGCTTTTTTTCTTCCTTGGATTAGAAAATCTCATGGGTACATATAAAGCGTGCATCAACTTGCGTCTAAGTTACGCTCTTGTAGAATGAACGCAGCTCGAACTGGCTGTAATTAGAAGATTTCAGAGAAAAGTGAAATATATTCACTAACACACATATCTAAGCAAACAAGTGCATTATACATATGTGTTTTTAGCCTTTATGGAGAGAATATATTCACATCATTCATTTGACGTCTTCCCTTTCACTAAACCATCAGCTCAACCTTGCAAGACTTGTGCTCTTCCCCCCCTTCTCGCTTTATCTTGTCTTGAAAATCTGAAACAAAAAAGCACACACTGCGTTTTCGATAACAAGACGCAAATCTTAATCGATGGCTGTTGAGCCATAGGATTGCAATGGCTAATGTGTTTTAAGCCCAATCTCTAGGTGGGGGATGGGGATAGTGATGAATGTTGAAGCTTCTAAGTGGATACGATATTCCATTTCATAATTAGGATTGACTATCATTCACTGATTAGTGAATATAGTATGGCGTGCTTAAAGGGTCATAGCACATGTAAAACTGGTTGGCCAAGAGATGAGGGAGCTTCTGCTGTTTATATAGCAGGTAAGGAACAGCTTTCTGCCTCATTATAAAATTTCCCCCTAATGCCTTAGTTTGGAACTCGTTTGCAGTCGGACGTAAGTCAGCTAGGTCGACGTGTGACCTTAAATAAACACTCAATAATGTAGTCGACGATTACTAATAGAATTCTTCCACAGTATCTTTTACGTTCTATGTGTGTCCACGGATGATTATCATACACAAAATACCATGTCTCCCGCGGCAGGAAAAGACTGATAATAGGCACTGGTCTTAATTGGGAATATATGCCCCGTAAGGGAGAGCTCTTCATTGTAAATATGACTTTTATTTTCTCATATGCATGCGCATATAGTATACACGATGTACTTCAAAGTAACGGATGAGATTAAAAGAACAACAATTATTTAGAGGGAGATATGAGCGGTCTATCGTCTACATATGCATTAAAGACAATTGTATCGTACTGAAATAAGAAAATAAAAATATTATAAATACAATTGAGCGCTTTTGATCAGTATTCTATCCGTAGAGATCTCATATAAGGCTTAAAAACGTGTGCTAAAGTGTCCTCCTTTAACACACTTTTCAATAGCAAATTAATTAACTGTGTGCTTCTTTGCTTCTGTCAGGGGAATAAGCTGGTTCAGTTTTGGCAGAATTGACCCATCTGAACCCCGCAATGAAATGCTCCCTAAACATTGGTATCGTCTAAATTCATTGATATTCATTGATGTAAATAAATGGGCACTGTAATGAGAATTCTCGACGAGCTAACATTTCTTTATCCTCTAAAGTCAGAGAAATAACCTGTATAGATGGATTACAATTTAGCCCTAGTCAACATCAAAACCTTGACTGTTTATTTATCAGAAAATATGCATCCTCTAAACCGGTTGTATTCTTGGAACTTGAAATTGGAATTTTTGTTCATCTGAATATTTACGTTTTGAAATCGGCGTAACAAAACAAGTCGATAAATAATGTTTATATCAATATACGCTATACCAACAAAAGAATATTCATTGTGACTGTTGCATACAAGTCTCTGAGTACTTCGAAAAATCAAATAAGGATACTGATGAGACCTTTTCACGGAATGATTATTCATCATTGTAGAGTAGCTCCTTTGTCTTAGTACACCTGGTGTCAGAGATGTACGTAAAACATTGACCAAAAATGCTGGAGCACACCATTTATTATCCTCAAACTAAATTTCCTTTGTGAAAGGATTGCGCAAATGACATTCCTTTGACAGATTCAAATCAAACTCTGATGTTAAGTCCTTATGACCATAGGTGAAAACTGAAGAGCACTAGGAAAGCATACATTCTCATCCTCCCAAAAATCCTGATGTAAATCAGTTCAAAATTAATTACTATATAATGTATTTCTAAAATATTCTTCGACCCCACTCCGGAAAGATCATCAATTCAATCTTACCCATAGGAAATCCAAAAATATACATTGCTATTAATTCAGAATTTCTCTACCTATCGTACAGCGCATCTTCATTGCTACAATCAAGGAGAGATGAATATCTATAGGTCTGCACTAAAGTGTAATCACTTCTTCCCTGACCCATTACACATCCTTCCATTAAATATCATTGATATTTATATGAAGTTTTGAAGGTATAATGTTGGTATATACATGTATATCATCACGATTGAGGCAAGGGAAAATTCCTCGATCCAACCAAAAATGCAATGACATCTTTCGGAGGCCATCATTAATCTTTCCACTAGATATCATTGTAATTCTTTAAGATCTCCGGCTATGCTGTGTGTAAAACAATAGATATACGTACAGACAAGTG
This sequence comes from Thysanoteuthis rhombus, assembly GCA_963457665.1. Classification (NCBI taxonomy): domain Eukaryota; kingdom Metazoa; phylum Mollusca; class Cephalopoda; order Oegopsida; family Thysanoteuthidae; genus Thysanoteuthis; species Thysanoteuthis major. The sequence continues at coordinate 24,016,534 of OY735206.1, forward strand.
AATGCATATAGCATATCTAACTTCAATCGCAATACGTTCACCGTAGTGAACCATTCGCAAGCAAGGAAATAGAGCCATTACCCAACGGGAAACAGGAAAATTATAACTAGTCATCAATATTTTTCACTACAAGACACACTCATTTTTCTAGACAACTTTTTGTATAATCAAGTACCAATAGTAGAAAGATGTAGAGAAAATTAATGGAGAGCAGGGATTATGTCTTGATGAGAAATTTCAGATGCATGAATACGGCTAATTGTTCCAGATAATTTCACTTAACGTCTGGTGGATTATCGAAAGTTATTCATGAAATTTAAATTTAGCAAAGAGTCTGCACACTGGCTCCAAGTTGGATTCGAGGCCAACCTTATTTACTATACAAACATAGTTATTTCAAAGAACACAATATTTTGAACTAATTTACCAAACATCAGTGAATATGAGAAAGGCTGGCTGCTGATAGGTTAGGAGGGTAATAAAATAGACTAGACATATACGAATCCCTCAGATACTGCAATCAAGCTTTATCTAGGAAAATAATATTGGTAGACACAAGCACACATTATACATACATACATACATACATATATATATATATATATATATATATATATATATATATATATATATATATATATATATATATATATATATGCATATATAATGTCTGGTTTTATGAGAACTTTACTTCCTCAAGTATTTAACTATGATCAATGTGAATTAGGTATGCACTAAGGAAATGTCATATATATGTTTCCATAAGATGAAATGGACAAAATTGGGATACTGTTGAATTCAGGACGCTGAAATCAATCTTTCTTGAATGCTATGTGATTCGTCATTCCGGCTCGCCGAATTAATATTAGTTAAACACGATGTGAAATGTTAGCCTGACTTTTGCGATGAGACTATCTTTACTACGTGGCGTGAATATTTAGCAACAATAAAGGCAAGGGGACACCGTGTCCAAAAATCACCCTCATTCTAACAAAACTGTCGTAAGGTCCAGAACCTTTATGAAAAAAGTGAGGGAGTAGATGAAGAAAGGAATATATTTACTTTCTTTTTTACGTCTGAAGAGAAAAACCAGGGAGATAGGGCGAGGGAGATGGGGTAAGGAGAGAGAACAGAGGCTGGAGAAAAAGAATGCAATAGTTTGCTGAAGGCTTGGTAGTTCAATTAATGAATAGTAGACTTGTTGGTTCAATTGAAGGAGAAAGGCAGGATAAGTGTTTTGCATACTTGTATGCAACCAAAACAACACAATACGCAAATGCCGATTTTAAAAGCATCAAAATGCTGAAGCAAAGCTCTTCAGCTGTCAACAATTGTATGAAAGCAAAGCTAAGAGTAGTTAAGTTGTTTATGAATAGCAGAAAAGGAAGAAGCATATATGCTAGTAACTAATTTCTGGAAGGTGCCAAAAAAATCAAAACTTCTTATTGGATAACTTTCCTTCAACAACCATTTTCAATAAAAGTTTTCCGTTCATGAAATGTATATAGCAAGAGCTACTTTTTTGCGCTTTTATAGGATCCGGTGGAAATTACTATTAATGATATTTATATTTGAATGAATGCTTCCTCCATTTTGGCCGGTGTTGTATATGAATTCATCTAAATTGACAAGTGGAAATGGTGGAATATATCACAAAAGAAAAAAAAAAATGATCAAAACCTACAAATCAATTTCGGATGTTGATTTCTGTTCAGGAAAAAAAATTCCATCAGAAATAAGACTATTATGATACATAAAAATAATGCATTAAAATATGAACAAGTTATAATACTTGTATATATTATGATTGTGGTATAATAAAATGCAATATATGATGGGTCTCTTCAATAAGATGCTCGCTACATTCAACGTTAAACTTTCCAGTAATTATCATATTGTGAGTTTTTCTTTCGTTTTGAAACCCCCCCAAAATATCTCCTCGTTTTGCTTGTAGGGTTTGTTAATGTTGAAATAGTCTCCCCACTTCATGAGTCCGAAAAGTTTCTGTTTTTTACAGTAACTGTATTAAGTAGCGTCGATTGTTAGGGATGTGGTTGTACTTGAAGGACCGATGGGTTTTCAATTTTCCCATAAGAGTGCCCGACAAGAGTATTTGGTTAGGAGCTGTATTAAACAATGCAAATCAGCCACATGAATCGATACAATACAACATCTGATGGGTTTATTCCATAAACTGCTCAATATATAGCAGCATTAATGTCATAATTATTATCATTTTACACCAAAACCACTTTGAGAATAATTCAAATCATCTAGTCATAATTATTTTAGATATACAGACATAACAAACCTATAATAAATCAAACAATTAAACCATCAACCAATGTCATGTAAAGATGAACCCAACACGGGGAAACATTTCAGAGGGGAAACATATCAAAAATACCTAATGTGTTAGCAACACATCGATTGAGAAATTTGCTTACAGTGATTTTGCTAATGTATTACTACCAGACAGTAAAGTATTTCAACTGTGTAAAAAGGGAACACATATCAATCAGTGACCAGAAACTATAAAATGAAGAGAAAATATAAATGAAATACGACAAAGGATCTCCACCCTGAAAAAATATATACCCCATCAACAAAAAAGGTATCTGAAATCAATTAGATTATTCGCCCGGAGAAGCCTAAACAGGACAGAAATATGAACATGATCGTGTAGCAAATCTTCGACTTCATCATACTTTGAGCTTTATTATAACTCCACATTGACCTTATCGAGTACTTAATGAAATTACGCACCACACATAGGATATATATATATATATATATATATATATATATATATATATATATATATATATATATATATATATATATATATATATATATATATATATATAGATATATATATATATATATATATATATATATCCAAACACTTGTTCATATTCTAATGAATAATATTTATGAATTAATTCAGTTTTAATTAAAATTAATTTTTCTTTTGGATGTTACAACAGATATCAACTTTAGAAATTTAGTCGTAAGTTTTCAACAGTTGGTTTCTTTTCTTGTACTGCGTTCAACCATTTTCACTTTTCTGTCTCGATGAGTCGATATACAGCACTAATCAAATGAGGAAGCTATCTATTCAAATACAGATGTAATCAATAGTAATTGATATTTGTAAGAAGAAAAAATTACTCTCACTTTATATTTCATGAACGGGAAAGCCTACATTGAAATATTGGTTATGGGGAGAACGGTTGTTTTTTTAGTCAATTTCAAAGGTTAATTCAGTCATATGACAATATTGACTGCACTCAGCAAGTTGGAATATTTTTACTTTTGCATCAGTTACCAATGACAAAGTGTCATGGTGATGGCCAATGACATCGTGCTCTCTCTTTTTTCAAACTAGACTGGTCCAAGACTGTAATTTTGAGAATTGTATGATGAAATAAAAAACAACGAACCAACAACAAAAACGGTTAACTACTTGATACAAGCTTCAGGCGAGACAGAGTGATCCAACAGACTTTTCATGAATGATCTCCCCAAGGAAGCGAGGCACTATACAGTCCCGACGATTAAAAGCTTGTTCATAAGGAAAACAAATGGGAAGGCTACACATAAACAAGTAGAATAACACGTTGTTTTAGGGGATGAGAAAAGGCCTAAAGCTATTTCAAGCCATGAGAGTAAATTCAACTTTGTTAGATCCAATGGCGGTCAGTTTGTTCAACGTCGTAAAGTAACAAGTTTGAACTTAATGGGACAAAAAGGTTTGCTGAATTTGGAGGAAAAAGGTACCATGGTATGGGGAGTAGTTTCTTCTGGAGGTTTTGAAATTTTAATGATCATCGACCGGATCTTAAATGCTAATGTGTATTTCAGTTAGATTAGGTGCCATTCTTTTTCAACAATTGGTTTCACCCACTCAGCTATTCTTATGCAGGACGACCCCCAATAATACTGCTACATCAATGGATTTTTTTTTCGAAGAAGAAAACACTATTCATGATATTGCTTGCACAAATTAGCTAAAATAAATCCAATCGCAAACACATAAAAAATCACAGCTGACAATGTTAGAGAACTGAATTGTTGATAGAAGTTGAAGATGCCTGAGTAAAAAAAGCTAAATCTGTGAAAGGAACAGAAGTTATTGCTGATAAAGGTCTTGAATTAATTGCATTTTTTCTGTAAAATCATGAATGAATGTTGATTTTCATTGACCTTCAAAAGTTCATAGAGCAATATTGCGTACTCATTTTCTTACTTTGTCCACAGTATTTCTTTGAGGAAAAAAAAAAAAACATTAGGATATCTTTCTTACACAACCATTTAAAAAGTTTTCCATACATGAAGTATATACAAAAAGTTACGATTTCTATTAATCTCAAATTCCTGCAACAATTACCATTGATAAAATTGACACTTGTTCTCTTATTTTTACTCACTGGATATGTGTCTTTCGTTACTCACGCACGTATTACACACACACACACACACACACACACATATATATATATATATCTCACATTTGAAAATAATTTTTCGTATTGACACCGTGTATATGTATTTATACATTTATGTTAATGTTTTCAAGCATTCTGTCTTTTAAATCTCTAATAAAAGGGTATTGCAATTTAAAAAAACTCAAAAATGTGTGCAAAACAAAAGTACAAAAACAGATACGCTAATCTATATTCGTTTGTGTTTCCGCGCTCCTTTATGGACAACCACACACACATATACTACGAATATCAAACACAAGTTCCTTTTATATAGGTAAATAATCAGAAAGATTAAATATCGAGAAACGTCTTAGTCTCTAATCTATCTTGTGTTTTGGTAAAGACCGTACCCTTAAGCAAAGTAATTTCCTTATTTCTCGATTCTGTCGTTTAATGGCCACTTTGTTATTCCTGTAGCCATGTCGCATAATGATTGAGATAATAACACGTCCAGCTCGATATCTTTATTCTTTCTTTTGTCTCTGTCTTTTTTTGACAAGATTAATTGCTGTCCCATTTGTTTTCTTTCCTTCCTTTGTCGTTTATTCAAGTCTAGATTGTCTTGTTTAGTTGTTCGTATCGTATATAAAACTGGCTGAGGTACTCAGCATTGCCCGGAAATTACGCTCTAACAACACTCCAGTCCGGAATACAGTGCTTTGAATAAAGATTCTGAAAAAAGGAATCATCCATTTGCTCACTTTTGATACTTGGAGTAAACATGTTGAATTGAATTAACATGATGTCCCTTTGCTCAATTGTTGCGTTTAGATTGGGATTAGTGTAAGATTGAGTTTATTTTGCACAGAGAAAATCATTTTAGATTTTAGGTTTTCTGTTATATTCCTGAAAAAATTCTGCCAAATCGGTATAAGCAGTACAACAAGAAAGAAATCCAGATCTATTGGCTTCTATGTGGGGAAATCGTTTTTTTTTCTTTTCAAGTGCAATTTCAGATCTGATAGATATCTAGAAACTCACTTTCGTACATCCTCACCTGAAATTGTATGTTATAGGTGAATGTGATCTGCTGATTGTGGATATGCCTATTCTTTTGCAGTAATGGTTTACCCGTTTGGCCAACACAAATTCCAAAGCAGATTTGCACAGGCTAGAATGCAACCTTATCATATATAAATTGTTAAAAAAATGAAAACAACAAAAAAACATCCCCTTGTAAATCTATTGAACGTCCCATTCGTAAACCCGACTTCCAGAAGGATTGTGGGCAAAATGAATAGAAAACACAAGAAAAAAAAAGAAAAAAGAAATCACTGTAATCACTAGATCAGCACAGAAAAAAAAAAAAAACAAATTCGTAGTTCTCCAAAGACAAATGAAAAGTGAAGGTCCTTTGAGAATAATGACTACATTGTAAATAAAACCCTACTTGGAGACTTGTACAAACGTATTTTATCGAGGCTGGTAAATTACTATGAGTTGAAGGACAAATAGTTTGAAAGGATACGACACTGAAAGGAGAAAAATATCTGTCAGAGTTTGAGTTAGCCCGACATTTCTATTTCTCGACTCCAACCAGTCTGGTATTCAACTGTGCGTACGTTGAAATGACAATCTTTTGTCCCGAAAGAAAAATCTGAAATATCATTGAACCGTCATTGCATGTTAGCCGGCTCAAATGATTGAAAAAAAAAAAAGTCCCCAAACGATGCTGAGTTTGAGATACATATACTGTGATTTCATAGATATAACGAATATTTTTTACATCTGAAAATCTGAGATGAATAGAAAAAAAAAAAAAAAAAAAAAAGATCGGCTTGCTTTTTTTTGTTTTTTTTTAATGGAGAATCCATAGGATCGACGAAGTGGTTTTCTTAAAATTCAACCGCAAAATAGTTTCTGAAGGCTAATTTTGACCTGCTGATTCCTAATGAAGTCACTGTCCATTTTTTGCATTGTATTTACATTGGAAATAGAACCCACTTATTTTATAACCAGAACAATGATTTTATCAAAACTGACAAATTTCCCCGAGGTTTGGAGTCAAAATTTTTGAAAGCTTATACGATGCAAATAGAAGGACAAAGAAAAAGTTTTTCTTAAGTTTAAATTGGGTTTGATACTTGTATTTTCTGATGCTTTACCCACTCAGCTCTTCGATCACAATGACTTTCAGACGACAAATTACAGCTTGAAAAGAGATAATTATTTTAAAGTGTTTTACTCCAATCTTGTGAGCAGGTTGAAGTAAATCATTGGCAAATGTCCCTAAATGATGCAGATTCAATATACACTAAGAGATTGAGTAATCTAACTCAATTATTTTGAGGGAAATCCCTGATAGATGAAAAAAAATCCTATACACTTCTCATCTAAAAGTGCGAACGTTCTCAGAGTACACATACACACATACAATTACTTTCCATTCAGTTTACTTTTAACGTTCGTGCAGCCATGAGTTCCTAAACCTGTAAACATTCATATTATAGATACAAATAACAGGAGAGGAGTAGTGACATTCTCATCCATGGTCATAACAAATGGATATTTTTCTTATAAAATTTAAATATTTCTACCTCAAACTTGTCAAATTTTCCAAATGTTTGAAGGTTTAAATTAATGGAAAGTCCTTGAAAAGTAGCATCTTACACGATATCAAAGTATTTTGAGTATGTTCAAATAAATAATGATGGAAAACTCTGGATGATGCCGATTCTTATTAAATGTATATTGTGATTTTGTGGATCCAACGAACATTTTTTCAGAAACTGTGTATGAAGGAAAAATAAAACTGTCTGAGAAAAATTTTTGACGGGCTTGTTTACTGGTAGTACAAACATAGACACCATATAAATTGGCAGACTTGTTTTTGTGAAATTCAACCAACAGGTATGTGCTGATTTAGACCACCAATTCTATTCTCTAAGGCTCTAGCCACAAACGGACCACCGTGACTTTAAGCCTAAGCATTACTGCTCAAACATGAATAAAGAAGTATTATTGAACCCCCTCCGACGTTGAGTGTGTTCAAATGAATTATGAAAGTCAAGACACCCTAAAGAATATATATATATATATATATATATATATATATATATATATATATATATATATATATATATATATATATATATAACATTAGTTTTTCCGAAAATCTTGAATGAAAAAAATATGAAGACAATGTATTTCCCAACGGACCTGTTATCTGTGGGGCAAGAACTGAAAGTACTAAGTAAGTAGAAATTATAGGAAATGTTTTTGTTCAATTTGGACATAATAAATGTTGATTACTAATGGGTAACACTATTGTAAGTTTGGATGTAATTGTCCATCGATTGGGATGAGTTGACAACTTCTGACTCGCTTCTGTGGTGATGTGTGGTATTGCATAAGTCAGTGCACAGAATTCATATTTTTGTTCTCAAATTTCCGATTTACGAACGATCACGAGGAACGAATAAGTTCGTCGAGAGGCATATAGAAATGAGCGTCGAGAGGGACTCAAACCACATTCTTCCCTATTGGAGTGATGACACGAGTTTCCTCTTATGTAAATTCTTTATTTTCCGACCATTGCCGTTGCTTTGATTGGTACCGTCAATAAATTGGTCCTAGCCAAATCTAGTTTTTGCTCTGTCTTTCTTTAGTCATATTGCCGGATACTAATATCGATTAGTCACCACACTAAAGTCAAACTAGTAATGATATACGTAAAAATAAGTGAATACAAGTTCTAAGACTAACAGAACGCAAAAGCAAAATCGGCCGGCAATCAAAAGGAAGAATGAATTATGGGTACTACTAAGACCCCTGCTTACTGTGATGGTCCTCTTTGTTCAATCGCTTGACATTGACTAGGGCGTTCCCATGGAAAAAGTTGTGGCTAATTTCTTCATTTTCCTATCGTCAGGGTGGTTTTTCTCACTTCTGTAAATAATTCAGTCCAAGCAAAATTTTCTTTCTTTATCGTTGGCCTCTAATAATCATTATTTACGTAACATTAACAGAGAAGAAGGGAACATGTAACCATGAAAAAAATGGATTTGAAGACAATGTCAGATTTCCTCTGCATGCAATAACACAAACATTCACACACACACACAAAGATATAAATAACCAGGATAGGCTTGTACTTAAAACGTTCATACACAACTTTCCCCTACGCCACTCAAACCTTAAATATTCTGGCAAGAACCAGCGCCGTCCGTTTCAAAACTTAAACCCAATAGTTGCAAACGTTACTCCATCAGTTTTAGGCTGTTCATTTGATGTTGGTACATAAACAAAACACGTTTTTCATCTGTGTGTAAACTGTTCGCACGCAAATGACAAACATTATTCATGTACATATTAAGCAGACAGGAATTGGACAACAGTTAAGTTTAACGCTTGTGTCCTATGATTCATTTTATGGATGAATAGTATAACCCTCTAGTATATATTTTTTCCTCTTATTGATTGAAAAATATCTTTAGCACGCAGCTATATATATATATATATATATATATATATATATATATATATATATGTGTGTGTGTGTGTGTGTGCGTGTGTGTGTATATATATATATATATATATATATATATATATATATATATATATATATATATATATATATATATATTATAACCAGAATGGATTGATATGTTTCAATTTTATTGATGAAATATAAATCGTACTTGTTAATTTGTACGACTAATTCGTAGCTTCAGCTTATTATAGCTGTTTTTCGTTTGTTTGTTTTTTGTATTTCAACCTGAAAAAACGTTACATTAACATTACTATTGGCCAGCTTATTCACTTTTTATTCCTGCTTGCTAGTAAAGAGCTATAGTAATCTCCTCATGTTTTTATTCACAGATGAAATGAATAATTTTTTCTACTGTTTTAAAAAATATCTTTCATCACATTGCATCGTGGGTGAATAGATCTGTATTTCTGTTCCGACTTATGTCCAGCAGACCGTTCAAAGAATAACTCAAAATTAATCCGAAGAGACATGAAATGCCTATCTATTTGGCCAAGTTCCATCGAATGATATCAAATAAAAACTCTTCAGCATCCAGTGTCGTTATATATTCCAAACATAGCATGTCTACTTCTGTATCAGGATAAGACAAAAGAAGAATCTTTCCAAGATCTTTTTTCACATCCATAACTGCTCGAACGAATAATCTTGTCTCAAGGGTCTGAAAAAAAAGCCATGTTTCAATTAAAGGAATGTGTACGTAAGGGAGATATTTGGATAAATCAAGTGGAAGATTAAAAATTCTACTACTGAAAAAAATCAAAAAATCATGAATAATTATAAAAGCTGATTCATACACTTGAATATCTACAACTATTCGCTTGAAAACACTTTTTGACAAGATTTTTAAAAACTTTGGCCTTGAGATTGCAAATTCAACTATGCTTTCAACAGATGTAGCATACAGAATTTTAATGAGTATTGTCCTTATTTGGGTTAGTATGAAAAAAATTAAATTACATTTAATATGTACGACACGTTTAGTTTGTTCCGATTTTCAAATGATCAATGTTAAGAAAGCTTTAATTAGAACAATAACAAATTGAAATCATTACTTGTTAAAAAATTTAGCCATCATCAAAAGTTTTCTTTTTTTTTCTTCTATGGAATAAAAGGTCTCATGGATCGAAAGCACTGAAAATAAGCTGCAAAAACATTTTTTTCCAGTTGGGACCATCTAACATGCCAGAAGTGTCGATAAAATAAATGTTTCTCTCTGAAAACTGTGTTTCAGATATATTTATGACTTAAATTAATGTACACGTATTCTTACTTACCTTGTGGCAGCACAGAGTTCACATTTCGATAACTTTCAACTGAATTCAGCTATACATTTCTCTAAGCAAATGGGTGTGCAAATAAATTATCGACTTAAAAATTCAATTCACCCTGAAATGTCAGTAAAGTTGAACTCAACAAATGGCTATGCACTTGCTTTTTTGTGTAAACTGTACGTTTGGATTTATGATTAAAATCAATGTAGCCACTGTTTATTTGACGTCTGCGTGCGAATGCAAAACGAATTGTGAACGATTTTATGAATCCTTTTTCGGGAAAATAATTTGTAAGGATTCTTCTTAGAACAACTATCATTCTTTCCAGTATTGTGTTGCATTCTCGACTGTAAAATCTTATTCAATCGGTTAAACGTGCAATTTGCAAGTTTTAGAATAACCCATACACGTACCAAATATTCACGCCTTCGTAAATAACTCATACATGATACAAACGGTTGAAAACATCATTCAACCATTTGTTCAAAGAACGTCAGAAAAACAATGAACGTCAGCTGACTAATTGAAAAGGCTTGCTTCTGATTATATATATATATATATATATATATATATATATATATATATATATCCTCTCACTTACTTACAATTTTTCTACTGGATACACGAGTTGTTGCTCAATCACTTATGTTAAGAGACATCAAGCCTGATAATTAGCTAGATGGGTGTGGTCTGGGGATACCAGGTGCCATATGCAGCAACTAAGTTTTCTCTAGGCTGTTCAAGCCTATCCTCTGCTGCTGATTAACATGATGACTTGTCAATCTAGGATTGTGCACCTGGTCCTTCTTGACATAAACAACGGATTCAATGCTGACTCATGACAGCATGTTCATATAGAGGCCTGCTTAACCTTTCAAGTGGCAGCCATCCTCGTAACCATCGTCATCTACACTTGACAGCCCGCTACTTGAAAAAAACAAAACAAAAAACGTTAACAGTAATCTATTGAATCAGATGTTTCATTAAAAAGTGACTGAAATCGTTGATGTAGAAGAATCCATCGTCTCGAATAGTGAACGCGTAATAATTTTTCAGGAATATCTTGAATTCTTGTAACCTTAATGAACAGAAGAATCCAACCATCTCTCTCTCTCTCTCTCTCTCTCTCTCTCTATATATATATATATATATATATATATATATATAATGCTGGATTTTAGATTACTAGAACTGACACAACAGTTTAGATTTTTAATAAGCCAGATTATTTTAGCCAAGGCATGGAATTTTTCAAACTGTGTTCCTACATTTCGTTGACTTCACATTACAATACACAACGCCGTGTTCAGTTGATGTACATTTATCTCATAATGGAAACATTTCGTGTTGTTGTTTACACAGTCACCCCAGGAGTCTACAGACATTGCAGTGAAGAAGTTCATTACCTTCCCCGGTTGGGACGAAGAGTTGATCTCTCATTCCGTATAATTTGTTTCTTATGTCCTCACTCTTGTAATCTTCTTTATACCCTTATATGCATGAAGTGATTGACGTCATTGCAATAATACTGTAACCCTGACTGATCATTCTATTCGCTTGTTGATTAATAGATACAGATCTTCCTGATCAGAGCGTAATATCTGTTCACAATACACGCGTCGGTAGTTTTGCGCCGATTCCATGACGTGGCTGGCAGTGGCTTATTCAAGTTCGGTATCGCTAAGCACAGGAGGCCTAGGATTCGTACAGTAGTCTCAAGAAATGATTGGGTCCTCTGGTCTTGGAGGAATAATTAAGGGGGTAGTGCACCCTGGGGGAATACCGTCCCATTTCATTAAATCAGAAGCACCATGGGGTGTGTCAGGCTCGCCCAGGCGCTTTCGCAACATCAGTTGCGGTGATATGGGCAATTTTTGCATCTTTCCTTTAACTGAAACCATGCATCAGCAGCAATCTTGTGTCACATCTTGCTTTCGTGGGGGAACAGGTAAATACGGGTCCTCAGTGTAGTAATATACAGAGCCAACGAAGTCATTTATTTAAAATCGGAATCCATGATATCACCGATAGTAACAACAGAAGTGATTAGTCACTCGATTGAAACTCCTACATGAATAAAGTGTTTTGTAAAGAAGCCATTTTTGGAGATAGGGATGCTGATTTATTAAAGATGAGATAATGGTGAATAATTAAAAAGTTACCTACTTCTTCTGCTACTTGGAGATCATCACTAAATAAACCCGTATTTTCAAAATACAAGCGCAAGCAAACTAATGTTCAAATTTTCAAGCCTCTTTCTCTATTGATGCGGCCTGGACTTTTGACATATGCATAGATATATATCCATCAAGTTGGCCAGATCAACTTAAAAACTGACAAAACTTATGTTTACAATTTTGGTAACAGTTTTGTTTGACGGTTTTCAATAGAGATAAATCGGATTCATGTGAAATCAGAATTTATGATATCATCAATTTTATTATATACAGTCCATGGAATAATATCGCTTCTTGCTTATTCCCATCGACTATTTCCCTGATTTACTGACTCTAAAGAAACAAGCAGTCGTCTGTGGTGAGAAAGCATGATAATTCTGGCAACGAAGTAGCTCTTCGGGAGGCATATTTGTCTGCAATCAGCCTCAAAATTCATATATTTCGAATGCTGACCCGACCATGTTTGGATCAGTTTGGCTCACACATGCATTTTCCTCCGGCCCTATCGAATGACTCACCTTTGATGAATGTACTTGAAGACATTGTGTATCTTAGAAACCGTGGATATGCGACAAGCTAATCAGTTTCGGTTGAACCTCATGTCGGCATCCTCAAATGAAGGATGGTTGGTGGCGATATGAATTTCAGATTTGATTTCGATTGGGATTGGTGCTTCTGATTAAATGTACAATCTTGGGAAGAAAAGGGGAAATAAGAATGGTTAATCTCTCAATAGAAACCGTCATATGTCTTTTGGCATCGTGTCGTGTTGGGGATGGTCAGTTGAAAACGTGGAAAAGAACTGATAACAAAATTAGTTACCTCCTTCACCTTTTTTGGACAATGATCACTGAGGAGTTCAGAATTCAGGAAAAAAACAACAAACGAGAGGACTCCGAAATTGTGATAGATATAGCAAACTGACCCCCCGCCCTGACTTGAAAACTATTTAAATGGTGGTATGGTGATATTTAGAATAGAACAAAGGAAAAAAAAACTTTTTTTTTAGACGGTGTACAATAAATGTTCAAACATTCTGCACTGTATCCCTATTGGTGCTCCGGTAGGCATAATACATGCATACATACACACATAAATACATCCATCCATACTTGAATGAATGGAAAACTGGAACAATCGGAAAAACAAATGAACTTATATCGACACTGTTGGTGACAATTTTGATTTACGGTTTCTAATATAGTGGCCAAAGATGTAGATATTCGTATTGGAAATCAATGCTTATAACAGTGAATCGGCGATTTTGAGTCCACACAATATTCCGCACCCCCACTACACCTGCAACGCAATTTCTGCTCTTGACTAGCAGGTGTAATTGCCTGATTGCATACGTGCAAAAAAAGTATAGAAAGTGGCTATCATTCTCTTCTAATTTTTCTTTTGTGACCCTCAGAACAATACTACGGATAAAATTGAATATCGCTATTCACTTGAAAGAGAATCACATTAATTTTCAGAGAGAACTAAACGAATGAATCGAAACTAAAATGTATATAAACTAATGTTTGAAGAGAAAGTGATCACTGAAAAAATGAAACTTTTTTTAAATTCACGATTGTACTAGATTTGGTGGACTTCGTGTACATCATTACTTTCTCTTGAAAAATATGGGAATGTTAACCAAAAGTAAGATATGATAACATAAGATGAGAACACTTAAGCAGATAAAGCACATTGTAAAAAATCTTAACACACACAGTATAGTATGACACAAAACGATATTAAACGACATAACTTCGTATAAGATGACATAACACGATTTATCAGGTGATGACATAATGACATCAATGAAGCATGTAATTTTTCATAACACTCTGTGACGCAACCTTAGCTCCTGTGTAGTGATATGCATCTCCAAGATAGTTTGACTAAGTCCCTACTACTTCTGTCATTTGGTTCATCTTCAAGTAAATGTTTCAAGCTGTCTGATGCAAATGAAAAATACCAAGGTTCCGGTCCCAGACGCTAAGTTTGATTGGAACATTGTCCTTTTTCACACTTTAGAAATCAGATGCAACACTTATGGCCGATGAACACATCTAAAAATATTGTTTATTCTTATTCCATCGCCAGTAAAATACAACTATTCCAAACTAGTGTAAGAATGCAAACGAAATGCTCACATGCTACAAAAAAGCAACCGACTCCCTGAAAACAGAGGTCATGGTCAAATCCCATATTTTGGTATCAGTCTACGAATTAAAAAATCTACCCTCTGTTCACTTTCAGATAAAGCAAGTATCTCCGTCTTACCTAAAATATTTAATAAATGAGGATTCTAGCTTACAATATGAATATTGCAATTTTTGAATATCAACACAAGTGAAAACCAAGAATTTAACATTAAACAGGATGATATATATATATATATATATATATATATATATATATATATATATATATATATATATATATAAAAGAAACCAGGTCCTTCAAAAGGGATTATGCTAGGCCGTGCGAAGATATATTTGCTTCAGTCGATGTACAGACTGCACAAAGACCCTTGACATTTTGCCAATCGGATTCTATCTACGATATTCCTTCGACCATAAACAATAGATTCATCTCATTTTATAGATTGGCATTTGTATCGACTTGGAAGTTTTGATAACCAGCTTACAGAAACTCCCGCCCATTACAACCAGTGCATAGAGTATAACCCTCTCAGTGGCCCTGCAAAAGATCACACTTTAAATGTCAAACCCAATTACATCAGTAAGGTGTATTTTCATTTTGAGAGTTGACTTTTAATGCATCAAAACAGCAGGGTAATTTATGATGACAAAAAATGAAACCGGCCAAATGGTAGATTTGTTTTTTAAGTCATAATTTCAGTTGAGAGTGAAGAGTTGCAAAACGTCATTCCCTATTTTGTGGAACATGTCCTCATATTTTTCTTAGTACATGTATCCTCTTGTCTTCCAAATATTTGTTCGTAGTCATTATTTCGTTTTTACAAAAAGGGGGAAATCAAAAATAGTAAGTCATTATAGAGGCAGTTAGTGCCCTCCTCCACTCACCCTTACAGCTGAGTATTCTTTATGTTGCACAAATCTGACCTTTGCACTTATCTAACATTTAATATACCACAATATTCCATGGAGTAAATTTTGGATGCGCTCAAATATTCATGCTATAAATTAATTGATAATTTTGTCTTTGCTTCACGCCATTTCAGTTTATAAAAAGTTATCATAAAAACGCTCAATATTTGGATTGTAAAAAAAACTTGTATTCATCTAGTAACTCTTTCAAATTACATATGTTCACAATTGTATTACATAAAATCATTAGTAGCTCCCCATGGATATGATTGTGGCAGTTACTGGAAGAAGCCATCGTCATGTATCCTCCAGAGAGGAGTGCGTGCGTGAGAAGGCACCGGGTTCACAGCCCAGGCAAACTTAATTAGATATTATGTTAATTACCGGTAGGGCATAGTCTTAGGCAGCCACAGAACAATCTTATTGCTGCTTAAGGAACCTTGTATTTCCAGTTGATCAACCATCCAGCTAGTAATCAAGCTTAACATTGCTTAAATTCGAACGTGAACCATGATATAACACACGTATCGGTTGTATACCTTAATGTAACATAATTCTCGCTATTTTTATCCCTTGAATGTAACAAAAAGCAGTTGGAATTACTGAAATTGATATTCTGTGCGTGTGCATAGTGGAAAGATATATTTCCTTGGTATCAGGTTGGTGTTCAGATAATGGAACGTGATTTCCCCAACGTTGGGACCGTGAGAATTGCCAGGGAGTCGTACATTCAATTCAGAACGTTGAGTCTCAGATGGAATCAAATAACCAGCAATAGCACCTTTTTTTTCGCAAAAATAGTTATTTCCTTCGACAACATTCTTCTCCCTTGACAACACTCATCGTCGGGAATCAATGCGTTCGTTGTAAAAATCCATTTACTCAAAATACTATTATTTCAGAACTCCTGAAGAGAACAGCATGACTGGAAAAATATACATAGTCCGACCCCAGTAATAAATATCTGATCCAACCAGCTGTAATACCAATAAGTAACTGAGTTGTGGTAGGGCTTTGCATAAGCAATGGCGAGCCCTATCAGGTTTACCGTGGTATTATACCGTGCAATATTAGTTGCAGGGACAAAAAACATTTTCAGACTGCCAGGCCCCAACACTAACCTGATCCAATGTTAGACTTACCTGTTTTAGGAAAGTAAATAAATGAATATGGTTGAGTTGCTTCAACTTTTATCTCTAGTTTCAAATGACCAAGCAAGTTGATAAGAATTCTGAGAGGTTTCCCGACGAAAAAGTAGCACAGTTTGGGGAGGGCACTCAACCAAGTCATCTCTTCATTTTCTTGTCTATGAATAAGACTTTTCCTAAAAACAGTGATATAGAGAAGTTAACCAGTACGATAAAACCTGATTTAGTCGAAATACACAAGACTGCCTCCAATGCATCCTTATATATCTGTGTAGGCTTCGAATCCCTCATCCAGAATGTATCCTGACAGAAGCATTTTGCAAGCTAACCAGGTCCTGAGTAAAGGTAATCCTTGACAGCATTAATTGATATATTGCAGTTGAAGCTGACACAAGTCGATCTTTTGGATAAAAAAGGTTAATAGATTTAATTTTGAATTCTTAAAAGTGGTTAAATTTAAGAAAAGGGAGATAATTAGTACGCTGAACATGATTATCAACAAACATATCTGAGAATAGTTATCTTGAATAAAGTACTCTTTTTCCATTGTTTTGTTGACAACTGATATTGCGGTGCGTGTATGTATATATATATATATATATATATATATATACATTACACACACACACACACACACACACACATATATATATATATATACATATAAAGAGAGAGAGAGAGAGAGGTAACTTTAAAATAAAGAAAAAGTTATTTAAGGATTTGATAACAAAATTGAGTTTGACATTATTCGTAAACGTTGTTATATCATCGATACATTATATCTTTATATTTTTTGAGCATTCGTAGGAGTCTTTGGAATTTATAGTATTGCCTCGAAATGGAATACCGATATTCAGCCCAAATTTCAATCAGTGATTTCAAATGGTATGAACAGCAGATTGAAAATGGTCGTTCAAGAAATAAAAAACAAAAACAACAACATTGCAAGATTTACCTGACGTCATTCACCCGATGTTCTTGGTTTTTGAAGCGAAATCTCATGGAACTAACGCCAAACATTCGATAACGGATAGAGTGTGTAGCTACTTAGTTTACTTTCGGCAGTATTTATGGGTTTTTTGTTCAAGAGTAAAATCTTACGAGAAGTCAAATAAATGTTCTGCTGTCAGCCCTTTCTTGAAAGTACAGAAACGTTCTCTACAGAGTCCAAGAAATCTGGAAACGATTTTACCGTTGGGAATTCTTTTTCGGACAATCCGAGCAGGAGAAAGTACACCACTAAATCTACCTGGAACAACGGGTTCCCATGGAGTTATCGAAGGAAGAAAAAATATAGAGAAGAAGCATGCAAGGTTGGCAAGCATTCAGGAGAACAAGGTAGACTTTAGAGAGTAAGCAAATACAAGTACGCATGAGAAGAAAGGTATAAAACCAATTTTTTCCTGCCAATAGGCATATACAGAGCTGAAACATGGTACCTAACCAAAAGATTGACCCCAAAACATTCAACCATGCAACGCACACATGAAAAAGATCATGCTGAAACTTACATGAAGAAATTAGAAGACAGCAAAGTATATTGGTTGAAAAACAGGAGCTCGAGACATCATAGGAACTCTTAGAAAACTCAAAAAACTAATGGGCAGGACATGTTTCAAGAATGTCAGTCAACCCCTGGGCATCACATCTCACAACGTAGATCCCTGAAGGTTAGTTGCAAGGCTGTGAACGACAGGGAGTACGATTGCATGACGAGATAGGTGAATCCCGGAAATATTGGCTCCGTGATGCGCATAATAGAGAATTTTTGTGAATTCCTGGGGAAATATATGTCCAACAACGAACGGTAACAGACTGATGATGATGGTAACGATGATGATTCTGGAAGTGAGAGACAATATTTTTTTAAAAGCGTATCAAGTAAACTTGTTTACTTACGAATTTTTGTTCACATTCCATAGAAAATTAGGAATCATCACAACCCATAAATGCTATGTCGAGTTTTTTTGTTGTTTTTTTTTGCATCTAATAAATTTTGACATTTTGATATTTACATTTTCTAGTCTGATCGGATAGGATAATGGTTAGTACATGCCGAAAGTCCTACGTTTGATTCATACAATGAGCATGTCTGAAAAACTCTTCATCAGGACAACTTCCACCGTTCTAAGTAGTATTATCAACTCAAAAGTGTATCTTCAATGGATTTGCATCATGCAAATTTGTTGATCATTGAGACTTATCAGTATAACATTTTAGTCTTGACCAGGTATGAGAATCCATCATGAAACGTAAACTGACTTTTCTTACAGCAATGGAGGTTACCTCTTAAGAGACGTAACGTTTTATTTTTGCATATTTGAGAGAAACTTCATCCATACCAACTTTTTCAAATTCATTTTTTGGTCTTAAGATTAATGGTTCAAGAAAGATGTTCAAAACACAAAAAGTGTGATTCTTCAAAAGTTTCAGTGATTCATAAAAATTATGAAGATTACACTCGATATTTCATCAGTTTCACTCATTTGTAATTGGAAAGAACTGACGAGAAAAAGACTTCGAACTGGACTATGTATTATCATGTGTGCTGACCAATAAAGCTTGTGAATATAAAACTTCGTATAGTGGCCAGCAGCCGAGTAATCGAAATATACACACATGCACACACATACGCACACAGACACGGGCAGAGATTTCTCCGATCTAAGATGATTTTGTTATCTTGAAAATGGTGTTTTCATTTTTTTTCAACATCCGCTTAAGTAAATAAGGATAATGAACAATTTCTACGCCTCTGTCTATAATTACCATCGATTTGCGATTCAGTAATTGCTGTTCACTTATCTTTCTCAGACATCAGAAGTTCGATTCAGGATTTAATAATCAAAATATTCTCTTATCTGTTTTGATACCCAAATATTGACTCTTTCTGCGATACAAAATTCCACCTCCAGGAATGATTCTGTTCTTGCGTTTATGATTCTTAAATATCATCATCTATTTAGTACTTGTTAGTGTAAAATAGTCAATGAAGTGTTGGAGTGAAGATAGATATCAAAGAACTTACATTTCTGAGCTGTTAACGTTTTCAACATTATTGTATGTACACGGTTATTTCAGAGCAGATATTTCCAGTGTGTGTACTGTGGCGCCGCAGGATAATCGAAAATTTCATGGATATAATTAAGTTTTTGGTATCAGTAAAAGATGAATATCCTTTTTCTACGTTCTGAAGCTGAACAGATCCTTATTTCATTTCCGACCACACAGCAAAGCTGGGTTTGCTTTGGAAGCTATAATAGAAAAGCAAGTATCATGCAAAAATCAACATTGAACAAAAAAATGAGACTGGCTGTCTCTAGTTGGATCCAAAGATAAAAAGAAATACGGGTTAGCAATAGATTCACCCAACCTGCTAGTATTTACGACTATTTTCTAAAGAAGATTCAAATATGTAACTTTAAAAAAAAAATCAAGTGACACGATTATTCCTAACTGACTGGAAATCAAGTGTAAAAATGCAATTGTTCGTTATCTTCTCACTCCGGTGGCAATGACGTTTCTTAGTACATCAGTGGTGGTCAAACTTACTCAATATAAGAACCATATACAAATATCCCCGAAACTTTCAGCTGCAAGACATAGATATTATTTACACACGCTTCCATCATTTCATACACATAATGTAACAAAAGTTTTGTATGAGTTTAGATAAATACAAATTTGCAATAATACTTATCCATAGATGTAGTTTTTTAAAGTTAATTTGCATTCGTGACAGTAATCCCAAAATACACACAATCACACTTGAGACCAATGCTTCATGCAGATCCAACATTTAAATTAGAATATGATTTTTTTTCTCAAACTGCAAACATTTAACCCACGTGAATAATTAAAATGCCATTCCCTACTATTGAAGAGTTGTAATTTTTTTAAATCATTATATACCCTGCATTATTCAAGCTGACGATTGGACAATGAAAGTATGTAGTTTTCGTTTAGTTTGTTCTAAAGGTACGTCTGATACAATGTTAAATACTGGTAGTGTTCAGTCGCAGATGAAGCAAGAGATGTGGACTTTTGAACTCGTAGATAGATAAATAGTTACCTAATATAGACTGTTATCTGTTACCTGGCTAGTCGCCTTTGTCAGCATCGCTGGTTGCGGGTGATTGGCTAAAAAAGGTGGCCAATGGATGAAGTGATTTTCTAGCATTTTGGGTATTGATCACTGAAATAACCTGAATTTGCAAAAAAAGAACAGGTATGGCACTAAGTAAGGAAAAATCAACGAAACCCCACTCTGCATACTGAATTCAGGACTAAGAGCCATTTTTTAAGAAAATGAAGTTTTTTCTTCTAAACATTATAAGGAGTAAGTACTTGAATATATGTCAGCCTAAGAGTCAACAAGCTAGACAAACCTGGAAACCAAGGAAACCTTTTTAGACGGTTTTGGTTGACAGTTGATAATTAGGATAACTAAGACGTTACGTATGAGCAGAATGTATTTAAGATCTATATATCCATCTAAATGTATATATCCATTTATACAATGGTTTGTCTGAAATCAACTATCCCCATATATATACATACATATATATATATATATATATGTGTGTGTGTGTGTCTGTGTGTAGGTATATATACATAAATGTATATATATATGTATGTTTATATATATATATGTGTGTATATATACGTGTGTATATATGTGTATATATATGTATATATATATGTATGTATATATATATATATGTACATATATACATATAGATGTGTGTGTGTGTGTATATATATATATATATATGTATATATATATATGTATATATATATATACCCACATATATATATATATATATATATATATATATATATATATATATATATATATATATATATATATATATATATATATATATATATGACATAAGCAATATAATGAGGTACAGGGTGGTATTGGATAGACACTGCTGAGACGCAATGTTTATATAACTGTTTTATTTTTCTAATTCCTAAAGCTGTTACAGGATAAACTACCAATGATCCCAACAAGAGAAGACTTTCACATTGTCATATGCTGATAAAGTATATATGAAACAGCAGAAAAGACATGATAACATATTAAGAGATAAGTGCCTGAAATGACACAAACACATTTTCGAAAAAGGGTTCCATTTTTTTATGTTCAAAGCTGGAAAGCTTCCTAGACTCTCTCTCTCTCCACATCTATATATATATATATATATATATATATATATATATATATATATATATATATAGAGAGAGAGAGAGAGAGAGAGAGAGAGAAAGAGAGAGACAGACAGACAGACAGGCAGACGGACAGACAGGCAGACGGACAGACAGGCAGGGACAGAGAGAGAAAGAGAGAGAGAGAGAGAGGGGGGAGACAGAGAGAGGAAAAGATTGATTTGTACTTATCTCAACGCACTATTTCTCGAAATAATATCTCGTGATTATTTATGTTACAAGCGTAATATCTGTAGATTACTGGCTTCTCCAAAAGATAGCAGAAACCAATAGGTCACAACACCCGCTGTCTAATGAAAGGAGCTGATTCCATCTTATATCTTCTTTGGTACTTCTCATAATAATTACTTTATCTCTGCCGTGAAAAACTATTGCAATATCTCAACTTTGCAGAGATGAAGCATCGTAGCCTGTGCCTGCACTACAACCATTCATATAAGGAATATCATCTAAATCAAACTCTAAAGATATAACTAACAATGTGCTGATACTTTTGAGATCACTAGAAGCTTTGAAAATGAATCCATATCATGGACATTGTAAAATTTGTAAATTACCAGCAAGTCATTCGATTCATTTAAGATGCTCAGATTTAATCCATGAGCATTTGAAGTTTTCTTCAATGGTAATAGACCATACAAGAAAATATACACACGGAGGAGAAGCATGATAATAGGAATTTAAAAAAAAGAAAGATAACCGATCAGTGCACATGCGCAAAACGGTAAAACATGATTTTGTAAGAAGGAATTATGTGAATTTTTTTTAGTGGTAACGGAGTAGAACTGTTGAATAAAGATAAATTTAACCGCTATAAATTGAATCTGAAAACGACAGAGTTGGAGTATCAGTGTATGACAAAACATTAAAGAATTTTTCCAAGCATTCATCTTTTGGGGGTTTCTCTTTTATCATAAAGGGATACATTCAAAATGCCACATTGTTGAATTGCATGAACAAATGCTTGTCTTATTCCTGTAAATTCCCGTGTTATATCACTTGATATTAGTAATATGGAGTCTCACTGCCATTTCAATGATAACTTGTCTGTGATCCTTGGAAGTTTGGCTGGGTGTTGAAATCATATCTCAGTATCTGTGATGCTTTTTCCCTCATCGTCATAAAATAAAAATTATCCTCACGCTATTTCGAGTTATCGAGGCATTATTTCCTTGTGCTGTCAATCATACTTGAGACTACGTAGCTTGTTCGGGGAGACCTGCATAAAGTGGTAACTTTCGATAAGTTATCAAGCGCATTTTACAGTATACAAAAGCTTGTGTAAGGTAGATGATGAACAATAATGGGCATTTGAGATGCTATGACACTCGAAGATACGAAAAAGTCTTGACAAATCTTGCTTTGATCTGATGATGAATGAGTAATTGAAATTATGTCGTCCGGCATCATCGTTAGTATACCAGTTTTCAAACTTGTGTAGAATTTGATATTTTATGAATTTCAATTAATTCTACGAAACAGCGTTAGGAATGTCTTGAGTCAATACTGAACGATTAATGGAGATATTGCGGACTATGTAGCAATCTCTGATGCCAAATTGGAGAATATAACTAACCATCTGCCAGGATGGTATTGAATGCTCCTAATACGACAGGAAAAAACCCTTGAAAAAATTTTTTTTACGTAACTGGGTGTGTTTTTCTCGATGAATACACCCGCTTATAACATGTATATAAGAGATTATTCTGGAAAGTGAATTCCTTAATTTTGGTTGGTAAATTATTGAATTTTTTTCTGATGTTGTACACTTAATTAATAGCCCAGTGAGAAATTGCATGTAACATGATTGACATGTTATTCGGTATTACATGCATTAGTAAGAATATCTCTCATCACGTTTTTTTTTTACTTTGAGCTTGAGCTAAATTCATTTTCCTGTCTTCAAAAGTATTAGCGAGTGAACAGGCATTCGGAACGGCATTTTGAAAGCTCACCTTTAATGTTTTACTACGCTGTTTGATCCGTAGATTAGACACGTTTGAGCATTAGACTCAGTCGACTGGTTTTATTACCCTCAGGCAATTTCCAAGGTTGTAGCCCCCAAAATGTAAACAGCAGTGTACAAACACACGCACACACACACACACACACACACACACACACACACACACACACACACACACAAGAGCAAATAATCTGCATCTCACTTAGAATGTAGATTGTGCAGGCCATTTGCAAGAGCTTTGGTGATTTGATAAGAATTAACATTTGTCAGTGACACTTGTGTGTCACTCTTTTTTGCCTTGTCATATGGACATCTTTGTTTTGAGTAGAAAAATTATCTGCTGTCGAGTACAATATGCATTCGATCTCGATGAATCAGAGGATTTAACGAATCCATCTATTAAATATGCTGCGTAATATGTTGCAAAATAGTAAAATAAAGGGTTTTTTCGGGGCTGCCGTCAGCGAAAAATGACCTTGAGTATTATAACTTCAAGACTTCCTGCTGCTTTGTCGGGATATTAACTAGGGAAAATGAACTGTGCCCACGTCAAATCCTCTTAATCAACCATTCTGAAGACTGTCAAAGGAACAGGTACCCAACATGTTTAAGTAACAGCATAGGAGAAGGTGAGTCTTCCCCAATTGATTACGACACCTAGTATTCTGCATGCATTTAGTTAGTGACAAGTCTGAATGTTGCTCAACTTCCGTGGTCCCACAATAACTACATTGTCCAACGTGATTTGATTGTAAATCAAGGGAATTGGAAAACTAATAGAGCCTACCAGGTTTAATCGGTGTGAAATAATCGGCGTCTATATTCAACCAAATGAGTTTATTCTCCAGCAAATTATCAAATCTAAATATAATTTTAAGTAGGTTTCGAAATGAATTTTAAAAACATTAGGTAGCCTGAAAGGAGGGAAGGGCCCTAACCTCTCTTTTCAAAATTTCTAATGAGCCATTCTAACTTTGTGAAGGTCATTCTTGCTGTTACTGTAGTGTTGTTATTTGGGAATAATATTTCCATCTCATGAGTAGGAATTTGATACACATTATGTAACTGTAACTGTACAGCTCATGGAAGGATGACAATGAACTCGAGAATAACCAGAAACTTCACGGAGACCAAGATGGCTGCCAGAAATGCTAATACGAAATATTTCGTCTGAAATCCTTGCAAAAAAATAGATAATTTATCTAAAAAAAATACCAGCACAAGATAAGAGCATCACTGGTTCAAAATTATTATCAGTTGCAGTATGTTAGACACCGTTGTTGGACAATGACTTTACCTAGCATCTGCCAAACCTTCCTATCGTAGATGTCATTGAGCAAGCACTTTCTGAATATATCAAGTCATCTTATATTTGGTTGGCCACTGTTTCGTATGTGTTTTCTTGGTATCTACGCTGTAAATCGTGATGCCCAGCAGTTGCCTGACATATTTGTAATACGAACAACCCGTGGTTATTCAAGGTTTCTTATGGATTCTCTATCTTAGACTCCTATCTTTTTTTCTCATATACTGCACTGTCTTGAGATCTTTCTACGTGAATTCTGCAAGATTCTCTCGTGTGCTACTTGCATGGTAAAAGGGTCAATCTTTCGGTTAGATTCCATGTTTCAGCTCCATAGGTGACTATTGGGATCAATCATTGGCCATACAGCCTTCTTTAGAGACAAAAAATACTTTTTTGGGGAAAAAAGATGCTGATACGTGGTATTCTCATACAAAATGTAAAGGTTTGGGCCCTCAATATCCGACCAAGGGCCCTGGAGTCACATGCATAGACACAAACGAGCAGACAGAGAAGAATCTGTCCCCGACTTAGCTTGTTAGTCAAGTTTATTCGTGAGGTTATGGGTATTCGATATAAAATGTCCTGTCTGACTTTTGGTAATAAGTGTGTGCAAGAGTTTCATGATGTCATTTTTGATTCTTGTGAAAGGAACTTGTGCACGAATTCATTAGCACCTCGACAGAATTTGAAGCAGATTTTCATAGAAGTGAACAATGTTTGCTGTGCTATACAAACTGGAACAGGATATCAATTATGTTTATTAATGTAGTATTTGAAAATGAAAGATAACGTACAGACAGCTGATGTATTATCCCCGACGAGCATATTTATAATATAATATCATTATACTGTTAATTATGTTTGATTATCAATTATTGCATTATTTAAAGTGAAAAATGTGCACAGCTGTTTCCTTTGTGTGCTGTTTGCAACAATAATGTATTCATGCACACTGGCAAAGCTAGGAGAGAATAATGTTTATATAGCGTTAGTAAAGAACAATGAGAAAGCCTGTTCCCAAATTTCACGATTGGAAGGGTTAGTAATCTTAATCTAAAATAAGTTTCTGCCTGTTGTTTGAAACTATAGCTTCAAAGTATTTTGGTTACTTCCCGTTGGTGTTGTCAACTTAGATATTTTATATTTAGATTTAGATAATTTTAATGATTAGGAATCAAGGGGGATAATTTATAGAAACTATCAAGACGGATGAATATCCTTCAGTGTTGTATTTATCATTTTTGAATTTCTCGTTCACAGTTTGAAACTTGACATTGCACTACCTTTTGCCTTGATGATATATCTGGCGAATGTTAACATAATCCTCTGGCCCGTTGTTAAGTTATGGCAGTGCACACACACATATATATCTTCTTCATATTGCAGTAAGGTGTTATGGATATTGAAATATGAGGGATCCTTTTTGCTGAGGGACATTTCTGCATATGGAGGTTTTTTTGTTCTGTTTTTCTTTTTGAAGGCTGTACCCTCTGTGAGTAAATAGAGACCATTTCATATAAGTCATAGACCTGCGATATTGTAATCAAAATAGACGGAAAAAATATTAAAAGTCGTAAATACATGGACAAAAATATGCCAGATGTTTAGTGGAACAAAATTGCGTGTTGACCTGTACAATGAAACATTTCCCCAGCGTAGCAATACATTGAGGATTGATTTTATCACAAAAACTGACAGAAAATAAAAATGTATTGTATCGGAACAATTCGAAGATAAGCTTAGAAAGAAACAGGCCTGTACACATTATGACCCCAAGTTTCCATGAAATTTGTATAAGCCTGGATATTCATTTTTTTATTATCTTATAGTGAAAACATATATGA
Source organism: Thysanoteuthis rhombus (assembly GCA_963457665.1). Lineage (NCBI taxonomy): Eukaryota > Metazoa > Mollusca > Cephalopoda > Oegopsida > Thysanoteuthidae > Thysanoteuthis > Thysanoteuthis major. Next base: position 24,043,525 of record OY735206.1, read on the forward strand.
CATTCTCATGTCATTGGGTGCAGAGGTTTATTGGAAATAACAAAAGATTTACGTGTATGTAAGGGAATATGGAAGATTACTGTTTTTTTTCCATCCTTGCAGTTTCGCAAGTGAACAAGAAATGTGTATAGTATAAGCAATGTAAAAGCATGCGCGAAAGTGAGCAATTATTTCCTCTACCAACAGCAGCGTGCATTTGGCTTGATGGAATTAATGGGATCGCACGTATCGCAAAGATATAGAAGGGCAGGAAAGAATAATGGAACCGATATCTGAAAAATTGGAATAGGAATGAATAATAGAAAAAAAGAAAAAGCATAACTGTAAAGTGGGAAAAGGAAAAGAAAATGATTGCATAGAGGCTAAGAATCAGATCGCAGATAGATAATTCAGCCCCCCTTGGAAACCGAACCCATCAAAAATCACTTTCATAGCAAGTGAAAAAGTATTATGCAAATGTGAAGGATTGTAGGCAAATAGATAGTTCAAGTTAAATATAAAGCGTATCAACATGAACAGAGACGGCAAATGGGACTCACTGACACTGCAAATGCTGGTAGGGGATCTATGTTCACAATATCTAGGGAAGCCTGAAAAATCTGAAGAAATTACCGGAAAAATCTTTTTAAAAAATATACTGATAAATCTTCGAAAAAATAATACCTAATAAAAAAAAATTGGAGGGGGAACAGTCAGATGAAGCGACGCCATTGACGCTATTTATTTGAAACTCCCCCCCTATCACCCACTCTCTGTCTCTTTCAGTCTATCCGTCAGTCTGTCTCTTGCATTATCTTTCTCTCTGTCTCCCAGTGTATTATTCAATTTTCGTGCTCCATTTATTCCCAGTGTGTACGTCATATTTTTCTCTTTTTTGCAAAGAGAAAAAAGGTTGAGTTATAAAGACATGAAAGATCTATTCTCACTCAGCTTGAATGAGATGTGATTTCAGGAACAAGTGTACAATCATATCAGCACTATTTACAGGCCGATAATTCACTAACACTGAAGAATAAACCATGTTTCACAGTAGGTTAAAACAAACTCATATGCATGCGTGCACACGCACACACACATACATATATGCTTGCACGAACAATTGCGTACATCTATAATGGAAAGTGTGATATTTTCATTGATATACACCTCTACTCAAGGATGGTGATTTAGCTGAAAAAATATGTCTCAACCATTATTTGTAGCGATGGACTCTCACTTACACGCAAATTCACCACTTTTTACCGGATTGAAAATTAAAAATCTCAGTTACATCACAGTTATCTCTCTTGCAATCGAGATGGAACTTTCTATCATTTACTCTGCTTTGTTTTGTTTTTTCTAATTTCATATTCCTATTTCGAATGAGTCTTGCATTCTTGAATTACGTTGTTACAATTTTAAATTGAACATTGGATACTGTTTTTGTCTTCTTTGTGAAATTGTTCAGTCGACCCTTTCGTCCCTCTTGTCGTGATTTGTCTTGATATCGTTCTATACTTACAGGCGGTCCCTTCTTATAAACTGATTTTCGTTCGATCACCACAAATATTCAACAGGTAGCCTGGTCCGTACCTAAATGAGCGACTGTCTAAAAAAAAACTTGTGCCATTACCAGAGGGAGAAACGACCCCTGTCGCTATGCGTATCTTAAAACGTATTTTTGAAAACCTTATGCATGATCGAGAAAAAAGAGGATGAATTGTGACAGAAGATTATTTCCATACTAAATGACTAGGCATAGCAGCTCAAGTTGGTAAGATGCTAAAACCCTTTGCCATAAGAATAATACCCCCCCCCTAAATGCATGCACCATTCAATAATGAGCAGTATACACTTTTAGATGAAACAGCGTAGCAAGTGTATTGAAAACAAGCCAGACTATTATAGGGTAAATCTCAACAAAAATTTCTATTCAGAGCAAAGACGATTATTTTATCTTTTGTATCATAAATACAATGAATAAATAAATGGAATAAATATTTGTTTTTATTATAATTGTATTTATTAAAAAGAATGGAATCAGCCCCTGTGCATCTATGAGATAGATTGTCGTAGAATTTCTATTTTGGCTCAATCAGTAAGAAAGGCAGCCTCACATAACTTGGTTGCTATTTCAAATGACGGTATGGGAATCTTACTTTAATAAATGCATCAATTTATTCAAATGAAACAAGCCATCGCGTATTTTTGCGTAAATTTAGAAAGATATGTAAGACTGTGAATTTTAGACACCACTTCCAGTCAGAGGGTCGTGAGCTTCAGATCAAAGTAAGGAAATATTAGCTTTTCCACCCCGAATGCTGGTGAGGAGGGTTCAGATCATTCTTGTCATTTTCATCGTTCATGATACAGCAAAAGAAACTAAAGTCAACTCCAGGTTCGGATAGAACAATCTAACTGATATAATGGAAGGAGAACCACATGATATTCAACTCCAAAGGGCATATCGGGTCAGGTGATTTTCCACTGATATCATATTTGCTTCTCTTTCAACGGCTTTTGTCATCCTCTTTTTATTTTTTTTTTCTTTCTCCCCCGACCATCAATATCATATTTATTCCTTTTGAGAACGATAATCCTATCAACAGATAAGGACAAAAAATCATTATATTCATAACCCTAGGCTCAGTCAGCGTACTGGCCGATCTATATCGAAAAGTCGTTTGATATGGATCAGCTTTCGGCTGGTTTCCACAACATATTGAGTCGAAATGATTATCTCATATCCTAACGGTGTCCCTTTCATTTGCATTTTTCACTACTAAACTATTAGAATCAGTCAACTGAAACTGTCACAAAAAGTTTCTTCAGTTTCTCAATAGGTTCAGTTGGCTTGCTGGCAATGTTAGTATTTACCATGCTCATAAGCTGCACCAAATGGAGCTATAGGTCTGAAAAAAAAGAAATATTTTCCTTATCATCTATGAAAAGTAGTAGTATTTTTTTTTTTTTTTACTGTTTTCATTAACTAAACTCACAATGTAAGTTCAGGATTAATTAATCACCAAATTACCATTTGACGGTAACCCTGCTTCTCTTTTGGAAATTGAAACTGCTTTAGAGAACCTATATAAAAAATGCGAAAAAAATCATTCATTGATCCATCCCTTTCCAGCTTATTTTTATGGATAACCTCCAACACGACATGCTGCAAAATGGCGTTTGACACGTGATATTTTCTAATGGGTGACCAACCAGACCTGTTTTCATTCACCTTTTTCTTATTTTCTTCCCCCACGGCCTTTTTCCTTTTTTTTTCTACGATCTCCCATTCAATCAACACTTCGGTTCTCCTACTGTTCTTACTTGTATTGTCAAACTCCTGAGTTCTGACTTTTATTTTTCTATTTACCAACGATGGCGGATGGCAATGACATGATCAAAAACCAGTGATGCTTTGCACGAATAACAATGATCCAGGAATGCACATAAAAACTGTTGATGAATTCATTCCAGCTTCTCAATCCAGAATCATATTGACTCATTTTGCTGAAGTTTTGCAACAGCTTATAAATGGGTAGAGGGGGGACACGTAGTTTTGGAATATTAGTGTGTGGAAAAAATAATTCTGTTTTGAAACATTTCTTGTATTCTGTATTTACTCTTTATTCTAGCAAGAATCATTCTTCTTAGTATATATCGTTCCCATTCTACAGAATTATGTGACCATGCAACTTATTCCAATTATTGTACACCTATTCATAACTGTCTGCCCAAACTGTCAACAGAGGTTTCTACAGTTTTCAACTCGTTCTGATCAGATAGCTATCTATTTATCGATGTATCTATCGATGTATGTTTCTGACGAGCCCGTTGCTAAAATAAAGCTCGAGAAATTAAAATCTAAACATCCAATTCTTATAATGTCAACCGATCGAATTTCTTCTGTCTTTGGGGGGGGGGGTTGTTTTTTTCCCAAATTGTGCTTAGATCAATAAGATTTAGTTCCTGCAATTCAGTGGTAACTTATTTTGGTTCATTAGTTTGTGTCCATCAATATTCATGTTTGTTTGTTTTGTATTGTATTTCTTTGTTGTTTTTTTTTAATTTGGATTATTTTTTAACGATCACCATCCAGCACATGATGGAAGAGTTTTTTTATTCATTGATCACCTTATTTTCGAATTTTTTAAATTGATCACTGCTAACTCAGTGTACTCCTGAGAGACGTTTGACTTCAAACAGTGTTTATTGAGTGACCAATCAAACTTGCCAATATTGTTTCTCTCCCTTCCATATAATTATTTCACCAAATAACCTACTGCCATTGCTTTGTCACTTTTTAAAAAAAATTCTCATTTTGTATTTTTTCTTATTCTACTTTTCTGTATGACCCTCTGTTTTTTCTCTTGGGGAAATGGTGTCATACTATCATTTCCTTACCGCACATTTTCCTCGAAAGTACATCTAATATCATCCTCTATTGGAGACTTATGTTATTACGGCACAACTGGGAATCTGGTTGGGTCGTTATGGAGAATTCAACATTATGACCTATTGATAAGGTTTCAACTTGAATATCATGTTCCTTCTCCCTTTCAAACGTTCCCCTTTTCTCCGAAGACCATTGAGACCTTTCCCTCACTCTTCACTCTGTTGACTCTCTCCACTCTCTAATTTCTCCGTCCTCTCTCTTCCCTCACTCTCTCCCCCTCTTTTTGTTCTTCTCTCTCCCAATTTTTTCTCCACTTCTGCAATTTTACATTTCACTAAGTATTTCTCTGTTTCTGATTGCTTTTCTCTCTCAAGTAACTCCTGTTTGTCCCCCTATCTCCTCTTTTTCTCCCTGTTTTTTTTTTATATGTCTCTATCATTTATCTCTCTTTACTTCCCTCTCTGTATTCATATATACTACACTTCCTTCCCCTGATTCTCTTTTTATACTTCCTTACTCTCTATTTCCTTTTTTTTCTTTTCATTTCCTCTAATTTCCTCTACCTTCACTCACAACTCCTTTCCTTCAACAGTTTCTCATCACTTCCTATCTACATAATACCTTCTTCGTCTTCTTCTTTCTTTTCTATGTCTGTATCTCTGATCTCCCTCTGTTTTCGTCTTCTGACTCTCCCATATTTTGCTCCAACCCCCTCTCTATCGTTCTCTCTATCTCGAAACACAACGATCAACCCTTGATGTATATTTTTTTGCTCTATTCTCTTTACTTGCACTATCTTTCCCCCTTTTTTCCTTTTCCTTCTCACTATGCCCTCCCCCTCTGATCCGTACAGTCTCGCCCTTCACTTTCTCAACTCCTCTCTATCACACTATTTCATTCCCTCACTCTCTTCCCTCTCCTTCTGTTTTCCCTGTTGGCTTCCTCTCCACTATCTCTTCCCCGATAATTCCCCCTCCTTCAGGCAATTTCCAATTCAATCTGCAACAGATCAATCAATCAATATATCCGGAAGTCCAACGACCAATTTCCGCACGCAGCATCTGGCTCTCCGTACCTCGCTCAGTCGAGAGAACCGATCTTGAAAACGGCTTCTTTCCAATACAAAAGTAACTGATTAGGATCAGTTACAAGAGTCGCTTTCCGTAATTGATTGAAGTGATGACCGGTCCATATCGATTTGAGAAGTAATCAAAAACTCGATGTTATTTCCTTAGGGACCCGGATCAGAAACAGACCATGTCAGCGGCAAAGTGAAAACAACATTTTGTTTCGATTTTACAAAAACACTTCAATCCGTGCCGATTTCGACAAGGGGCGAAGCTCATTATCCTTCAGGCTTTCTAAAGGTTTTGTTGTTCACTCAAGATGTCTGCTATTTCGATTTATTTTTGATAATCTAGTAGATTTACAACAAGTAACAACTTGGCTTTCTTCCCAAATGATTCTTTCCAAGAATGTTGTTTTCATATAATTATATTTTATGATATATATATATATATATATATATATATATATATATATATATATATATATATATATATATATACATATATAAATATATGTATATATATATATATCTCATAGAATATGATTATATGAAAACAACATATATATATGTATTTAAACATATATATATATATATATATATATATGTGTGTGTGTGTGTGTGTCCGTGTGTGTGCGTGTGAACATCGTAATATATTGAATGTATGTTTGTTCTGTGTGTGTTTGTACGCAGTTGCATTCATGAATACATGCACATATACTGATACACGCACATGCACACAGATATATATTTTTCTGTAATCCTTTTCAAACTTTTCTTTATAATCTGCATCCATTCCAAAATATTTCGAGTATTTCGTTGTTTTAATTCTGATGAATAAGGTGCACGGTTAATGAAAATCTAAAATACATGAATGAAAAGGGCATCTCTTAAAATCAATAAAAGAAGGATTCATAGCGCAGAAATGTCGAATTTCTGGAGAGTATTTTCGATTATGCACTCATTAACATTCTCAAGATTCCTTTCGAACAAAGTTCTGCATCAGTGCAAGGTGAAATGGATGCTTTCAGCCTATGGTACTTCTGGGGTGTTATGGGAGCCCTGGTTGCTTTGATAGTGGCCGTGAACGTGTCTGTATTTATGGGGTCCGTTGTCCCTCATGCTCCTGTAGACAAAATCCCGTATATATTCTCTATGGAATAAGGATCAGGCGAGCTGACTAGCCAATCAGGCTTATGGATACCATGATCAGGGAATCAGTTACTAATCGTTATGGAAAACAGGAGCAGGAAGTGCTTTAACGTCTTCTGATAATCGATTGCGTTGATTTGGGATTTACTAAAAGACGTTGGAAAAACACCAGCAGATGGCATGGCACCCCCGAAACATCATTGGAATTTTTATTTTTAAACTCCAAACATCTTCGGTTCTGTACGTTTCCAACTTTTTTTTCAGACTCAGACACATTGATTTTTAAAAGATGTATGGGTTTTACTTTGTATTGAGCAGTGGAGAGTAATTATAAAAATCGAGATTCGAATAAAAATGCTTAAAACATTTCCGTATATATTTAATGAGTTTAAAATATTTAAAATTTATGCTTTCTGAAAAACAACCATCAGAGTATTTTGAACTCTTCAAGGATATTCCATTATTTCATGATGAAATTCACGATCCGAAAGAAGATCATCCAAAGAAAGCTGACATTGCATTTGGTAAAATAGCAATTTCCATTGGTGGATATGGAAAAATCTTTGCAACGTTCCAAGAACGCAAAAAGGAAATATGCTGGCTGACTCATCAAAGATTTAGGTAATGACACTCGCAATATACCTCAAAATAGGAAAAAGAAGAGGAAATCCACTGTTTCAATAAATGATCGCCACTTGTTTTTTTTTTTTCTGTGGAGACAAAAATGTTGTGTAGAATGGACATTCGAAAGGCTGGTGATAATCCCCCCTTCTCTCTCTCTCTCTCTCTCTCTCTCTCTCTCTCTCTCCAATAAATGCTTCAAAAGCAAATTGTGTTCAATTACATACTCTCAGGGTTGAAATGTGAGTTCTGTTCGATTCCTCTTAAAATCTCGAAGTTATAATTGATCTAATTATGACTAATAGATCGACTTACCTGTACAACGTAAAAAGAATGAACAATCTAAAAAAAAATAAAAAAGAACTGGGCTACTGCAGGGATCTGAACTGCCAACGATAGTGTAGCTGCTTCAATGCAGCGTTGCTTCTTACCTTTGAACTGAACAGACGCCAGTAGTGTAAAAGCTCAAAAAACTGCTCCAACTCCAAATTCTTATTTATCCATTAAATTTCCATATCTGCTCTTCATGTTCCTTTCATGCAGGCAATTATATCATTGAGAAATGGATATGTGATCCGACAGAAATAATCATAAATTGGATTGTATTATATTGAAATTCTTATTTTAAATAACCTCCCGTTTAAACCAGGTGAATGTATAGAAGCGTGCATGTATCTATCACACAGGCTGTGTCAATTTAGTTAGAAGGGCGAACGTTTAAACATTTACTCCTTAGTATGTCTATCTCCCTTTTCGCAAAGAACGTGCACGACCTCCAACTAATGATAGATGAACAAAATGAAGAGAGCAAGAGAATTGGCTTACACATGAACTTCAGCAAGACGAAGATCATGCGTAACGACCACATCGGAGATAAAAGCGCCAAAATCAAAATTGGAGACCCAAAACTGGAGAAAGTAGATCAATACATCTACGTAGGACAACAAATTTCCATGAGATCCTCAAAAGAAGAAATCAAGCAAAGAATCACACAAGGATGGCCAGCATTTGGCAAAGCAAGCTCAAACTCCAAAATTAAGAAGATCCCATTAGTCCTAGGAACAAATGTGTATAACCAATGCATCCTCCCAGTAGTCACCTATGGATCTGAAACATGGAACTTAACCAAGACACAGATCTGCAAATTGAGAACCATGCAACGTGATCATGAAAGAATTATGCTGGTCTTCACATGAAGAGACCACAAGACAGCACAGTAAAACATATAGGTCAAGGTCATCATAATATCCATCAAAAATCTAAAATGGCAGGGGGCTGACCATGTTGCAAGGATGGCAGACAACCGATGGACATTGCAGCTCATGACATGGATCTCCCGAGATCACATCCAGAACCGAGGCCTGCAGAATATTAGATGAAGAGACGAGCTAGACGAATTCAGAAAGTACTGTCTCCACGACACCCATGACAGAGAAGTGTGGCTAATCCGGGAGAGGGTCAATGTCCAACGATGGACGTTGAAGGACTGATGATGATGATGATGATGATGATGATGATGATGTCTGCAAAAATTCTCTTTGATTTTTCACATTTTCCAACACAGGATATAATTTACAAAACAGGTTTATACTTAATTGCACACGAGTGTATGGCATGCTGCCAAAGGACGTTGGTCATGCTGCTATTTCTATTGTATACCGTCAGTTGTAACAAATACATTTATTTTGGTAATCTTTTCTATTCACGTTGTCCAACTGTTGTTGTTTGACTGTGTATTAAGAGGAAAATCATTTCAAATAGTTTGAGTATGATATAACGCCATTTATAATAATATATACGTAATAATAATGATATATGATATAATAAAACTTGAATATAAAATTTTTAATGATTTATCTATAATTTTGTGTTCGTGTGAATGTGTTTGCCAATGCATGTTGTGTGTGTGTGTGTGTGTGTGTGTGTGTGTGTGCGTACATATTTTGCTTTCCATTCAATATATGCGCAGTATTTGATTTTTATAGCTATACAAGATATCATTCTCCAGTGTCTTCTATCTATAACAAGCTTAGAGATTCATGAACTAAATTGAAAACGCCTAATTTTCAGTATCATTCCTTAGATGTGACCTACGATTATTGTATTAACCGGGCATATTATAATTTTCTACAAAACTATAAGTCATATTCAAAATATGAAGTTGCCTCTTTGGTGCACTTGCTGCACCGTTGAAATTCAATGTATCTAATTGGGAAACGTTGGGCATTTACTGTAAAATGTAGCTACATAAGTAATAACTGAAACGATCGGCTAATTGGAACATTCATCTTTAGTCTATATTTTGAAAGAAATGGAGGATAAAAATGTTTTTTTTTTCATCCGCAGAGGTAAGTAATCGAAAGACCCCGTTAACCTACTTGCGTCATAGTCATTTCCCTCTAGACTAATAACTATTGACAGAATCAATTACGATGTTTCGAATTGAAAAGGAACAACAAACACTGTAGAGCTCTCTCAATTAAGTACTTTAATAATGAACAGTGTGGTTTTCTTGGTTCACTGTCCGTAGCACTTGACTTGTCCACTCCAGGGCAAAAGTCTTTGCTGATGGAAATTATTCCTATACATATATCGAATTATCCATATCCCCTCCCCCACCGTTACTCAAATTACCTCCTCTAAAATAAAGAAAAACGAAGAAAAACATTTTAATCAAAACATATCTAGATGTTTTAATAAAACCATTAAAATAGAGCCCAGAAAGATTTTTTAGAAAGATTTTTTTTGAAAAGTTTTTCCACTTTTTTTTTTTTTCAAGTTTGTCAAAAAAAAACTTTGTACCGAAGAAGTTGAACACTCAAACACATGAACAAATACCCACCTATGCAAAAAAGCAAAAAAATAAAAAAACCCTCTACTACCTGTGAAGGCACCAGTTATTCAATATAAAAAAAAAAATAACCTCCAAAGCGAGAGAGACAGCGGATAGATCGAGAAGAAACTCAAACAAGATAAAAGTGAATATTGTTGGATACAAATAAAAACTGTTCCATTAATTGTTGAAATTGAAGAGGGACAACAGACACTGTAGGTCTCTCTCAATTAACTTCTCTGATAATAAACAGTGTTTTCTTGATTCAGTGTTCGTAACGCTTGATTTTTTAACTTCGAGGGAAAAGTTTTTATTGTAGAAAATACTTTCTATCAAGCATATTGAAGTATACACTCTTTTTGCTACTTCGATTCCACAGAAATTAACAGACAAATAAATACGTGATACTTGGATGTGAAACAAGAAAGGAATACAGAACATTTGTAGATGTAGAAGACAGCTGAGACTAAGGAAACAGGTCTGGAAATTTGATAGAAAAAGTAACGTGACTAATGTCTTTTGGCAGCAAATCATGTTTTGGGTGATCACTTCAAACTAGAAGAAAAAAACAAAAAACGAGGAACCAACGGATGCTTACTTTATAATCTAATTACCTTTCTGGACTTTTGTCGGGTATTGATCACTAAAAAGATAATGAAAAAAAAGCAAACAAGATTTAATGCTACCAAACAAAATTTCAAGAGACCAATATTGCATACACAATAAATTATAGTTTTAAACCAATAGAAAATTAGGAAAAAGATATTTTGACCTTCTTTTGCAGACATCATGACCATCATTATCATCATCCTTGTAGCGTCCATCGCTGGACATAGCGCTCTCAAAGATTTGCAAAACATCTTAATCATGAAAACAGTACTTTTTGAACCTATCTAGCTCGTTACGCTACAGAATTTTCTGTTCACCACAATTTTGCATATGATCTTTGGGGTTCTACCGCATGAGTTGCAATGTCTAGCTGTCGTCTGATAATTTTGCAATATGTCAAGCCCATTACCGTTTGATTTTTATAAATATTTATATGATATCTCTTTTTTTTCTAATATATTGTACTGCCTTATGATTTTTCCTTGTGAGGTTGAACATAATTCTCCTGCGTGCATGTTACATACTTCTCAGTATGAAGGTCAATATTTTGGTTAAGTTCCATGTTTCAGTCCTATAAATTACTATTGGTAGGTTGCATTGGGTGCATAACGTTGTTTTCTGGACTTATGGGATTTGCATGTTCATGAAAGTTGAGCTTTGTCTACCCAACGCATGCCAACTTAAAGACTGAAATTCCCATGCTCTTCGATGTTGATAGAATCAAACTTAAGAAAATATATTTTTTAACCTGAAGCAGTTGGTGGCCCCCTTTCCCTTAACATGGACTAGTTTAAAGTGGAGCGAAATATCATTGACAATCATGAGAGACAAAAAAATGTAATGACTCTGGATTCAAGTTGGTCAGAATCAACCAGACTCCAAATTCAACAAAATAAGTTTCTGTCTTTGCAAACCATATTTTTCTGATAAGTTTGCTTCCTAAAATTGTCTAACAGGTACAAAGATATATTTCAGATTTATTTCACACTAACACCAAAGTTTAGTAACATATCATTCTTTATCTGCATGTATGGTTTTTTCTCTAATTTTTGCAAAAATATGAAATTCGTAGACGAAATAATGAATAATTATTTAGACTTCCAGCCTTCTGATTCCATTGAATGTATGGCCCGAATGCATGATATCTACCAGCATAGGTAAGATATATACGATAAAGCAGGATCAACTAGTTTGTATTTAACTCACACGATAAAATAATAAGAGATGAAGCTTGTACATAAGTCGAAGTCTTCATCTCGAGGGGAGAACATTGAAGTTCTGAGAAACTCGACAAATCGACATGATCTTGTTGAATTTTACTTCCACAACATACTCCTATTATTGATAACAAAACAGGTCCATTGATCTATTACGGTCCCCTGAATATATCTTTGAATGGTAATTGTTTGTGTCCAGAAGAAGCAATTTGTGAGGTAGTAGACCAGCTGACCTTTCCCAAGTACAGAAAATTCAACTTCCGAAGCAGGATTATGAACAGGAAAATTCATATGGCAACGCAAGCCCAACTATCTTATATTCAGTTCACATCATCTTACAGACAAAAGAGAATAATAAAAACAGGAAGCATCTCATTAGTCACAATCTTCGCCTCAGGTGAAGGACATGGAAGTTTTCAGAGATTTTACAAATTGATCTGTTCTCATTTTTTTTTTTTCCTTTTTGAATGAACGTGTCAGGAGTTTGGAAGAATCATCTTGGAAAGTAAAGGACAGGATGACCTTTCTCAGTTGAAGCAAACCAAACTTCTAAGAAGACCGGAAAAGCACAGAAAAAATCGGAAAAGGAAAGAGGATCAGTCCATAAGGCCCCTGGGTAATTCTTTGAGTAATGCAGGGAACACGTCTCAACTGCTGTTTGCCTTGATCTCTTTACTTGGCTCTAATCTACACTGTTTGCAAACCCTTGATTTGACCTGTTTTTTTTTTAACTTGAAAGCAAGGCACATTAATGGTTTCACTGGGGAATATATTCAAAACTGATACAAGGCCCTTTTATGTTATATCTCCAAATGTGTTGAAAGAAGTTTTGGGCTGATGATCAGATAGCAGCTGGGAAAATTGACTCGGAGAGTAGAGTTCAAATTTTGACTGGAACAGTTTGTGTTCACATCGCAAAATATCTTTTATGGAGGCATGAGTCCAACCCCGAGGCTATTGGTAAACGATCAAGTCGTTTTCTGTATAATAACAGGTTGGAGGCTTTGTTGATATTTAACTGCTAACTTCAGTTGAAACCTCAGTTTGGATATGCAGTAATGAAGACAAACTGACTCGTCTCTTGGATAATGCTGATTGGAGAAAGGTATTGACTTTTGGGGATTCGCATTTTCCTTTTCAATAAGATATCTCGTTGTGATTAATTCCAGAAATTTGATAATTATAGCCATCAAAGTTGACGAAACGCTCAACCGATTTAATATGTGCAAGGGTTTGTGTATGGGTTTGTTTTTTGTGTGCTTAAATCTAATGTCTTGGCAAGTGTTTAGTTGTATAATCCATCCCAGTGATTAGCAGAATGCTACATAGAACCTAAAAAATAACTCCTACTGAGAAAATTTGCAATCCTCCAGCCAAGTCTGAATAACAACCATCAGCAATAAAATTATATACTCCTTAAGTATACAAATAATTAAAAAGCGGAAGAACTGTTTGCGTTGAACGCGGTCTTCACTTCCCCACGATTCAACGAGTAAAATTTGGAGATATTTTTTCAATCTTTGTTAGATGTTAATTATGTAAGTATCATTAATCTGCGCGTGTCCTTATTTTAAATCAGAAAAACACAAAGCTTTATACGAGGAAAAGTGATGCATTTGCTATCTATTCCATTTCTTTAATATAGTTTAATAATTGATTTTGTGTAAGTAAAGACATGATTTATTACAAGGTTTTGTACTCTGTACAATCTATCTGATAATTGTTTCATGTTCACTGTTCAATATCTTTTTGCATGCTTTTTAGTTCCATTAAGGGCCTATCGTAATAAGATTGAAAAAACATCAATCATCAGGGTAGAATTTCACATGATTTAATGCACAGGAGGAATGAAATAGGCGATAGATGAGATAAAGGCCACCTTTTTAGGGGTCAAAATTGTCATGTTTCTTGAAAGATTGCAGAAGATAGAGGAAGATACAACGAGAGTAAAAAATATACGAATTTTAAAAATAATCATAAGATAGAAAAGTATGTGATTAATACCTGGCAAGTTGGTCGTTTTGGCCGTTTGCTGGGGGGGGGGCAACGGTGATTCGATATTATACGCGTGTTGTTTACCAGTAATTACCATATTTTGCAACTGAGATTCATTTAGTATTAGTACAATGTGACCGAATGATAGCACAAATATTTGAGTTGGCGAGCGGCCTCGTTTACACATCAGCTGAGATAGTTCACATCCACTTTACATGAATACCCTTGGGGAAGACATGAATCCATATCTCTCCGCAGCAATCGGAGAAATAGTGCAGGTCGGGGTTAGTAACTTCACTTTGGATGCTTGCTACCTCTGCGTCTAATTGACATGACACAGAAGGCAAGACCAAACCAAGGACGGTTAGAAACGTAGTGCTACCTATAGCTAAATTTACCCCTGTGAGGAATTTCTGTTGCTACTGTCACGTGTGTGATAACGTTATGAATCAAACTCCTAATTTGACAAAGATGAAAAATATCTGTCTCTCAGTCTTAGTAATTACCAGAGGTATAAGCCTAAAAATATTTGGCTGAGGTGTCCATTCTTTCAATCCGGCCATGCACTCTCTGATACATGCAAAATAGAAACCGTTGCTTTTCCTTCGGCTTTTGTCAAACAACCAGTTTACTTCATCATCGGGAATTTGTCAGACATTTGAAGTTAAGACTTGAATTCAAGACTAGAACTGGCAAAAAAGGAACAATGATGCTATGATGTCATGTCAGTATTTCAGAAAAAATATTGTCAAACTCCAACGATTGAGTTTTGACTTTATTTTAGACAATTACCACACCAAAAACCAGTAACATCATGACAGTTCGAGCAAGAGTTACGTACAAAAAGAGTTAAAATGATGTACATCAGTTGGAAATAATATTATACGGAATAATGAATTCTATCAGGTTTACCTTTTAGATTTCAATGAAGAGGGAGAAGTTGAGCCTTGTGCGACTTAGCTTGTCTAATATACATTTGAAGTTGAATGCAGTGAGTGCAGCAAAATTCATTTTTTTCTTTTCTCAAAATGTTTATTTCAACATACTCATACAAGTTCAAAACTGACATAAATTCAATCAAATAGCTCTATTTTTTCGGACATAACTTACCGTATTTTGAATTTAGTTTATTAATTTTCTGTCGGATTTCTCCAATTTTTGTATTTGGTAGAGGATGTAAAAACGAACTATTTAAAATGCAATAGGATATTTCGGTACGCAATGTAGACATGTGTTAGTGCAATTAATTCCTATATACATATATGTGTGTGCATTTGCTCGTGTGTAATTGTGTACGTGAGAAAGTATATGTGTGCATTATGTACACGTTTAGATATACGTATTTCGTAGCCTTAAGATTGGAGAAGCATTGATTTCACGCAACATATATGTATATTCAGTGTAATCTCCTTCCTTGTTAAAGCACTAATCCAGTGTTGAATATTAATTGCATAGATTGAGCATTATACAGTGCAAAATCCGGTTGAAATTTTGCTCAGGCTGCATATAGATCCTAACGCACAACTGCAAGTAAATTGTATGGATATACGTTTCATTTGTTTTATAAAGTATTTATATGAATAATCGTGTGTATCTGATATTCTATTTCGAATAGAAACCTCAAAACTAACTTCTAACGTCGGAGCCTTTGGCTCACGTGTTTGTGTCGCTACCACGCTATAACTAAAAGATTTCATGATGTATTATTTGACATGAAAACTCATAAGGCATTCAGTTGAGGCATGCTATATGATGCTGACTGGGTTGGTTCTTTCTTGTCAATTGGAGTAATGTCCACCAAAAAAGTGAATTGTCATGTTTCCTTTTAAGTAAAAAAGGTTTCTCGATCTCAAACATTGTCTGGTTTAATTTTTATCATCAACAAGGTCATAAGGGTGTTATTATTTTATGGTCTTAAGACTTGCATTTCAACCACACAGATATATTTGTGGAGCTTAATTTGGACTGAACAAGATGATAAGATAAGTATTTGTTTTTTATTTGAGAAAAAGTTGAATATCGTTTTTACAGTCAAGGGGCTAATTGGGTTCTATCTTATGGTTATGAAACGTTGTGCAACACTGAAAACCATTTTCTTGCAATAATTCAAATGTTATCAGCATCCTCAAGGTGGATCTCAAAAGATTACTAACTTCGATATGACTCCTCAGTCCTTTTCCTATAGCTGGCTTAATGTTGGTTGGTCTATAGTTTGATCATCAAACAGTCTTTTCATAGTGGCACCACACTTATAATATCATATAGGCTCACTATTCACCAAAACCAAGATACAAGCATCGCAGACGAATCAATAACGACATCTGCACAGTATGTGTCTATATTTCCTGATGCTATCGTATATAAACTCCATCATTTTGTGGCCCAAAGAAAAAACAACCTGAAAACTAAATTAACACCATGTGTTTACCGTCTATAAAGTTTCTGAAGAGTTTTATCAGTAGTAAGGTCAGACCAAAAACATCAATACAAATAAAATCTCAGAATTCCCAGATTTCGTTCAATCGATTTTTTTATTGATTAACTTGATTAGTATTTATGTGGAGGACGGATATCTACATAAACACCTCATTGGGAAGAAAATAACATCTCTTGGCATAACACCTTACTTTTGAAACAACATATATAAAGTTAATCGTGTATATATATATACATATATATATATATATATATATATATATATATATATATATATATATATATATTTATATATATATATATATATATACATATATATATATATATATATATATATATATATATATATATATATATGTGTGTGTGTATATATATATATATATATATATATATATATATATATATATATATATATATATTCTTGTACCCATTAAATCTAGGTTCTCTTGTGGAGAGAAAAAAAAAAGGAAGGTTTGAAAAAAATGAAATATCTTCCAGTCCTTTTCAATGGGAAATATATACATATGCAGACATAGATAACAAATATAGGCTGATGTCGAAACACATGCCAGTTCTTGAGTAAAAAAAAATTAAAATGAAATAACGAGAAGGTGCGATTCATGCATAAAAATGTTTCATAAACGTCCGCTTTATAGCTATTTGTTTTGATAAGCGTTTCTTCAGCAAAACAAGCCACTACACCGACAAACGATTAATGCTTTCTGAACCTCGATTGGTGTACTGTTAAATTTCCAAGAAACCACCAATGAATTCAATATCTAACAAATGAAACAACTGTTCAAAGATTCTGCCTCATCCTGTATGGACAGGGTGTCTTCAAAATTTCAACACATTATTTTTTCATATTCTTTCAAACCGAACAGTAAAATCTTTTGAAAATCAGTACACGTGAACTAAAATGTTTGATATCATTCTATCAGATATTTTCAAGTTCAAATTGGAAATCTTCCTCTGGCAAAACTCTACACGTGGTCGAACTTCTTCATGACAGTCCAGCACAGCCAGACTTTCCTGATATCAGAAAGCAATCCGATTGGGGTACTTGAAAAACAGTCTGTGATTGTTTCCTTGGGTTCCTCATCGTTCAAAAAATTCGTATTTTCTTGAGACAAGAAAACGTATTCACTTTCCGAACACCTTGTTATAAAAAGCCTTGCAATACAACACTTTGTTTCCAGGAATGATCGACAGGAATTTAGGTTTCTCTTGTTATCTGCAACGACGTAAACAAGAAAATAATTACTCTTAATTTATGAATCAAAAGTTTGTGAGGCCCCCTAATCTGCATCTTTCTATAGGATAATAAATACAAATATGTCTGGTTAGTAACTACGTAAAAACTGTCATGCAACCAATATCTTTTGATAAGCATGTCGTGCTGGGGGAGGGTGATCATTCAAAACTTTAAATAAAGGGGATGATCAACGAAAAATTCACTCCTCTAGCTGGCGGAGTAAAGGGTAATGTTGAAAAAAAAGTTTGAATTTAAAAAAAAAATAGACGGATAAAAAATAAAGTTTCAATTTCTCCTGAACCAACGTTACAAATTGAACTTGCCACTAAAAGCCTACTGGGGCAATGGGGTCAAAGAACAAACAAAAAGACAAACGCTGTACTTCCGAACAGTGGAGAAATCATATATTCAGCGTTCAAAGTGCAAAGGGGGTATTGATGAGTGACGTCTACAAACGCTTGATATCATTGATAGCGGTGATACAAACATGTTGGAACATGTAATCTGTATTATATGCAACTTTTTAACCGAATTGAGTGTTGATTAACGGTGTGACGCTGAATGATACTGACCATTTGTCAATTGAACAACGTTTGTGTATAGTAGCGATCATTGATTGAATAGTTTACGCTGAAATGTTGTTCAATGCACAGAAAAAAGCCTAAAAGAAGAACCCTTCTTTTTTTTTTTACAATACAACAGCGCAAAGCTGTGATGCAGTAAACAAAAGTTATTCCACACCTCAAAAATTTCGTTCAAGATATGCATTTTATTGTTTGTAATAGATATATTCAATCAAAAAGATAAACAAGCGTAAAATATCCGTATGTAAATAATCCTGTTATTTTCTACGGGTATTATACTAGTTAACAGATAAAGCTGCCCACAGCACGGAAACATCCCTAAAATGTTTCCCTTTGGAAGTACTATATATGAAAGAAAAAAAAATCTATGGTGCAATTTATTCCGATAAAAGTC
The DNA here is from genome assembly GCA_963457665.1 of Thysanoteuthis rhombus. Taxonomy (NCBI): domain Eukaryota; kingdom Metazoa; phylum Mollusca; class Cephalopoda; order Oegopsida; family Thysanoteuthidae; genus Thysanoteuthis; species Thysanoteuthis major. Next base: position 24,062,062 of record OY735206.1, read on the forward strand.
CTAATGTACGAATACCACTTGGAAATCTCTTTGAAAAGGTAAGAAACACTCCACAAACAGAGATATCCTCGAGGTAGAATTGAATGAATTGATTGCAAGTCAGTTGGGTTTTAGTGGACAATGAAATCGAAGATATAAAAGAATGTCGCGAAGAACTCCATGGACGCAGCAATAGAACATTCTGTTTTGTAGGGTGTCCATGGAATATTGTTCACGCTGACGGCTATATCTTGTGTATCATTCAGATTTTGCATTATCGTGGAGGAGTTTTATTCAAGTCAAGGATCGAATGCAGAAATACTTTGCTATCTGATATATAAACGGCTTTATCTGTCTACTGTGACTTCCAGGATGATCAAGAAAGGAACAAAACGGAAAATAGACTCGGCAAACCGAGTTCTAACGGTAAATGGGAAGGTTTGGGTTGATCTAGAAAGCATGAACCTATCTCTCCCTCTTGCGCTGAGTAAAATTGCACAGAATACAGTGAGAGATACTGCCTGTCTCGAAGTCTAATTTACATATTGCAATCAGGCTGACAGAATACCTATATGATCCGTGGAGCTGATAACAGGGTGACTAAAACTGTAGCGAACAGTTTGAATACTTTCCTACTGATACCGGTCATTTTAAGTGTACATGACAAGGAAGCGATGAATCTTTTTGAAATTCACGAAAACACAGATTCATAGATTGACGAAAAGATTTTGTGGTGTATGTAATTCAAAATCTGATTTTAGAAGTGCCGAGCTTCATAGCTTTGGATAGGTAGCCTGTATCATCTCATGTACCTATTCCGGATAGATCACTGCAGTAAATTAGCTTGGGGGCTACCCAAAGCATAGATGATAGAACACTTACGTATAGCAGGAACTAGTACATTGGTCTAAGCGAAGCCAAGTATAATCATGGAGAACTTGGAGAGCTCAGATACCTTCTAAAGTCGAACATTAAATCAATTGGGGGTTAATTGGTTGACTTTCCCCGTAAGTTCAAACGTTCTTTCCTCTCCCTTGTCCCACCCTTTCACAAAATTTTCTGGGAATTCATTGAAATTCATGGAGATATTATTTTAGCAGACAAAAAAAATACGGAAACGAATTGAAATAAAAGGATGGAAAAAAAAAGAACTAAAAATACACACACACGCACACTCAAACAACAATCCCTGGAAATGCTACCCTATGTCATGGACGATTCTTCAACAAAATTTCATCAAGATATCCAGTGAACTTTGGAAATATGGTAGAAAACACCACTTAATACCTTATCAGTATTTACGGCAGAGTGACCGTATTAGAACACTACCAAGTATACGTATTTTTTGGAAGTGGTCAAATACGATCCAAGTTTAATATCAGTCTACTTTGTTAGCATGCGACTCCTTGTCAAGGTGTGGTATGGGTTGTTTGCCTTTCAAATGAATTACCGTAATGTTCTAAGTAGCAACAGAGTAGTGACATGTACATACTGAGGGTTGAATGGTCTTAACAGACAATGGAACGACAGACGTGTCATCACCTGTGTGGAATCCTGAGCATTGACAACTTTGGAGGTCAAGTCTACGAATTGTACCTCTCAGTCTCACTGATACAGTCAAAACCAGAACAAAAAGAGAATTTTGGTATCAGCTTGCGAACACAAGCAGCTGCAAGACCGTAAAAAGCTGACATCCGACCTCTTCACGGGGGCTCCGCTGCATTGCTGGAATCAGGGTTGTTGTTTTGCTGGACCGGTCGCCTTTTAAAGATAGGAGAGCACGGATCACAAGCTTGTTAACCCATATCTGGATCAAGAATGGATAAATTCATGCTCTTCTCGAGGGCAGAGCGACCCTTGGTTGAACTTGATCGGGTGAACACTACATGTTCACTGTTAACTGCTATACCAATCAAACCTAAGAGTACTGAAAGCATATTTCAACCTTTGGCAGTTATGAATCATTATTAGATTTGTTCAATTTAGAAATTTGTTCAGAGAACTGAGAATGGTGGGTAGGCAAAGGAATTAATATCTTGAATGCATATACACACACACACACACACACACACACACGCACACACACACACATATATATATGTGTGTGTGTGTATGTATGTATATACAGTTCAGTGTAATGAATGGTAGATTGTTGTATAGATCCTTAGAAACCGTAAACAAAAACTGTCACCAAAATTATCAACACAGTTTTCCTTCAGTTTTTAAGCTTGTGTATCCTGCTGTTTAGCTTTCTCGTTATCAATATACTTTTCCCTGCACAAAAACCTGCTCCGAGATGAATGGTAGAATATTTCAGCTTTCACTCCTTATCATATCTAGATAAAACGTTTCTTTTGTTGCTTTCAGAAAATTTCCTTCCAATGTTAGTTTATGCTAAATTGGTCTCTTAGTCTGTCTCTGGCAGTGATCAAGTCTTTTTTTGAAAATAGAAACTTTTTTAGTGATCACTGCCCAACAAATGACAAGAGAATTAACCCATTCATTAATCAACTTTTTCTCCAAATTGATCATTCTCAATACGGCATGCTGCTAAAAAACATTGTTCGTGTGACAGTTTGTATTGTGTAACTCACCAGACATGTACTTTTTTGTTTTGCCGAACTGGAAATTTGAACATGCTTACAGCAACGAATTGGATATTTACACTCAATTGCTCGTGTCATACATAACGTTCCATTTTATCTTTTTTTGTGTGTGCCCTTTTGGATTTGTTTTCAAATTTGTCTGCGTTTACCCCACGTAAAATATCAAACAATAGCAATATTTTTTTTCTTTTTCTTTTTAACTTCATTTTATACTAATCACTTCGCTTGAAAAGATTCCTGGGTGTAATTGATAATTGATTTCTATGATGTGATATTTTTAACGAGAGAAAATAAAGGTATGCAGACATGGTATCCGTAAAACATGACTGAATTATTTGCGTATGTATCTATTTGATAACTTTTTTTCTCATTTTCCAATGATGTACAGTGAGATGTATAATCACAAAGGAAACTTTTTCTCGAAATTAGTAATAGAACCTCTTTTTCAAAATTTAGCCTTTTTGAAGGGATTGATGCCATTTTCCATGCTTGAAATTTTTGATGAAATCTACAACGGATAATCATATGCATGGATTTCTCTTCATCCTTTAAATGCTTACATCTGGTTTAGAGGCTACCTTTTCTCCAAAGTTACTGAGACCTATAGGGGAGGGTCTATCTAACGCATGTCTTATCCCTAAGGAACGCAACCTGTCTTGCTTCCACGGAGCACAAATCGTAACTGACTTTTTCGAAAAACACTCAAGATTTGGTCAGAATTGAACCATTTCATCAAAACCACTTTTTTTTCTTTTAGCCGCAAATCAGATTGGCCTGCACTGTAAGTTTCGGCCTATCTTTCCCTTATTTGTTCCATAATGGGTAGTCGACCAGACTTTGATTTAACATGTCCGTGGATACATATTATCTATTCTATGTTGCCCTATTATCTGGAATCGAACTCCTATCTGCTTTATTATTTACAAAAACTGACATCATTGGGGATTTTCTTTTTGGTTGCAGAGAATAAGTTTTCATCCCTTGAAATAGTGTTTTTATTATCATCTATGTGTCTTTCTTTATTTGAACTCAATGCACTCCAAACATCTCAAAATAACAATTTTGAGACAACTCTGGTTGATCACTCGATGAAAACAGCCACGTGGTCATCATCCATCGTTGGCATGCTGTGTTGAGGGCGATCAATAAAAAAGATATTGAAAAAATAGATGTTCAATGAATAGGTTGTTTTTCTCACCTTCTGTATGATCACGAAAAAGTTCATTTTTTTAGAAAAACGTGGATGCTACCGGGCAGAAACAAAGGGACTAATTCAACGTTATAGGTTTGAAGAACAAATAACATTAGTATTTGTGGCATAATAAGGTGTGAATGTTTAAATTGTCAGCTTTCTAGCCGTATTTGTACGGCCTTTTTGCGCCACATGTGCATAGATTGCAAGTAAGACACTTAAACCAACTTAAGGATAGGAGGAAGCAGTATTGATATTTCTGGTGACATTCTTTTTGTTGGCAGTTTGAAATATACTTAATTTTCTACCTGCTTCTTTTCAGAACTTGAAATCACACAAAACATACAAGAGTGGGCGCTTATAGGAAAAAAATGTTCAAAACAACAGAATCGTGTATTCCCGAAATAGATGCAATGATAAGTCTCAGGCAAAAGATATTTCTCTCGAAAATACTGGAATTGATACAAGAAAAAAAACTGGGTATTAGAACAGACAAGATGTTTAAAACAACTAAAGTATGTTTTCATAGAATATAGACTATAGTTTATCTGAAGATTTCTGATTGCATATGTTTGAAGGTTTTTCTTCCTCATATAGTTTCCCTTTGCTGTAAAGAATGTAGGACCCATTATCATATCTTTTACTGCATTGTTTGTCTTTTGAATTCAAAATAACACCTGTTGTTGCTTTTTAATTCCATTGTTATGCCGTCTCTATTTCAGTTGTAATTCTTCAAGAACCACTTTTATCAGTTACAGTCTATTTCTCACAATGAACAAAAGACTCTGGGAATTATGAGTTTTTCGATATTGTCTCTTGTTGCATTTTCACTTGTGTTTCTACGGAAGCTATCATATCATCATCATCATCATCATCATCATCATCATCATCATCCTCATCATCATCATCGTCATATGCTACAGCAGCCTTTTAGCATTGGTAGTTCGACATAAACTTACCCTCAGATTCACCAGATCTCTCTATCATGGGCATCTCGGAGCAAGTACTTTTTGAGTTTATCTGGCTTGTTACATCATCTTACTCTCTGTCGACCATAATTTTGCAAAAGATCTCTTGGGATCCACGTTGTTAGTGGAGATGTCCAATATGTTTGACAGTCTAGCTATTTGTCTAACCCATTGCCAGTTGAGTTTTCTGGCCCGTTCTGTGAAGTCTCGGCCTCCTGTCATTTCATGAGTTTAACGTACTGTCTTGTGACCTCTCCATGTGTGGCTGCACATTCTCTCTGGTGCACGTGGTATGGTTGTCAGTTATGGGGTCAATCTTTTAGTTATATTCCGTGTTTCAGCCCCATAGGTGACTACCATCTTTTTACGACTAAGATTTTTGGTTTTCAGAAGTCGAGCTTGCTCTACCGGAATTCTGTCAACCTAGTGTGATTTTTTGCTTTGTTTTTTCTTCTCTTTCTGATAACTCCATGGAAACTCACGGTCTTACGTAGATATAGTGGTCTAGTTCCTTCAGCTGCATTTTCGATTCCAGTCGATATGTCTTTGTTTGCCCGGAACATGTTTGTTGTACATTACACTTTCCTAATTGCTTTTATCTTTTTGACTCTACCAAAAAAGTCTACAGCACAGGATTTCGAATGGAAAGAGAATTGTATAAAATCACATTCGGCCTCGTTTCGTAAAGAGTACAATGATTAAATTCTGGATTTTGGATTTGTGAATCATCATCATCATCATCATCATCATCATCATCATCATCATCATCATCATCATCATCAGTCTATCAACGTCCATCGTTGGACATAGACCTTCCCCAGCATTTGCCACAATTCTCTATCATGGATGTTGCAGAGCTAGAATTTCCTGAATGTGTAGTTCATCTCTCCACCTTATGTTTTGTCGGCCTCGGTTTCTTATGTGATCCCTTGGGACCCATGCTATGAGACGTGATGTCCATCGGTTGTCTTTTATTCTTGCAATATGGCTTGCTCATTGCTATTTGAGTTTTTTTTATTAGTTCCCATGATGATACAGACACCTGTTTTCTTCCTTATATACTGTACCGTCTTGTAATCTCTCCATGTAAGGTTGAGCATGATTCTCTCATGCGCTCGTTGCATAATACTTCTCGGTTTGCATGCCTGTCTCTCGGTTAGGTTCCATGTTTCAGCTCTATAAGTGACCATCGGGAGAATGTATGGGTTGTTAACCCCTCTTTTTAGGATTATTGGGATCATCTGGTTCTTGAAAGTTGAGCTTATTCTGCCAAAGGCTTGCCACCCCAAAGTGATTATTCGTTTCATTTCCTCCTCTTTCGAGGGTATCATGGAGATTCATTGTCCTAGGTAGATGTAGTGGTCTACCTTGCCGAGTTTTGCATCGTCTAACTTGACAGTTACGTTCTTATACTCAATATGATTATTGCACATGATTTTCGTTTTTACTGAAGTTCATGTGTAGGCCGACTTATTTGCTTTTTTTGTTCGGATCATCTAGCATTAGTTGGAGGTTGTGTAAGTTCTCTGTGAAAAAGATGATGTCTGCAAATCCAAGGTTGCTCAAGTATTTGCCGTTTATTTTGATTCCCCCTCTTTCCCAGTCTATGTTCTAGAAGATCATTTCTAGGCAGACTGTAAAGAGTTTGGGTGAGATGGTATCACCTTGTCTTACTCCTTTTGGGGGCTGAAACGGCTCAGAGTCCTTATGTAGCCTAATGAATGAGTTATTGCAGTTGTGTATAAGTTGCAGTACTTTAACGTATACAGGGTCTATACCTTGTAGGGTGATGGCCTCCATGACCATAGGAATTTCAACAGAATCAAATGCCTTCTTGAAGTCTATAAATGCTACAGTGAGTTGCATTTTGCATTCTGCTGCCTTCTCTTTCAGCTGATTTATTAAATGAAGATGGTCCATGGTCGAGTAATTTTTCCTAAATTCAGCCTGCTCTCGTGGTCGGTTCTCGTCTATTGTTTTAGTAATCCGGTTGGTGATGTTTTTTGTGAAAAGTTTGTAAATGCAGTTGATAAGCTAATAGGTCTGTAGTTGTTGATGTCTTTTGGATTACCTTTTTTATGTAGATGCATTACAATATCGGTGTTCACGTCTTTTGGGACATCACTCTGTTACAGACACAAGTTGAATAGAAGGGCTAGCTTTCTGTTGACTCTCTTACCAGCGTTTTTGAGTAGATCGATGGTGATGTTATCTGGTCCTTGGGCTTTTCCTTCTTATTTTGTTTTTTGATGGCTTGTTTGAAAATATAACGACTTTAACACTGCAGACTGTGAAAGTGTCAATAAGAAGACTGGAGAGCTAAGGACACTTGCAGTCATTCAATCACGCAATATAGTACTACTGATGATGATGATGATGATCATCATCATCATCATCATCATC
>OY735206.1:24074209-24116709 GCA_963457665.1 Thysanoteuthis rhombus
ACTCATGTGTATGAAATGTTTATTCCCCATTGTCTGAGGTTGGCATCATTCTAAAAGAAGACTGTCTTCTATGTTGGTAAACACTAAATCTATATCTAATCTGAAAGAAATATCATGATTCGTCTGACATTAACTTGGCTGCAGAAACTGTCACCAGGGGATCATTGTTGTTCGTTTCCTGGATTGGTAGCCAATCATAGCTCTGTGAAGATGGATCCAGGCTTTTCAACGAGCATCATTGCAAAAAAGAATGCAAACAGTTTTTAACTCGATCAAATGCACCCAGAAATATGTGGATATCTATGCATGTACGAATACGAACGTAAATAATGCAAATTTTGGGTATTTAGGAGTGGGTTTTCTTTCAGTTTTGAATGGATTACTGCTTTTCCTTAACCATATTCAACATATTCTGTATATTGCTATCAGATACTTTTAAAACTTGATCATAAGTGCTAACTGAACCCCCGGAAACTCGATGGTTGTTAGTAAGTCAGATTGTATGATTTATAATTCCTCAAACCTTCTCTCTCTGTATGGCTGCATCTTCTCATCAAATTTCTTATTCTTCCCAACCTTCGTTTGCTGACTACGTTTCTTTCAGAATGATATGCATACATAGATTACTTCAGGATGAGAAAATCATCCTTATCTCTTAATAAACTACTGAACCTATCTTCACCCACTTCGTACCCTTTTGTTAAACGATATAACCTTTTTTCTTCCCCTCTTTTCCTATTCTGTCCTTCTCTTCCTATCCTATTCTTTACCAACCTACCTAACTTGTTTACCCTTTACTTCCCTTCTCCATTGTTATCTATCCGGCCTTTTTTATGCCCTTTATCTTCCTAGCCATGTAGTAAAATACCAAAGTTTTCCTCGATGAAAACACTGAAAGATTTTCATTCGTACATCGGTAGGAACAGGTGGAAAAATACTATTGATAATCCCCCGAAAAGCTTATTCAGTCTTCCAGCACTGTAAATATTTTGACGACTTTTTTCTTTCAGAACTTCACTGTACTGACTCTGCATATCAGTCAAACATGCCTGACTCTCTCTGCATTCAAAAAAATATTCGTCAAAGTTGCTGGTTTTTTCTCCCGACACAAATTTCTTTGATCTGTTGACAATGTGTTATGAATGATTCAGTTCTTATTTGGCTCGAGGAGAGAGCTTAGTATATAACGAAATTTATATCCAATTCCTATAAAAGTGGTTCTCAGACTGTGTGTCAGGACATGACTCTTTTAATCACAGATGCGATGTACAAAATAATTTCCAAAGTGAAGTATTTTCTACATTACACACACAGACTCACTCACTCACACACACACACACACACACGCACATACACGCACACACTTTTATATATTTATGAATTCAATGACTATTTTAAAAATCTGTTGAATGAAATTCTTTTCTTCATCGATGATGCATTTTGCAAATTGGTAACATCATCAAATTGATTTCTAACGACATTCAAAGTTGATTATAATAAAGATATAACTTTTGACAATTCATCCTGTGTGTATTCTTGCAGTGCATTTATATTCCATTCAATATCAGTCTTCTTTGTCGCGGACACGCCTGAACTCTCCTAGGTCTCTATGGCATTTGGATATCAATACTGACCTAATGCATGCATGTTTTGATTTATTCAGTGTAAGAATACCATTACAATCACAAAAAAAAACTGTATTTTAGTTTTTTAAAAGTTGTCTCTTGAAGTGTCTCAGTGTGCGTCTCCGTGTTTGCAAGTATTTCTTTTATGTTTGATATCCTAATTATGGGCTTCTTTTTGTCAATGTGGATTCACTTTTTAATGGTTTAAAGAATCTGAGTGTCCATTATACAAATAAGTTTGAGAACAATCAACCAATCAGGTCTTTCTTTATAAATCATTACTGATTGCACATGATGGCTTCCAACCTATTCACACTTTTTCTAAAGAGACAGGTTTCCCTCTAGCTTGGTTCTGTCTGGCTAGCTGCAATCACTATTCACTACCGACCAAGTGTAACTAACTAAATAACGCTATATTGTGAGATTCCATTTTCGAATAAGTGCATTCCTTAATACTATAATCCAAACTTGAAGACTGTCGGTAACACCCCCCCCCCTGCAAAAAAGAAAAGATTAATCTATATCGGATATAAGGATACTCGGCTAAGTCTGCATCACAGGTGGAACGATTTGTGTTTTGTGCTTTTTTTTTTTTGGTTATTTCTATATCTCTCTTTACACAACGGAACAGTTGAAAAAATGATTATTCACACTATTCATATCTAAACGAAGTAGAAAAAAGAAAAATATATTCTGATGCACAATGTTTGAGCGTATATAAACGGATTGGAGAACGTGCTTACCATCATACTAGCGTACAAAAGACTACTGAGAATTAAATTCTTAGAAGCAAAATGAATAATGCATACAGTTGCGGCCATATTTAGCAAAAAATTGTGAATCTAATCCTCGCCAGGAAAAATTCAATGTATTCCATGTTCCAGATTAAATTATTTTTTTTTTAAACGACAGGAGAAAAGAATGAGATAAGCATTCTTATTAAATCATCTTGTAAATTTATTTTCTCGATTATTCTTCCTGCCAAAGTCCAAGTTTGGGGTGAATACAGAAACAAGAACAAGACGAGGTGTGTAAAATGATATGTAAAATCTACTATACCCCTAATAACTTGATCGGCTAACCAACTCTTTGCCTAAAGGTTGCCCCAATGATTGACGAATATTGAAATGCCTTATGAATTTTTAAGAAAAATATGTATATATGTATATATATATATATACATATATGTATATATGTATATATATAGATATATGTATATATATATGTATATATGTATATATATATATATATATATATATATATATATATATATATATATATATATATATATATATATATATATATATATACGCGTGTGTGCGCTTGTGTGTGTATGTGTGTATGATTTCGAAATCTGAAGCGGCTGGAGAATTATTTTGAGGTCAACTTAGTTGGAATTGACTGACTGCCATTACTTGACGACTTGCCATTGTACAAGGCTGTGTAATAACGATATCTGATTTGAATTTCTAGAGAGATCCAATTCAAATGAAAAAAATATACCATTCTGCATTCTTTTGATAAATTATTCCCTTCCATTCCTGAGATATCTAAAATTGACTTAAAATTTTTTACACAAAACCCTGAAAAAATAAGTCATCGAAGACTCCAAAGCCATTGTTTCGTACCACGAATGACAGAAATATCTTACATAACAACTGTAACCAGACGGTCCGTTGACTATGAATTTCGGCCTCACCTATGAACTTGCTTTGTCTTTGTTTCACGAATTTATATTTTCAATAAATCTTTTTTTACGATTATCATTCTGTCGATATCAATTCGGGTATATATCACCATAAAACATGTAAATCCGACGGCTAATCAATGCTAAATCGATTTTAGCGCGTTTCAGTTATATTGGACTAAAACTAAGAGACGTTTCTCCATTATTTTCAATACTTGCTTTTTTCATTGTTCCTTTCGTTATGCTTTTTTCTGTGTTTTTTCTCTTCTCTTTTCATTCATTGCACCTTCCTTTTTTTTTTCATCATTCTCTTTTTTCCTTTCTCTCCCCCTCTTTTTATCCATCTCTCATTTCCTACTTTATTACTTTATCTCCGGTTTTCCATCTGTCTTTCCGCCTTTCCTTCTTTCATTTCTCCCCTCCCCCTCACGTAATTCTTTTTTCTTTTCTTTCTTCTTCCTATCATCCAATTCTCTTCTCTTTAATATTTTTCTTTCTTCCTCGATAAGTACATTCTTCCTGTCTTCTTTTTCTTTCCCCCTTTCTCTTCCACTTTTGCTCCTTTTTCCTCATTTTTTCCTTTCTTGGTTTCTTTCTTTCCTTTTTTCTCGTCTTTCCCACTTTATTCTTGTTTCTCTCTTTTTTATCACTGTCTACCTTCGTCCATCCTCCCCTTCTAAATTTCTTCATTCCTTCCTCCAATCCTTCCTTTATTCCTTTCTTTTTATAAACATTTCCGGAATTTTTCATTCTTCTTTCCAATCTTGCTCTCTTGAAAATGACCCACCTCGCTATTTAAAACACCTATTCCCTCTTTCATTCATCATTCTTTATTTTTTTCAAAAGACCAGTTATTATCTATTCCTTCCCTTTAACCCTTGAACATTTGGTTATCAAAACTTCGGAACATTGTCAGTAGGTAAATTGTTATGCGTCACTACTCTGTATTCTCCACTTGAATGAACCCGAAGAAGGGACACTAATTGCTGCTTTAGGCAGGCAGATCTAGTCATTCATCGCTCAGTTCAAAGAGAAAGTACTTTTTTCTCTAAGAAATATTAACTAGTACAGTTTCTAAAGCATTTTGCTGTACCCACGAAGTTTTATATTTGATAGTAATTATTAATTTGTTCCTAGATCATATTTTTGCAGAGCAACATATGAAACAGCTGGTAATGTTCCATTAGAGCCAAATTGAGGTTCTCTGATTCAAAATGTGATATTCACGGTGTTCTATGGCTGCGAAACCTGTCAACTGAAAGCCTACCAACCCAGAGAGGAAATTGAACGCTTTTGACACTAGATGCCTATGTAAAATACTTGGCATGAAATGTGATGATTATAAGTCAAATGGAGAGGGTGGGGAGACACCACACCCAGAACGTAGATGCAACGAGGTGGGGGGACTGGATATGATACAGTTGGAGTTTCGCCCCTGCTAAAGCTAATTAGGGCATGCATATTGCCCAAAAAGTAACGTCCAATCCGTCCCAATAGTACAGAGAGAGAGAGAGAGAGAGAGAGAGAAGGAGAGAGAGAGAGAGAGAGAGAGAGAGTGACAGACAGACAGACAGAATACATCGACACAGCATCAAGGAATTATGACCAGGGTTTCTTGTGTAAAGCTGTGCATCAAAACTTCTAAGGTACAGATATGTCCATAGATAAAATAGGTCTCGTTAGGCACTTAATAAAAACTGTCAAATGACTATCGTCCTCAGTCAGCATGCTTTGTCTGAGTTGATCGATTAGAAGATTGGAAAAAGAAGGGGTGATCAGTGGACAAATTACTTCTCACGCATTTTGTTAGATAGTGATCACCAAAATGTCTGAATTAGAGTCGAAAAAAACGCACCAGAATGCCACTGGATTCAAACCAAAGCATCGATTTGGCAAATTTTCACATGATAAATTATTCTAAATCGACTCTCTCCGAGTTTTTTTTTTCTACGCATTATGAAAAATAAATGTTAATAATGTCATTTTTTACCAATGGATGACAATAAGATATCATCCTTAAAGGGTAATACCTAATGAGAATAGTATGACTGAAAGACAATGAAACGTACGCAGTGTATATTTTCACCGTCTTATAAGATTTGTCACAGATGCCCTGAAAGAAAGTAACTAATTAATGTAATATTCAGCACACCAGGGCACCAAAGATTATAACTAATATTGAGGACACTTGCTAATTAATTAGATGAGCGAGCTGCAGGCCAAATAGGGGAACATATCTTGTCCATTTCTTTTTAACTTATAGGGACCTTGAGCAATACCTCCTGACCATTTTCCACATCAAAAGCTTAGTAAGAAAGGGGTTCTTTCCTCAGAGAATCAGCAATGGCAACATAATCTTAATATGACTAATTGATGTTTAAATTGTGAAGTTGAGAAGAATAAGGATGACATGCTTGAAATGAAACTAGAAATTCAAATTTGGACAGGTCGGTGAAACGTGATAGTTTATCTGACGTAGCATACGTATTTCAGAGGAGGTTATTCGTGTGAAATTACCAGCGTCTTCAATTTCTCAAGTAATTCTTAATTTTCTCTGGTCCAATCTATCAAGAAGGGTTACCAAATTTATTCTTGTTTCTTACTTAACGTGAATAGTTACTCCTCTTAGAACTAACAATGCTGTTGTGAAAAATCCGGCAGTGCTTTTGAAGTAGCTCGTATGCATTAGCTTGTATCTTATCTGCCAGCTTGAAAACCCAATATATTCAAAAGTTCTCCATAAATTTTGTTGAAGTTTCGTACAATGTTAGGCCACAAGCAAGGTTAACATGGATGAGTTTTTTTTCGGGGTGGGGGCAAGGGATTTGTTTTTTACTGAAATATATGTGTATCCTTTTGCCTAAGAGTAGAGCTCATAGCAACAGTTCATGAGGAATACACATATCAAACTTTTTCCCCCTCACCAATTTTCTTTAGATCATTCAGCACTTAATATCTGTGACATTTCTCTGATACTTAAGCATCGGTTTTGTTCAACTAATATCTCCAGTTGTCCACAATTGCAATTTGACATCTACTCTCTTCTTGATATTCGAGACACATATCTCTAGAACAAACGCCGCCTTGCACTATCGAAGGTTCCTCCCTAACCCCACGCTAGCTGAATATTGGAAACTGTTTAAGATCGAGTTTATACCCGAGCAAGAGTATTCGACACAACTCTCCTTCATATTTTGATTTAACCAGCTACACTGTCAATATATCCTTGGGAATCAACGTTAAATAACTAAAAAGAGCACAGGCTTAAGCAAACAAAACAAGCTGTAAATATTGGTACAATACATTATAATGATGTAGTAGGAAGTGACTAGTCATTATTTTCTAAACCATCTAACAAGAATTTGAAAGTCATGAATGTAAATTTTTCACAGCAGGGAAACCAATAAAGACGTCTTTTATTTCAAATTGCTTTACTGGTGTACATGCTTTTGATAGGGGCCGAACCTTGGAATATTACTTTAAAAAATCCCAATTCCTATCGATATTGACTTACGCTGAATCATTTAACTGCGTTGTTCACTGTCCCCTGTAGCAGTATCTGTAACTACTTACGTATCGACCAAGCAAGTGAATGTGGGCATTAGTCTAACACTAAAAAAGTTTCAATGCTGAAAAAATCATTCGTTTTTGCCGTTTTGTTTTAGCTCTTTCTATAACTTTACATTCGATAAAAAAAAACTCTCCACATGAATTGATCTTAACCCGCACCTATTGATGATCTAATGTAAGTAATATAATAGAATTATTTGACAAATCGATATTTCGCTGTAAGATAATGAGATTTCAAACAAATCGAAAGGATATGTATTTGAGGCAAGTCATGAAATGAGATAATTGAATTTGCTGCAGACTGTATTTTGACACACTGGCGTCTTAGATATTGCTATCCATGCAATAAGGAATGAAACAGTCGAATTAAGGATACATAGAAAAGTATGGCCCCAAATTCAAGCAAATCTGTTGGTAATCAGTATAAACCCAACACTCCTATATTCTCTTGGCTGATAATAGATTTTAGAAGTAAGAGAAAGGAACGTTGGATGTAGTATTCACGGTCGAAAGAAACGGAACTTCTCCCTGTTCTGATTAAAAATGCAAGCATTGACCGACTGTTAAATAGTCCGCACTTATATTAATTGGCAATATGTGTCTGTTTTCAGTCACAGTAATCGACAAAACTTATTTTCATGTTCTGATCATGTTGAAAAAATTTAGAGAAGGATGAAAGAGGAGTATAAACAAAACAAAAAAAATCAAAGATCAGTGTTTGGTTAACAGAACATTAATCTTCAAACTCACTGCGATGTAAATATCCATATACATGGAATGATATGTGTATATCCGAATATATCACTCATGCCGTCAATTTTTTGGCTATAGTCAATTAGTGGATGTCTAAAAAAATAAGCACAAATTCATCAGACCCATCGAATTTATTCCACTCCGCGCTCAACGTGAAAGTGACGGGTATGAAAAGTTGATTTATTCGAACGTAAATAGAACGTCTATTCTTTCATTCTTTTGCTTCTAAAATCTGTTGTAGATCAAAGAGAGTTACACATATTTTATCTTTGTATTAATTTTATTCAGATTTGCTTGGATTCAATGCTACTGTTTTGTAGTGATCCTTAATGCCACGATTTCATTTCTTATTGCATTGACATCAATACCCAAGATGCTTGAATATCGAAATTCAGTCTTCAAGAAAATGTAATTATCTCAGGACTTTCATGATTCATCTCAAATGTATGTAACATTTTGATCAGTTTGAAACTTTATTATCTGATAGGAAAGTATCGATTTGTCGAATAATTCTATTACAATATTTACATTAGAACATCAATATTTATGTGCAAACATCAACTCATGGGGAGAAATTTTATATGACATGTACATTTTTGGGAAAAACCACTACCAAAAGGCAAAAATAAAATCATTTTTCTCTTTTCCCACTATTTTCTTCGGTGCTAACGCAATGCAAACAATTACCCATCGTGTTTAGTTTATATATAACTGCCTATGAATTAAATTATAGAGGACAGTTGCATGAAGAGTTTTAATGGTTTCAATTCTGTGTGAGTATCAATAAATATTATGCTCAGTTGGAATTATGTTTTCAGGATAAGCTTGCACTAAACGTGTTAGGCGGGTCAAAGGAAGCTGAAGCAGCACAGGACACTCGAAGTGATAGCCAATTGGATTAAAGACATTCAAAATATTCATAAAAGAAAACTTTCTTTACACTCTCTAAACGTTTATCTCAGTACAAGTCCCTATATACATAACTTCACATAATTGCCTAAACATACATATCATGTAAATTAGTTAATTTTCTTGAAGAAAAATACATAAATATTTGAACTTTAATTAGTTGACAAACTGGCAGAAAGGGAGACACATTCTAATGCAAATACGTCTTTTAACTTTGTGGTAAGAGGTGAAAAAGACGATTTATAGAAACGAATTTTTATTCAACCTCATGTGAGTGGGGAATTTATCCAATAGTCTTTCATAGAAACCACAGCTGATCCACGTGTTATCAAGCAATCTATATGACATTTGATTTGTTGTATTAGAACTGAAACAATCCTTTGAAGGCTTTAATTGAATCCATTTTTTTAATTTGAAGTTTTCGTCGCTATAGATTACAAGGAATGTCAAAATGAGCGGATTCATTCAATACATCATTTGGCGCAGCTGCTATGAAGAACAAAGCCTCAGCAAATAAAACCATTATGAGAATCTCCACGCATCAACTTCGTACAAAATGATGTTTGCTAGCATAAAACCATTCCCACTCTAATCTCTTGTTTTCAGAATGTGGGAGAATCTTTTGTTGTATAAAATCTTTTCTTCTCTCCAAAGTATGGGCGCATTGAATAACACTCACTGATTTGCAGGTTATTATTGAAGTTTCTATCATCATTATCATCATCAGTCTGTTAGCGTCTATCATTGGACATATACCCTTCTCAGCATTCACCATACCTCTCTATCATGGACATCGCAAGCGAGTATTTCCTATTTTTTTCGAGTTTGTCATATTATCTCATTTACTGTCGGCCAAAACCTTGCACCTAATATCTGGGGATTAATAATGTGAAAAATGATGTCCATAAGCTCTCTGTCCTTCTTGTAACCTGTCCAGCCCATAGCTATTTGGGTTTTCTAACAGTTTCCATGAGTTCACTGATTCACGTCTTTTTTCTGCTCTACCGTGTTGTCTCATGATCACTCTATGTAGGTTGAGCAATAGTGTCTCATGTTAATGTTGCATGATTCTTAGTCCTAGGGTCAATCTTTTGGTTCTGTCACATGTTTCACCTCCGTATGTGACAATTGGTGGGATACATTGGTTGTTTTCCCTTATTTTCAGGACAACTGGGACTTTTTAGCTCTTAAAAGTCGAACTTATTTAACCGAAAGTTTGCCATCCTAGTGTGGTTTTTCGGTCGATTTCTTCCTTTTTTTTTGTTGGGCGGGAAGATTTCATTGGGACTCGGTTTTCGAAGCCTATGTAGTGGTCTGCTTTCTCAAGTTCTGTATTTTCAATTCCAATTGTTGTGTTTTTTTTTCTCAAAATATTTTTTGATATATGTTTTGCTGAAGTCGATGAGGAGGCCATCTTTCTGGTTTGCTTTATTTAGATCGTCCAAAATCTTTCGGAGATCGTGAAGATTCTTTGCAGAGAGGGGATAACGTCAGCAAATTTGAGGTTACTCCAGTATTCTCCGTCTATTTTGATTCCTATGTGTTCCTATTCAAAGTCTTGGAAGATCGTGTCAAAGAAGTCTGTAAAGAGTTTTGGTGAACATATATCAATTTGTCTGACTTCTTTTTTTCTTGCTGAAAGGGCTAAGAGTCCTTAACTGCGTTGGTAGATATTTCAGTACTGTGACATATACAGGGTCTACATCACGTCAAGGACATCGTTTCCACTAAATCAAAGGCCTATTTAAAGGCTGCAAATGCAACAGCAAATGGAATTCTGTATTCTGCTTCTTTCTCTTTCAGTTCGATGACTGAACAGATATCATCGATGGTTGAGCAGCTTCTTATAAAGCCAGCTCCTTCTCGTGGTTGGCTTTCATCTAGTGTTCTGCTTTCTCGGTTGGCAATCACTTATGCATATAGTTGTTAGATGCAGTTTAGTACGCTTATTGACCCGTAGTTGATGAGGTGTTTTCAGTTCCTCTCTAGTATAACAGCCTTAAGATTACAGTTTTCATCTCTTCTGAGCCCTTTGTTTGAGACATAAGTTAAATAGGATGGCTCTTTTCTAATGAAGACTTTTCCAGTATTTTTGAATAGGATGATAGCTATGTTATTGGGTCAAGGGAACTTTCCTTTCTGCACTGTAACTTCTGGTACATTCTAGATTTCATTACTCTTAGCTCATGTTTCCTGTTCATCTTTTTTGCATCCTTTGTTTGGAGGAATTTTTGGAGAATTTGACAATTTGGTCCCTATCTGTTCGCAGGTCCCCATTTTTTTTTTAGCCAACTAGATTTGTTCTCTCCCTGTTCTGAGACATTTCCCAGTAGTTCTGAGACCCCTATCTTTTTTGAGAATGCTTCCTATGAATGCTGCCGTATACCTTGTTTTGTCATTCCTTTGTTCTTTTTGGGTGGTTTTCCAGTTCTATTGCCATTATCTTTTCAATTGCTGTTATTGGCTTGAAGATCCAATGTTTTTTCTAGAGATTTTTTTCTTTTGAGAGTTTGTTCATGGCTTTTTTCGAGTTCTCTGGCTTGAACACAATGGTGACCTCAATTACAGGGGTCGTTATATCATTGCTTGGCTTGTTGACATCCTTTTCTGGCTCAGTGAGGTATTCTTATTAGTTTTACAGTACCAGTTTAAATGGTTGGTGGTTTATTTTGTAACGGAGAGTGGTTGCAGTTTGGTATTGGATATTTTCTTGCGTTTTATCTATCAATTTGAAATTTGCATCTTATCATTCTGAGGCCAGTTCTTACACTGATTTGATTATCTGCTAGAATGTAGTTTCATTCATTCTTTGTTCTGTGATTCGGGCTCATTCAAGTCCATTTTCTATCGCTTCCCTTTTTAAAGAATGTATTCATGATTTTGAGCCCATTTGCAGAAGCGAAATTCACCAGATCTTCATCCCTCTTGTTTCATGATTTGTATCCATACTTGCCGGCGAATTTCTCAATGGCTGGTCCTACGTGGGCGTTAAAGTCTCCTATAATGATTCTGACATATTTTCTGCTTTCTTCGAGTAAAGAGTTCAAGTCATTGTATAAGTTGTTCATCCCTTCATCGGTGGATTGGGATCACATACTTGAACATTGTTCAGTTTTTTTACACTTTGTGGGTTGTACAGTGACACTGGCTACAGGGTATGAGATGGTTTTTAATCCAGAAACATTGTCCTTTAATGAATCAGAAAGCTAACTCCACTTTGTTTTCCTCTCTCCTTTCCACGGTAGTTTGCTTTTTAGTTCGATTACTCCCTCCCCAGCTGCTCTCATTTCACTAATACTGATGATGTCCATGTGATGTTTTTGATTTCATTATCCAGAGTGGTTAGACGCATGTTTGTTGAGGATGTCCTGACGTTGTATGTTCCTATGTATAGTAATTGATATGGCTAGGGTTTTCGAGACTGTTGACCCAGCAAGAATGGTTGTTTTCCTAGTGATATTCATAGTATTGCATTTGGGTAATCGCTCCTTGAGTATATCATGCCCACACAAGGCAAGTGATGTGGTAAGGCGTTTAGGGACCGATGAACCAGTAAAAACAGTCGGTATATTTTTGTTTTTGCAAATCATGGAGATTTTTCTGCCCTGCCCAGCCATGCTGTTGGAGGAGTTAGTGTAGTTGATACTACTTGGCAGAGCCCATTACCACTCCAAGAATTATGTTGCAGGTTGAACTGAATTGAATGGTTCGTGTTGCAGGGATTCATGCACCAAACTGATCTTCCACTGATTGATATCTTTTGTAGAAATTTATGTTGAAATCTTGATAACACTGTTGGGATTGGTAAATGGAAGAATTATACTTGTGTATATTATTTTCACCTGGAGATTCAATATTCTACTGTCTTTTTCTTGTTCACTTCTAGATTTTGATCGATATCACCAGAGACCTTGAAGAGTATGATTGGAAGCCAAGTGACACGAGCATAAAGTCAGCTATAGTTTTTGTTTGATTCCTCCGAGTGTTGCAACTGGTCTGAGCAGTGAGTCCCCTACGCCAATGATGTGACTTTTCTTTTAGTCGTTGCTTGACACCTCTTTTTCCCCAGTATTGTGGTCTATGTTTCTTGATATCCATTAACGTGAGTCATTGGTCTGCTTATAGGTACTTAACTGATCAGTCTAGAGTGTGATCTACAAGTACTTAGTGAATGGATCATTTCTCTTCCTTATTCAAATCAAGTTTCATCTTGAAAGAGTCCTGAAAATGTTGGTTTTTATTTGTGAGACCATTTAATTGTTTAACAGAATCTAATTTTTTAGAAAAAACTTATACGATCAAATACCTACTTGACCGGTATAAATAGAAATAAATCTGAGATATTTTGTTTACGTCGGACTGTCATTGGAATCAACTTTTTCAAGCCAGCATAGTTGTATAACAAGTATTTTTGTTTGATGTTGAGGCTGTAGATGGTTAAGATCAAAACGAATTCAAATACAAGGTAAGTTGAGATATTCATAAGTAAGCTTCACACATGGCATGGTAATGATAACATTATGAGAAAGATGACTATTAATTACTACATTATGTTAGGTGAATTTTGTGTGCACATTAATCTCCTTTTAGCGATGGTTGCGAAGCGAGTGTGAACGTGCAGATAAAAAAAAATGTTTTACAACATTCATCATCAAAATTACTGAGATAATTCATCACTTTTGTTGAATGATAATCTGTTGACGAGATAGATGCAAATTCCTTTAAATGAATGCCAAAACAACGATGTATATATATATATAACGTAATATGCATCTGTAAATTATACATATCAATATATATATATATATATATATATGTGTGTATATGTATGTATATATATATATATATGTGTGTGTGTGTGTATGTGTGTGTGTGTAGTCCATGTTTAACAGATTTGATTAAACTGATCAATGACAAATAAGAATGTAAATATCTCTCTATTGACAGAAGTGACACAAACGCAGCTAATCATTTGTTATATTTACTGATCCCTCCATTGTCAAATTCATACATATTTTGGCAGACTACATGAGTGAGCCCTTGTTTTCCAAGAAATTCAATGCGATGAAATATAAAAAAAAACAATGCGTCATGAAACGGCCCCACAAACAATTTAGCAAGTTAAATATGAGAATCAAAGCCGGAATTTATTTTCTATTTGATCAACACTTCTGGGATGTCCTGTTAAAATGATTGTGATCTTTTTATTGCCCAGAAACGATTACAAGATAAACATCTGATCTTAACCACAGAAGATTTCCGTGTACTGCTATAATATCTAATTCGGTGTAAAAATAGAGCCTCTAAAAGGTCTTACATTAACTAAATCAACACGTATTTTTAAAATAGTTGAGATTGAAAAAGAAATGTTACCATCATGCAAAATTTAACTTCTTTTGTTCTCAGTTTTTATATGTTATTTCTGCCCGATGCCATTAACGCATGGTTATTGTAAAGCAGTCAATTCTCAGGAGCTCGAGAAGCAAAGGCATCAACTAAACTGACAGTAACGGATTTCTAACTAATTTTTACCTATATTTCCGATGTTTTTCGTTTCAGAGACGATGGAAGAACTCCGATTGTTTGAATAAGTATTTATTTGCAGACGTTTCGTAGGGGATGACCCCAACATCATCAACTGAATGATGAAATGGAGAAAACTTGAGTTTTCTGGGTTGGGAATGGATTGTTTGGAGTGCATTTGGGGGTTTTGTCTGAGGAGAGATAGCTGGATGGCTCTGGATGATGGAACATATATCTATCATAATGTTATCTTTCAATAGAGTACTAATAGGATTTATGTTGTTTTTTGTATATTCTCAAAATGTTTCCGTGGTAAACAACTGATTATCCGTACGGAGAAATTCTGTCGTTGTGCTACAATAACTAATTATTCGTAAAACATAAAATCCTTAAAATTTGTACATCAATTAAATCAAGCAATATTTGGGTATAATCGACTCAAATAAAATAAAAATGTTATTCTGAGTTTTAGAGTGAGGTTCATATACATACATGTGTGTGCGCGCGCGCGCGTGTGTGTGTGCGTGTGTGTGATTCCTAAACCACAAATATATGTTTGACTGAGTAGCACGTGCATTCATGATAATACAAATATATCAAGAAGGCAAACACAGATTATTTCAATCATATAGCAGTGTGCAAACGCAACATACAACCCTATGATAGAAGATGTCCTGCTGGTGCATTGTCCGCATATGTGCAGCTCAGATCAAACAGAGTATCCATGCCATGTAATACTGAATTACATACATAATACATTTGCATACCTGTTCATTGAGAGCATGGTGTCTATCAGTGCAAGGTTATGGCAATGTGTCCATGGGGCATAGAATTGTATGCAGAGTATCTACTCATACAATGAGGTGTATAGATCTGGGTAATACACAGCATACAGTCTTACACCAAACAGAGCGCACATATGACCATAGCAGTGGAGCTAAGCCGTGTTAATCAGTAGGTGTGGGTGTATGAAATTTTTTATGTTGAGGCCATGCTGCAATTATAATATCCTTGCAATGTATCATGATATGTCGAAAAAGATTGGTTGTTACTCGTTGCAATGAAGGCTGCTTGGGTTATCTAGTGGGTTGTTTTGTGGTGTACGCGTTTCATCAAGGTGATTTTCTGGATATCAAAGATGTGAAGTGTTTCTAGGTGGTGTTGTACCCGTGCGTTTTTCTAGCTATGTTTTGTTGATATTCCTGGACGTTTCAAGCATATAAATTTTGAATATTTGTTGTACGGTAAATGTTTCAAGCTAGCATGAGGGTGGGGCTTGCTTTGCAGTTTCCAGAATATGTTGCTGACAATTTTGAAAGTTTTGGCTGCAATTTGTAGACCTAATTTTGTTAGGTGCTTGGTGAATGTGGCTTTTGTGAGGTTCGTTGGTAGAATGATGTAACAGTTTCACAGTGGTGGGTGTGATGTTGTTCTGGTGAGTTTGAATTTATACACCTCTCTCTCGGTATTTTGTATTGAAAAATAAGGGTATTGGATGATATTTTATGTTGGTTCAATGTTCTTTAATCAAAGACTGCATATTCTTAAAGTGCTGAGAGTAGAAACCTTTCATCACTGCAGATTTTGTTCTGGTCTTGTGGTGTGAGTAAAGTGGATATTATCGTTTTTATTAGTGAATAATGTGGGTCGCAGATGATGCAGGAACCACTCCTTTCCCCAGGATTTACCAGATTTCTCTGTACGGTACCAATCCTCAGTTTGTGTAAATCGACTCTCTTTTGGGGAAGGGGCAGCCAAAATTCGACACATGAATTTGGAGATCTACGTTGTGATGTCCAGTAGTTGTCCATCATTCTTGCATCTTGCAACACGACCAGCATATTACCATTTGAGTTTTCTAATAGATTCCATACATAGGTCTATAAAAAAAATTACTGGATTTTGACCGAATATTCTTGTCTTCGGTACACAACTTTTTGATGCTAATTTTTTTTTTCAATTATAGTAAGCATAAAACAAAAATTGTTAACGCTGTTCAACAATGGTTTATTTATTTTTAATGTTAGTCTTGATGACTATCCGTCTATCTATCAAGCTATGAATAAGTCATGAGTCCAAGCAGAATCAATGGAGGTAGAGGGATGAACATTTACTCATTTTTCTTTCTATAATGTCGCAGTAAAACGTAAATTTTTAACGGGGATTCAATTAAGTATGTATTGTTTTACCAAACTTGTACTTTTAATTTGTGTTTGGCAACGTTAGTGTTTCTTTTCCAAAGTTTATAGATTTTAGCAATCCATGAGAAGGTGACAGGGGAATCTCATTCATTGATCACCCGTTTTTCCGATATTTTGATTGATAAACCTAACAATGCACGCTGCCAAAAGACGTTGGTCACGTGACAGTTTCTATTGAGTTGCTTATCAGCATTATGTTGTTTGTTTTTGTTTATTCTTTAATCATTTTTAGTCTTTTGACCAATTTATTTTATTTCGAAGCCATACAAAAATGTTGAAATGGACCTCTCAAAACGTATCTGATACTTTTTTTTCCTTTCAACGTATGAATAATGCTTGATAATGAGTTTCCTCTTTCAAGTGTGAACTATGACGATGGCAAATCAATATTCTTTTTGCATTTCCTGGATCTGTGTTAAAGCAATACTCCTGCAATACGCTGAAATATTACTCGACTGCATAGAGCTTATTAGCCTAATACATTGGTTTCCAGATAATACACACGACTTGTACCCTTAAATTTATCGGATTGAAACAGTCACTTCTCGTCTTGAAACCAAATGGCGTTACCTATCACGTCAACTGTCTTATTAATCTAAATGAATATGTTTTGGTTTCACTGAATATATCACGATGAAATAAAATTGAAAGTAGTTACACATTTTACCTCATCAACGACTGTTTTAAAATAATAAATGTCATCTTCTTAGGTAATCTTGTTTACTTAATGTTTTTAAAGTTTTCTGGAAATTCCGGATAAAGCCAAATGTATTAGAATATTCCAACTCGTCGACAAATTTTTTATATATTTATTTATCGTGAATCTTCATAAAAATCATATTGAAAGTAAATGGTAATTAAGAATTAAAACAATTTTACGGAAGAATCAATTTTATATGATGGAAAGAAAAAATTGATTTCTACTTTCTGAATGGGCGGTGCAAGTTCTAAAAGCTCTTTTTCAGGAGGGCTGGACATTATCGTGTTTGGCACAGCTTGCTAAAAATGTCATGTATAATAATTCCCCATCCTTTGAGAGAAACTAAGACCTTGAAATTTTTTTGTTATTTCTTTTCAATGCTGCCAATTCAGTTATTCGTTATCTAAAACTGAATAATTTGAAACAACAGACGTTAAGAGTGATAATTTATAAAACTTTTGGGGAAAAAAATTTTCATTTTGTTTATTTTTGTTTGATTTCTTGTGGCAGTTTATCCGTACAACTTAAAACTCAACATTTAATCTGCCTTATGTACTGACAAATGTAAACTTTGTACAATAATTTGTTGTCAGGTCATTGCAATGCAGACACACAGATATTCGCAGACATATATTCTTTCAATTGTTTTGTTTTTCTATCTAACGTGTCGTCTAAAAACAGGAGAGTCTAGAGAAAGCCCGAAAACAAACATTTCAACTTCGTAATCCTCGTGTGACAATAAGTGAGAAAATACAATGAAAAACATAGGTTCACCTTGATAATGACCTCTCATTGTCAGTGCATGATGTCAGCTGCAGACACTCACTACTGTGTCCCTTGAGTTTCACACCGTGAGGGACAAGTCGGTCTCTAATTCACAGGAGTGAGCGAAATGTAGTGCTGTGCCTCCCATAACTTCACAAAAGTTTGATCAATACGTAACGAACCTACTGGCGTTCAGATTCTGATCAAGCAACTATTGAACACGAAGGAGTGGGAACCCATGGAGAACTGGTTTTAGTTGCAAGGATGACTTTGAAAAAAAGAAAAAAAAAAGAAGACTTCTGGGGTTGGAGTAGACATTATTTTGATTGTAAACAACTTGAATAAGACATAAAACCTACATACACATACACGCACTGAGGCATACACTTTCTTGGACACACACACATGGGCGTCGACAAATTTGAAGGTACATTAGTATGTATGTACACACACGAACACTCATGTATACATAGATATTGATTCATATATTTTTGTGCATTCAGATCAATGTACATTCAATATATATATATATATATATATATATATGCTCCTCCATATAGAACACTCTGGTGGATGAGGAGTTTCTGCGTAAAAAAATTAATGTATCTCTTAAAATCAGCCTTACTGACCTCACAGTTCCGTAGTCCAGAGGATGTCGGCCTCTGGATCTGATGTGAGGGTTTCATTTCTGCCTTACAGTACTGGATGGGATAAAGTCTATAGCCACACTGAAGAGATGTAATACCTCGAAACAGCTGTCTGTGGATGACACATTAATATATATACCAACTTAAAAAAAAATTTATGATGCCTAATGTATTTATGATACGCACTGAGTACAAGGACTAAGATTGAGTCACCTCTCCCCGGGGCCAATGGGTTACGGACAAATCAAGTTGGACACTCAGATTTACGTAAGATTACAGAAATTGGACAATGTCAAGCCTGGTCATTAATAAGTTGGGTGAAATCAGGGGGGGTACTAGGTACTGCATGTTCGTCACAACTAGTTAGCAGGAGTTGGACACACTATCAATTCCCTACCCATGTCAATGAAGGTATCAGTAGAGGCCAATGATACACATATGCTTACATAAAGATTGAGAATTGATGTAGTGTCGATTAGTACTAGCAGAAAACCAACTCCTTCCCCCCATTTATGGGCTAAATAATTGGGGTGAAATGACTGATTGGTGTTTGTCGATTCTCAATATATTTTTAATTCAGTAAATTTAGAGCTGAAGCAGGGAAACTTGTAACATGAGAGGCCCAGGCCGTCACAGTTAAAGCCCTAACCAACGGAAGACATTTATTTTCAGGTTACTGCTTCATCAAGAATGGTTCCAAAGACTTCCGAATAGCCTAAGAATTGACCCTCACCGACTGTTGCTATGATTTAACGAAATGGGTCCGTAAACCTGTGAGTGAGTTTCCTAGCATTGTCGGCCCATAACCAGGGTGGGACAAAAATAATGTGTGGATTAGGGAATTTGCTGTCACTGCAGAAGTATTTTTATTCAAATCGGGGTGTTTTACCGACCTTCTGCCTTTCTGTGATCATGTTTTAGAAATAGTTAATAATCATGGAGTTTTCATACCTTGATCAAATGAATTCATGCAAATAACAAATATGTATACGAAAACGATATCTTCAAAACAGAGTGAAAAAAATATTTTTTGCAAACACATTTATTCCTTGAAATGATATGGAATCCAGTATATGAAAGACTTTGAAGAAGGAGTTGTAAATAAATGATATCAAGGAGATTTAAAAAAAAGCTCTCAACGAATCGTGCATATGGTCAATGTTTTTTTCAGACAAATGATTGAATAGGATTTGTATGTTATATGCTGATAGTCCATGAAGTTGGAAGCAAAACCGAAGACCTGGCATCAAATTACAAACCAAGCAAATTCAACATCAAAAGACAAATAATTGCATATAAATTCAAAATATGAAGGTTAAAAATGCTGCTCCGGTCATATATCAGTGAGACTGGGGGTTTTCCGGGGGCTACTATGAAGATATTTTCTTTTTATTTATATGAGGATTCGGAATACTTGTTCAGTAGCCTAGGTGAAATTTCAGCCGGAGTTGTCCGAAACGTGAACCATTTGTAAAAACTCGCATACTGGTAGATTCGTAATTAATTTTCCATATAGGAACTATATGTATATATATATATATATATATATATATATATATATATATATATATATATATATATGTATCCACAGACAGCTGTTTTGTTGTATTACAACTCTCCAGTGTGGCTACAGACAATGCATTATTCCATCCAGTTTTACGAGGCAGGATTGAAACGTCGCTTCAGACCTAGAGGCCGGTAATTTACCGCTGAGCCACAGAATTGGACGGCCAGTAAGGTTGAATTTGAGCAATATATTCATTTTAGCTTAAATTCCCCATCCACCAGAGTGCTTCATTTCTATGGAAGAGCATTGCATAAGCTTACAATGAACAAGTTACTTCATTTAAAGAGTGCTCAACTTGAATAGAAGAGAGTGAACTATTGTGTCATCCACTGATAGCTGTTTTGTTATACAACTCTTAGTGTGGCTATAGACTATAGGCAATCTATTTCTCATCCAGTACCACAAGGCAGGTTTGAAAACTTTGCTTCAGACCCAGAGGCCAGTATCCTCCCGCTGAGCCACGGAGCTGGCTGAATTAAAGCGATATATTTATTTTAGCTTGAATTCACCACGTATATATTGTAAACTTGCTATGAAAAAAATATTCCACCAGCATAAATCAAACAATTGCATTTACCATTTTCCCACAATGACAACAAACACGACCCAGATGTTATCATTGTTGAAAGGTGGGGAGAACATCCTAACTTTTGTAAATGGGAGACACTGAGTAAAAGCCTTCGAATTTGAGATAGAAAATACGTCTGATTTCCATGAGCTTTTTTCAGATCATGGAGAGGCACATACTTGAATGTTAATTTCTTCAAAACAGTTATAACTTCAAGAAAGTAGTTTTGTTTACCCCAGGCACAGACGTTTCAATCATATTTTGCTCATCCTACAGTTTTGAATGTAGATTTGCAATTCATAGCTGTTAAAAGACACTTGGAGAAAATTATCCATACTTAGTAGCAATTCCTATCAATGGAATGCACTACAAACCTGGAAAAATTCCTTTAATCGTTCATTGGTTCCCATAGTCCTTTTTGAGAGTGGAACTAGTTTATTCACTGCCGAATGAAAAATGAAACGATCATGAGCTCATGTTCTGATGATGTCCAAGCGTTTCCTTTATATTCCGCTATGACAACCATTAGTTTCCTATTATTGAAATATTTGCCATCGTTCTAGATGCAATTATCAAGTTGGAACTTTGCTCTTGATTAAGTTTGATACTGATGAACATTCAGACATTATTTTGGTGAAATTTAAACATGCCCAAGATGATATATTAGTTCTTATCTCTCCTTCATGTAAAACTGTTATTAAAGTTGCGCATATATCCAGCATGCGTAAATATGGATTGATATATGTCAATGTCTGCACTGTTAAAGAAATTCAGAAGATATGTTTTCTGACGACACAGATGCTTCGGATCATGGCATTGAAGATGATGGGAGTGAACACCCTACGGACGACGATGTTCTTCGAATTTTAACTCTTATGTGAAATGTTTGTCCTGTATTATTTCTTATTTGTTTTTTAACCATATATATCTAGGAAGTACACAATTTGCTTCAATTGTCTTTTTTCAGTGAGCAATCAAAGTACTACAGCCCGTACACCAAGAAACATCTATACTCTCAAGATCAAGTGATGGTTTCTCAATATCTACACATTTTGAACTCACGTAGTTAAAATTATCATTTACAGCGGTGGTTATCATGAAATGGGGATAGCGGAAAAAGTTTTTGTCGGTTATTCCAGATCCAGCTTTTGGGTAAAAATGCATAGAAATTTATCAGCATGAAAATTATCACACTTTTTTCACATATTCTATGACTCTGCTTGAAATTTTAACCAATCTATATCACAGCCATTTTGAAATCAGGATTTGGTTAAAACTTGGTTCTACATGGAGGAGCATCAAAATCTTTAACAGTATGCAAGATCTTGGAAATGCGATCAGGGAAGGTCTATGTCCAACGGCGGAACTTACAAGGTGGCTGCTGTTGCTTCTGCTGTTGCTTATGTATCGACATACTTGGCTAATTTAACGTACTCCATAACTTTCATGACTTTAATCCTGCGGCATATCGAGAAGAATTCGTTGGATATGAGGCATATTATATCGATAACAAAACAACCCACACCCACACCCACACCCACATACACACACACGCACACATACACACACACACACACACACACACACACACACACACACACATATATATATATATATATATATATATATATATATATATATATATAACAAATACGTATATCTTCTCATATTGATAGATATACGTATATCAATGGAGAGATAAAAATGTGAAGTGCAGGATAATGTAACTGTAACGTCCAGGTGAATGTAAAGACAGCTTCTTTGTTTGCCATATTTACTCCAATCCGTGCATGGAATATGAAATCAATTCTAGCAATGTGTTTCCACCGCATTTGACTAGATTCTACATTCAAAGCATGAATTGAAGTAAATATGGTGCCGCCAGTTTCTTCCTTCCTTTCATAAAACATGAACTTGCTACGTTCGTTCGTTTCTGCATTCATTCTTCCTGTTCTTCCTACCCTTCTTTTCTTCTTCAGTCCTCCCTATATTTCCTTTCTTCCCTCTTCCCTTCTTTCCACTCTTTCAAATTTCTTTCCTTATTCCCTCCTTCATTTCTTTCTTTCCTTCTATCCTTTTAGCGTTGGCACCACAAAATCGATGTCTTTTTATGGGGTTTTATTATATACATGATTTATGAGAAGTAAGAGATGACAAGTATGATTATGAATCAAGTGATAAAACATCTGAATTTATGTTCTTTAAAGTATTTACGACTGTTTAAGAAAAAAAATCATCCCACTTTCGATCAGTGGTGTCCATAAAATTGATCAAAGATAGAGAAATTAAATTCCAGCAATACTTGGAATCAAAATATCAAAGAATATTGATGTTTTTAATTCATAATATATATTGAAGTGTATGAATTGCTTTGGAAAATGGCTATTTCACAATAATCTTATATCAGAGTAAATTTACACGGACATCTAATATGAAATAGATAAACGATTTCAAACTTCATGAATAATTATTGATTTCTCATCCCAAAGATACGTAATGTAATAAAAGTTAGATGGAGGAGTTTTATTGCCTTATCAATTTTTAAATATTAGGATCTACAAAATGTTACCGAAAGTCAACACAATGGTAGAACATTCTGAATAAATTTGTTCGTTAGAAGATAAGATGAAATGTTATCAAAACATTTTTTGTTCAAGCTCTTGTATGAGTGATCGAATGGATTTTCTTTTAGATTGATAAGACATGAAAATTTTAGATTGATAAGACATGGAAATGATATAATTCATGGATAGTAAAAACTGACTGATATACTTCAGAGATTCAACGACTCTTGTTTGAAACTTTTTCTGATTTAATGTTCACAGCTGTTCAAAGATTACAACAGAATTATTATATGAATCAGGTAATTTGACACATTGAACAATACTGCGGATATTTTGCTCATATCTCTTGAAGCATTATTGAGAAAATTGATTTTCTATACCTGGATTTCGATAAGATTGAAAAAATACTTTTGATTCAAATTCGACGTTATATTTTTATCCACTTGTAGGAATTCATTAAAATCATATCAGGAATAGTACAGAAGTAAATACGGCTGAAAATTCAAACATTCACTCCTTATAGTGTCAACATTCTTTTCTTTTCTCGACAACATCGGTCCTTGAGTTTCCAGTTATTAATGCAAATATATTCTAATTTGGTATCTTAGTTTGTGTCCAGTTGCATTTTTTGACGATTCGGACTTTCTTGGTTATGACCACCAACAAAAGTGAAGTACACCACTGTTTGACCTTTCTTTCTTTTAATTTTTGAATTGATCTCCCCTGTTGTAATATGATGCCAAAGACCTCCACCATGTGACCTTCATTTTTATTAATCACTTTAGGAGATTTATACTGATAAATCACCACAAGCATATCAAAGAAATCATTTAAAAAGAAAAACAAAATAAAGATAACTCTGAGGCTTGCATACATGCAATCCAATGTCAAAATTGTTTTAAAGGGCTCATCGGAGAAATTTCAAACCAATAAACTGAGAAATAAACCAATACAATCAGTGATTCGAAATAAATAATCACTCCAAAGCAGCCTCTATATATTGAACCACAGTAAGGTAAAATCCTGGTTCACAAACACTTGCATTATAACAAAAAACACAAAATTCAGAGGAAAATGCGTAGAAACAGCTGTTGTTCCCCCAAATTATACAATCATTCAGATGCTAGGCTGCATTAACATTAGTACATCTCTAGCAGATTTGATATCAAACATGCCCATACCACTAACTATAGTGAACCCCAACCCCCAAAGCACATATCCTACATCCAGTATTCGCACACATTCAAACGTCGGTTCTCTAAACGAAACACTCCTGCAAATATCTAATTATATGACCTTTGTTAGAGGTGACAAAGTCTAATACCATTTCTAGACTGGGAATAAAATGCAGTTTGTCGACCAGATCTCAGTCGGTCACATCAAACAGTATGGAAATAGTTTTGAAGGATGAAATGGCTTGAAAGAGGAAAATTTGAAAGCATTTCTAAATCCATAATTTAAATTGTCACATTGAGCTTCAGCTCTATATTCCCGTTCTCTAAACGAGATATCCCGTTATTTTATTCGTGGAAAAAAAAGCAATATCCTGTAATTGTGCATGTTTTATCGATTGATTGAAATTAAACCCTTCATACGTACAATATACCTATCTGTATCTAGTATACCTTCCTTTTTTTGCGATTAGTTCATCCTTCAACGATCCGAACTAAACACCCAACACCCGTTTCGTTCGGAAAATTGACGTTCTTCTGTAATCTGTTGATCATTTTTGTTCTGTTGGCGTATATTAGGCATTAGACCGCTACTTTTCTCACCTCCTACTGGTTCTTTTCTTTGACTTCTTGAAGATATATCGGACAACGGTATCTCTTTTTTATGAGCCTATCTCCGGATAATCGAATTCACAAACTCAATTTTTGTCCCATCCATATTCAAACAAAGCTGCTCCATCATACGTAAATAGTCCCTATGTATTCAGGCTCTGTACGAAACATATGTAAAATTTCCTTTAACAAAGACGTTGATCCAGTACTGAAATCCTATTTATATTTATACCCAACTTCTAGCAATATATTTATACTCTTGAATAGTTTTGTAGAAGAATGTGTCTGCTAGCTTATAGAATAGAATTATTGTACAGTAACTGAAGAATTGCCTCATTCATGGCTTTAGCTAGTTCCCTGGACCCCATAAAAGATCAAAATTGGTATTTTAGAGGTACTTAAATCCAATACTCCTGGTTACAATTCACTGTATCGACTACATAAAGACCACCCTAAGGATGAACAGAATAAGACTTCTTGTTTTAAATTGATAGACACATATGAATCAGATCATTACTGTTGCAATGAGCGCAAACGCTGATTATACACCATTTTTTGTTTCATTTCAAAGAACTAACATGATGGAGACATGTCCACAGATCCCATTAGTAAACATAGTGCATTTCATGGGGATATGATGTGTGGTCCCTGAGTTACCCAGTCACATACAGACTGGCGGTCATTTGATATGATAATACTATTTTCCCGTGTGAACTGTGGAGATGCCAAGGATTTTTGTACGAAAACATGAGCCTCGAAAAAAAAATCCATCCCGAGCAATTAGAGTCGTGGAGAAGGTTTTACATGGTCAACCAAATGACATCAACAGAATGAAAGAAATCATAAAAGGAAAGGCTGGTTGAGAAAGAAAGAAAAGAAGTTCACATTACTTTACACGTCGTAAATTGGAGGTTATGGTATTCCTTGCTCTAACGAATGCGAAATTTGGTAGGTTAACACGGCAACAACACGTAAAAGTCATAAACAAGCCTAAATAACTCTACAGCGTATCGATCAGACACAAAAGCAGTAATGGAGTTAAATGTCACTGATTTGTTCTTTATTAGGGTATTGCACACCATGAATTTGTTTTTTTGGTACGAAGAGAACAGTGCATCCAATGTGCCAAAATGTCGTCGTAATTTCTTTTTGGGATGCATCACCAGATTACTTGCAGTCTGGGTGTCTGATAAAGAATAAATAATTTTCTTGTAATTCCATTTGGCGGTAAAGATGGACGTAGAAAATGAAGAATGAAGCAATCGAATACTGAATTGTTAGTGCAGTGGTTCTGAACGTGTGACAGACGTTACACAAGGGGCAAATTAAATACATTGGAGGTATTTTTGAATTCAGGTGTGAAGAGCAAAAAAGCCTTGAGTGATTCGAAACTTTGCTCATAATTCCTAACCATAAAATATCCTAATGTATCGATGTGTGGTTCCCGAATGTTCAACTTGGTTGTAGTAGGGAATTACGATACGAAACTACTTCGAAGACAAAATCGAACTTTTCTTTTTCCACTGGCTAACTGGAAAGCACCACAACATTATACAATGTACATATTAGTAGAATTTCTGCTTGAAGACAAAATTGATTTGTTTTATTTTCTTTTCGGCCGACTGGAACGTCACAATTTTATTCAACTAATATAATAGTAGAAGTATTTGCTTGAAGACAGAATCGAACATTATTTTATTTTTCTTTCAGCCGACGGAAAACGTCTAAACTTTGTATAGCAAACATAATTATAGAAGTCTCCCCTTGGTGACGGATTCGAATTCGACCTTTTTAAAAAAAATCTTTCCCTTCGGCCAATTGAAAGTCACAAATGCATACAATGTACATAATTGTAGAAGTCTTCACTCGAAGACAGGATCACCCCACTCCTCTGGCCGACCAAAAACGTAACAACAAAACTCAACATACGTAGTAGTATAAGTTTTTGCTTGAAAACAGAACTGTTCTTTTCATATTTTCCTTCTGGGGAACCAAAAACGTTTCAGCATTATACAAGGCATATAGAAGCAAAAGTCATTGCTCGGAGATCAAACATCGCTCTGAGAGAGAGAGAGAGAGAGAGAGAGAGAGAGAGAGAGAGAGAGAGAGAGAGAGAGAGAGAGAGAGAGAGAGAGAGAGAGAGAGAGAGAGAGATCATGATGCGTGTCGAGAAAGAGACAGAGAGTGATCAGACACTTTTACTGTAGCAGTCGGCGACCCCGTGTCCATTCGTATATCTCTGTTTGCCGACAAACCTTGGTGAACCCAACCTGTAGGCTACGGTATTGTTTGTTTTTTTCTCTGCCTTTCTCACTTCCGTCAAATGATCGTTAGATACGCTCTCTCCCTACCTATTCTAGGACAGGAATTAGCCACCATTTTCTTTCAATTTCTTTACACTTTTTTTTCCACTCACGTTCTGCAACTTACTGTCCGTCTTCATAATCATTCGCCCCTTCCTTCCACCCACTTTTAAGTTCTGCTTCAAAGGAAATCATACGTATGTCCCGTACAGAGCCTGAATATATGGGGGCTATTAACATTTGATTTAGCAGCTTTGTTTGAATATAACGTCTTTTAATTGAGTGGCTAGCTTTTCTTTAAGACACCACAGGGGGATTAAAAGGCCGCCCTCATCTTACCCAAGAGTCCTACGTTGGCACGACCCCTGTCAAATAAATATACTTAATGTATCTCCATTATCCCTTTGCCCATGGCGTGAGAAACACCCACATATATCCATTGACTACCGATGTTACAAAAGATTCCATTGAAACTAAAGCTTAACTTTGGGGAGTAAGAAAAAAATTATGTAAATATGTTGGTGCTGTTTTTAAATTTCACAAAGTAAGTAGAAAGTGTCCTGGAATTGATAAGAATTTTTCTTCGGAGAATTTGCTTTCCTTTAATGATATTTTCCTTGGTTTTTCCGAATTTTGAAATATATGAAATTAACATTATGTTTACATGCATTTCAATATCGAATTGGTTTCATTTTTGCGAAAGTATTTCAAATTCTTGAACCGTCGAGCTGAGGCATGAAGCAAAGAAAGTTAAGTTTCAAGTGGGTGAAAATATGAGAAGAAGGGAGTCGGATTCTCTGTGAAAAAATGGTTATGCTATGTAGAGGTTTTGTCTGTTATCCAAAAATATAGTTCCACTAAAGAACTTGTCTTAAGCCAAAATAGCAGGAGAAAAGGAGCAACTATCAATAGTGAAAAAAAATTTTAGAGTTCCTTAGACCGAAAATGATTCTGATGGTGGGTTGAGCAGTGTCTTGATAGGTTTGTGTGGTAGGATGTACTAAAAACTTGAATGTAAAGGAGTGAGAAGGTGTTCAGTGTTTGTATCACAGCTCGCTACTAAATATAAGTAAATTAGAGTTTTCGTTTCTCGCCTATCAACGTAAAAACAGACAAGTGATGTAAAGCAAAGCATCGGAAAGTAGTAGAGAGATGTGTAATAAGCTTTTCAAGATAAAAAGAAATGATGAAGAACAGTGGGGTGCAAAAAATGGTCCGTTTTAATTTCAACAATGTCAGGGGGATATCAATGCGAAAACAACCACGTATATGTATTTACTCAACTATGCCATTGAAAATACAAGTGGTATATGAGTTTATATTCATATTTGTAAAACACAAGTAGCTATTTTAGAGTCAAAATTGTTTTCCAACCGTTCAAACAACAAGGAATCCTCAACTAAATGGGCAGAGTATGAACCGATTTGTAAGAATCCACATTCATTCCCGACACACAGACTGTCAGGGGCAGGAACATAAGAGAGTTAAATTGATAATTCTCAGATATGGCCCATTTTATTCTAATAAAGGAATAAAATGTTGTATTTGTTATAAATAAAATACATAAGTTGCAATAATCATCATCAGTCGGAATAGAAGTAGAGTTTGACCATGAAGCAACCAGTCATGTTTATTTGAATTGTAGTTTTAGTTGGTGAGCTTCAATGGTAAGGATTGTACATGCACTGAGTGCTTCCATCTATCTACTGATCAATCTATATATATGTGTGTGTGTGTGTGTGACTTTATTTTTTTGTCCTCATTTGTATTTGCCCCATGCATTTTTGTTTTCTTTTTAATATATCCTTCATGGTTTATCGTTTGACGACTCAATTTCCCTAACATTGATAAAAGAAATCAGTTCGATTCGAATTTCAATGTCATATTCGATAAATATTAATAGCATGCGTTTTGAAATCAACATAAATTTTGAGAAATCATAAAAATACAATAACGTCCTTTCTCCCTTTTCATTGAGCCTAGAAACACGCCGAGATTCCTCGACGCTGGCAGACATTTTGATGAATAGTTAAATGAATTCAAGTTGACATCTGTTTTACAAATGCTCACACAGACCAACAATGTTTCTTAAATAAAACAGAGTGAAAAACATAAACCTCCACAGACAAAACAACGAAAAAAAAAACGGGAGTTTGGTCGATCACTCAATAGATACTGTCACGTAACCAATGGATTTTGACTGCATGCTGTGTTGAGGGTGATCAATTGAATATTGGAAAAAGGGAGTTATTTTGCATTTTGTTGGGTATTGATCATTAAAATTGAAGGGAACGAGATTGACTTGAA
Source organism: Thysanoteuthis rhombus (assembly GCA_963457665.1). Taxonomy (NCBI): domain Eukaryota; kingdom Metazoa; phylum Mollusca; class Cephalopoda; order Oegopsida; family Thysanoteuthidae; genus Thysanoteuthis; species Thysanoteuthis major. The sequence goes on from OY735206.1 coordinate 24,103,683, forward strand.
TTGAGGGACGAATGTTCACATAGTAAAATAAACCCAATCAAAAACCTTTCGGGGGTTGGGTTTCAAAATACATTTTTTTTTGAGGCTGTCAGAGATATGGAATAGACTTAAATGCAACAAGCGCCCGAAGTGGCATCACACATTTAACTTTGTACTTCCCATGGCTGGACGGAAAATGAATCCATGTCTTTCCAACGGGCTTTAAAGTGTAGAGTAAACACAAACTGTACCAGCCAGACTTTGAACTTGGTTCTTCAAGTCCACTCTAGAAACTACCAACCGCTTATCTAACCCCTGCATCGAATTTGATAGAATAGAATGAAATAACTATTGACCACAATAGAACAAATGCTAAAAGGAATTATATGTTTGCAAAAAAAAACTTGTATTGTCAGGAGGTTTGAAGAGTTATTGAAATTGAAATGGCATTTCTGCCTCATTCCCCTGATTTCTTTTATTTCTTTTCCAATATTTTCCTCGTTTCTTTAAAAGTATTGCATTAATTTTAGTATACCACCAAACTAAACTGTCAACCTCTGCACAGTCAACGTCAGCATAGATTTCCCTAGTTGTCGTGTCTATGTATGCGCTGCAAGTACAAATCGTACGAATAGAGTTAGTGTTAAAAGTTATAACAGGTATTCCACATTAAATCGGAAAAAGCCAGTTTGAAAAAAAGATCCAAAAATACATATTCCAGACGAAAAAGCGAATGTTAAATCATTTGCTCAATTTTCCGTCTGATAATTCAGATTTTTCAAGTGATCACTGTCCAACGAAAGATGAGAAAAGTATTCATTGATCACCAATTTTCCCATTAGTTTAATCGGTGATAAAAAAGATTATATCCTTCTAGGATACAGTTTTTATTGGATGAATAACCAAACCTGTTCCATCTATATATTTGTTTCAGTTCGATGTAAGAATCGCATTATTTCCTCTGTTTTCTGTATAAGATATTTATTCTCAATTTTTGGTAATTTTTTTTTCAATTACATACTCTCATTCCTGTTTTACCCAACACACGTCTGCACACAAATACACGCTCGAACACACACATGCACACACACACACACACACACACACACACACACACACACACACATACACACATATATATATATATATATATATATGTATATATATATAGAGAGATTTAAACATTGAATATCAAAGAAATTCAAAACATATTTTGTGCCGCTTCAGTCACCTATTTCTCAATGTATGTCAAGGAAATCTATGTATTTCTCTTCAGTATTTTCCCCGTTGTATTTATACTTTTTCATTATGGTACAATGCATGAATTGTTTCTTATTGGGATAGTCAGTTGGTTACTGTTCGTAACAACCGTTTGTAACAATTAGGGATCAGTAAGTATAAGAACAGACATGACGCATAGTTAACGTCAATTCTCTCTCTCTCTCTTTCTCATCCCCTCTCTCTTTCTCTCTCTCTCGCTCTCTCTCTCTATATATATATATGGAGAGAGAGACAAAGAGAGAGACAGACAGACAGACGGACGGACAGACAGACAGACAGACAGACACAGACACAGAGAGAGAAAGAAAGAGAGAGAAAGGGAAGTCGAGAGGGAGAGAGAGTTAGAGAAATATTAGTAAACATTTGTTTAATGGTTCATCACTGATTGGACAATTTGTTTCATGTAAAAGAAAGATAATCATTTGGAAAATCATATATGAAACAAAATTAAGATCTGTGATGAACCACTGAACACATTACTTATTTATAAACAACTCTTTAAATGGCATTGTGTACTCTGTTGAACTATTATATACACCCCCCATTATATATATATATATATATATATATATATATATATATATATATATATATATATATACACACACATACACACACACATACATTTATATTAATTTATCATATATGTACGTTTGGTAATTTCCTTGGAGATTGGGATATCATCGATCTATCATGCCTGGGTATGTAACAGGTTGATATCCAAAACTACGTTTCTATTGGTTTTTATTCTCAAATCCCAAATTCCCGTAAATTACAGTTTCTTCCCAATCATGTTCACTACTATAGTCCGTCGAATTGATTTTGAATAATGTGTTTATCATGTTATGAACGGCTTAAAGTCTAAATATATTTCATTTTTCTGTACATGTTTATCCGAAAAAGTAATTTCTAAAACAATCAAATATACACTGGGTTAATGTCAGGGGCATAGCTTGGACAGGGGATTGAAATGATTGCAAATTGAACCTGGGCTCTCAATAGGGGAGAAACCCCCAAAAGATTCAGGGATGAAAATCAATCTGAGGAATTTCTATGAACATTATTCAACAACAAATATAAGAAAAAAATATCAAAGGTTGTCCTTCAAATCCGGGCCTTCAAATCTTTCGCTACTGCCCTTCATACTTGCGTTGCGGGTTTCAACATATCAATTCTTTCCAACCTTTTCATAACCACGGATCCTGTTAATTCAAATGAACGTTACATGCACCCAAGGCTTCTGAAAGGTTTGCTTTCTCAACAAGCTCACAATTTCAAGGCTTCTGGAAGCCATGCTTATGAAGCCCAGGATTGAGTGTGTAAACCTTAGTTATCAGTTGATAACGAAAACTACCATAAAATACTAGTCCCGATATAATTGTAAATAATTCGTTTGCTACATCAATATTTTTCTTTTAAAACAAAAAAATCTCCATAAGATTATCACAGGTATTACAATGTCCATCGCAATGTTTGTTCATGGCCATTACGTGTTATTTTCTTATTGATTATGTGAAAACTATACGAAATGATTTTCATCTGCTTGATACTTGGTCTTTGCAAGCAGTGTTGGGATATTCACATCATATTGTTGTTCTTACTTTTTGTGATCAAAATTATCCAAACTCGACTGCTGACCAATTGGAAATAAGTAAATTTCAAATGATTACTCCCCAGGTCACAAGAGTGACGTTTGACAGGAACAATTCATATTTTCTATACCATTAAGCATAATCAATCTGGAAATACTATTTATTACACAGGAACAAAGACAAAGTTTTCAAAATGTTTCGTACTGTTATTACTATTATTTTTGATAATTCCCTCATTGTTATAAAGAAAATCGCACTAATTTGACACGACAACAACCAGCCAGCACTGATTTTTCTTATTATTCATAATGCTATTGTCAAATTCCTTGTTATTGCAAGAAGTATGTTTATAAATAATGACTCTCCTGAGTAACCTGAGGTGATATCTGAATATACCACAATGACAGTGATTGTTTGCAATGTCGTTGTTATCTTCTGTAGGCTTTTTTCTTCATTCTTTTGTGAAAGTTGATGTCTTTATAGAGGGAAAAAACATAAAAGATCTCATTATTTGGGTTTCAAGGCAACAATCTAATAAACAAACTTCAAATACGAAATCTGTTATTGTTTCTGTGGAACTGTTTACTCACTGCTAAATTGCAGACCGCTGTCTCCTGGTAATAGTGTTTATCTTAGAAATATGTCTTTTATAACACACACACACACACACACACACACACACACACACACACACACACACACACACACACAGGTATGTGTTAATATAATTTTATATATATATATGTGTATATACATGTGTGTGTATATATATATATATATATATATATATATATATATATATATATATATATATATATATATATATATATATATATATATATATATATATATATATATGTGCATATGTTGAAGTACATAGTAATATCTACAAATATATTTGTTTGTAAAAAATGCATATGTATATATTTGAAAAACTTTCACTTGCATAGTAACATTTTGGATTGAACAAGAAGAAAAAATATTCCAGTAGACATAGATATACATACATATTTATGCACACATTTTAATAAAGTACTGTTTGTGTGCGTGCATGTCTGTATATGTGTGTACGTGTGTATCTTTTTATGCACACGTGTGTGTATGTGTATATGCAGATACAGGTGTGAGCAATAGCCGTATATATTATCTATCAAAAAAGGGAAACTTAGTCTGGTAAGTCATTTGATAGAAACCATCGTCACATGTTTGGCGTGATGAGTTTACATTCGGAAAATAGGATATTCAATTAATAAGTCACTTTTCTTGCCTTTTATTGGACAGTAAACTGTTTGAATTTTCGAAAGATCGATCATGAATGTTGACGAACGAAGAGTAGAGATCAATTTAGTATAGGGTTACATTATAACCCCCCTCTGGAAAAGCTATTAGTTGCTGCAAAAAACAAAAAAAACAACGTTCATTTTTAGACATAATAAGGTGCAAATATGGTTAAAAAAATCAGCATTGTTGCATCGTTTGTGCAATCTGGTCATCTGATATATGTATAACCAGCCAGACCAATTTAGGAACTGAACAAAAATTATACTGACTGTTAATGCAACGATTCCCAGTAATATATGGACATTTTGCTAAGGCGTATTGAAAACAAACACAACATTAACTTTGGGCAGTGTTCTTTTCCCCCTTCCTCAAACAATATCCATGGACAGAATAAATCTAAAACAATGAAAGCCTATCTAACCCAAATAAAAACAAAATGCAATAACATTATCCCATGAATGGCGAATGAGAACGGTAAAGAAAATTACATATTTCCCAATATATGATCTGCCTCTCCCTCAAGGGTTTTGAGTCCAGATCCGTACCTTCTAAGGAAACATAATTATAAAACATATTTCCATACATGATTTTATACATAAAATGATGCATTTTCCGCTCAAAACTGAATCTCAATCGACGTGTGCCATTAATGTATGGAAGCGGTTTATACACAATTTAAAATGTTACTCCCCACACCGCTAAGTTGCATTTTTTCAACTGAATAAGCCTCATTTTGCCTCGTATCGTATGTTGGAAAAGTGATATTGCATTTGTTCACGTCATCTACAAAAAAGAAAAAAAACTTGCAAATGAGATTGATGCCCAAGTACTCAACAAAAAAATATGAATAAAGAAATAAGGAAGTGGTGATGGATTGGAGATTTTAGGGAAGTTTTATTGTTGCCATCAATATGAACATGCTAGTTGAGGACATTTGATTAGCAAGTGAGCCTGGCTGAGCACGATTCGCCTATTGATAATGTTCCTCAATAGGCGTCCAATTCATCGAATTCTGTGTCAAATTAAACTATACTGAAAAAATCCATATAAACTCTGTACACCCTGACTCTATCGGCCACCTCAGATCTTGAACACTGACATTGGAAGCTATTGTTAAAGTCATGTTGACACAGCGTTACCAACAGGAAGATAGCTCCTTTCTAAAGAAATGTGTCGATTTGTCCTTTGGATAATTTTTACGAAGTATGGACGCAACTTGACCTAGGTGTAAGTTGACCATTCAGGGTCAAGTGAGGATACGCGATGAAAAACTGCAAAAATTAAAACAATGCTCACTTATTTACGTATACATCTCTTTTTTTAGAGAAAGGGGCGGGTTCATCGATAAAATTTCTTTTCCTAAGATATCTGCTTTTTAACGTGTTTGTTGTCATCTACATTCTTTTGTCTCACTCGTCCGTAGAACTTGGAACTGATATAACGTATACACCGTATTTTTTCCTTAGCAAATCAATCGTCATGTTTCAGTCAATGCAGTTTCATTGGACGAACATTATTGACAATTATTTTGGTAATCTGTTTTTATCTCATAGAACTGCATTGACTCCAACAGGGCAATTGGGCATAAGTCGGTCGGATGTAAGTCGTTGTATGATTTTTCGATATCTACCTCCTCCTGTCTTCTGTAATTTTGACTCTTCCATCTAATTAAATCTTCCTTCTCACACCCGTTTACATTGTGTTTGCCTTTCAGTCTAGATTTCTTACCATCTTACCTGTAATGCATACAAACTTTAATCACTATTGTGACCAGGTGCAGTTAGTTGAGGAAACGTGACCAAGCTGATATAGCAGCTGTCTGCACCTGTTGTGGCAATATGCATTTTCTGATTCCAGGAGAATCGTGCTTGACAATATATTCTTTCAAATTGAATGTAGTCATAAAAGGCAGGGTCTTGTAAGAACCATACTTTTCCCAGCATCAACATTATCGTATAACGTAGGTATTTTAAGAATTGAAAACTCTACATACTTTAGCTATTGTTGCCTGTCTTAAAGCAATATTTGGGCTCGTAACAGCCATGATCACTACTTGTATAGTTCGATCGTTCCTAACAAGATGACTTGCTCCGGTGACGCTGCAGTGATTCTATACTAAGTAAAATGAGGGAATTTGCTATATAGTTCGCAAAATCGGCAGAACTTACTTATTTTTAATTAACCAAAAGTTCAATTTTACGCTGATAGCAAAACATCCAAATGCTAAAAATAGTTCTTTTTTAACTTTGTTTTAATTGGTTAAACTTTTGACTGTTTTGGTATCAGGCATTCATTATTTTTTTTTACAGAGAAAAGAATTGATTTCACTCTGACGACCGGAACTTTGGCTGTAAAAAAACAAAACAATTACCTTGTATATTTGTTCCGAATAAACAACCTTTTGATAAAATTAAAACTCTGAATTTTTTTTCGGGATTAAAAGTTCCCTCATTGTGCAATTTTACCGAATTTGCATAGTATATACAGGGACTCCGTCAGCCACTCATACCTTTGATTAGAGCTCTGGAATCTGTTATCAACCAATTAACTCGGAACGACTGAAATTTCAACCATTGCAATCATTGTACTGATATTTACTCTTTACCACCTGATACAGCCAAATGGGGTACATAGGTCCCTTCATTTGTTACAATACGTGATCCTCAAACTTCAGGTCAAAACAATTCTTCTCCCTGCAACAATCATCTTCTCTTTTATATTATGTAACTTTAACGCTCTAAACGTTTTCCATTATTCTTAGAAACTGTCAACTGAGACTGACAACATACGTTTCTTCGATTTTCAAGTCAGTCTTGCTTGCTGGCTTTGTGACTATTCAGCTATTCAGCTATATATGCGTTGCACATAAATATTCACTAATGAACCTTAATGGCCGATACTTATTTTCTATTCATTTTAATTTTTTAAATACGTTTTTTTTAGTGAGTAAAATTTACAATGTGATGTCATTGTGAGGCCTTTTGTTTGTAAACTGCGACACTTTTTTTTTAATTCAGAGATTTTTATACATCACTATCCAACTGAAAAGAAGAAAAAACTTTCAATAATCACCTTTGTCTCCATGTTTTTTAAATGATCTCCCCGAACACAGTATGTTGCAAGACGTTGGTCACGTGACAGTGCCTATTGGGTGACTAACTAGACATGTCTTCCTTCTTTCTACTCACTTCTGTTCGGTTTTTCATTTTCTCTCCTTCTGAACCTCTGACCTAATATGTATGCACCCTCACTTCCTTTGGGCATCTTTGTAACGCGCAGTCAGTTGAGAATAGGACGCCAAGTTAATTAAGCAGTTGTCTGCACCTGTCTTTGCCATATGTATGTTGTAATTCCAGGGGAATCATGCGTAACAATATCTTTTGTCAGGTCGAACGAGCTGTGCACTAAATGCTGCGAACAGATGCGATTCTCCCGAGGAAAATCTCCTGCTCAGCCAATTGCTTTGTGAAATTCTAAACATCATAAATTCCCATATAGATGCTATAATTGTTCGATTCCTCGAACATAAACATATGTTTGCTTTAGTTCACTCCTCTCAATATGCAATTCCAAGGTAATTATTTGCCAAGAAATATGAATGGCTCAACTTCGCAGGCGAAGATTGTTGGGAGAGATTGCCACGGAAGTGGGACCATAAAAAATGGGGGCCAGAGTGAAGATTTGCTTTTCAGCCTTAGCAATGGATTTTTAAGGTGAAACCGGATCGCCCAAGGCCAAACCCATCCTTTAAACCTACGGTTAGTGTCCTATGGTTTACTGGGGTGGTAGAGATAGGAGCAGGATTCGAGGGTGGTAGGTTTGACTGGAATGTCCACCTTTTGACAGATGTGCGCTTACTTTAGTGGTATTCCGACAGTATGGCTCACCTGCAGTCGGACCACAGGGCGTGAAAAATCTACGGTCGGTACATCCCAAGCTGGCTAAGGAGTTGTTCCGCCCCATTGAAGGAAAATGGGGACAGTGCAGCTGCCCACAACTTTAAGTGCAGAACTTCCCGATAGTATGGCCGTCTGTACTCTCTAGATGCAGCCACTATGGATAGAACTGTTGACTGTAAGTTTAAACTAAAATCCTGAAAAGAAGCAGACGTGTGCTGATTTTAATATTTCTCATATTATTAACCCTACAATGAAATAGGCTGAGTGCCCAGGTAAATGTCCAGAAAAAAGGTGTCTCTTCATTTGTTTATTTTTTGAACTGCCATGTTATTTGTTGAATAAGAGGTGATTTTATTGTCTATTTATTGAGTTGTAACAAATCACTTGTCAAGAATAACGTTAGCATTGGTAGCAAGAGAATACTTGATATTTGCCTTCCCTCTGAGAGCTGGTAGCACTTTAACTAAACTCTGGTTTCTGGACCCTGACACAGCCTTTCGAAGATTTTACGATGTTTGACTTGGTTGAAGACAATGAATGATATCTCTGTTACTTCCCCGCCCCCACTAGATTATAGTTCGTATCTTTCATTCCTTCCCTAATTAACCTGGTTAGGCTAAAGAAGCTGTTAAAGGCAGATTAAAATTCAAACGAATGTTTATGAATACTGCATTATTCTGGATGTTGCAGGTTTGATTGATGTGGGTTTTAATGCAGTCCTGCCGTATGTAAGTTTACGTATCTATGTGTAAGCTAGAACAGAGAATACATTGAATTATGAAGAAACATGGACGGTGCAGTGTTGAATAATACGGACTATTTTGGGAACAAATTAACTACAATAATAAAAGTAAATCAGTAATTGTGTCATCGGCTGATTCCATTAATATAGGCTTGTGTGTGTGTGTGAGTATGTGTGTGTGCGTGTGTGTGTGTTATTTTACAACTCATAACGCGCAATTTCAAGGTGATTATCTGCAAATGAATGTAAACCTTAGCATATTGGTTTTTGGAGGAAATGTTGTGGTAGAAAAAATGAAAATCATGATCAAAGTTCAATCAAAAAGTGATTGTACTCTTCAAGTTGACTAATTCATAGTTTTAAATGACGATTTGAACATTATTAAATCAGCAGAATCCTATACGTGAGATATTTCATCGCCACAAACGGAGAAGTAGGGAATTCCTTTTGTTAGTTACATATATTCTCCAACCAAACAAGTGAGACCAAGAACAACTTCAGTATTGCAATATTTACTATAAGAAAAAGTGTCCGTTCGAGTCGATGCACGACTTATACACAGACCTAAGAATAACGAACATATTTATCCATTTCGAACAAAATTCAATATTGTAAAAAGAACATTCAAGCTGGAATCATAAGAATATAAATTAAGTTCAGAGACAATAATGTATTCATAATGAAACTTATATGTATATAAATATCTTAGGTTCCAGTAGAAATTGCAAATGGTAATAGGCTTGACATGATGCAAGAATGTCTGGCAACAGCTGGACATCGTGACTCTCATCATTGTGTCTCGGGGATCATGTACGAAAGTGTGACCAACAGAGGGTTTGATGACGTGACAAACGCCCTGCAACGCTCATAGTACACAGGTCTGGAGAATCTTGGGTAAGGCGTGTTTTCAACAGACTGCTGCTAATCATGATAAAGAAATATTTTATTTAGGGATATCAGAGTTAATTCCTGTACAACTTTGATCTCAATTTATTTACAAAATAGGTCAACTCTTTACTTTGCATGATTTATCTCCTCCGATATGAATCACTCGTTTTGATATAAAAATCTGAAACGAATAAAAAAAATTAAACAATCAAGTATCTAAAATGAATCGACTGAGTCGAAACTGATCTATTGTTTATGTTGGCAGATATCATCTACTCAAAATAGAGCACAGCATGACACTAAGTCTGTGAAAAGCATATTGTTTATTTATGTAGGTATTCATTCCTGTGTATGAGGATTGATGAGTTCCTGATCTTTTGCTGTTTTAATGTTCTTGGAATAATATCAATCAAACTAAGATCCCACAGGAAAAAACTCAGTTTTGATATTAAGTGAAGTGATCACACAATAGCGCATTATATTAGAAAGCAAACACTTGTCAGAAATATCTGACGAACTATTGCAATACTCACGTAACAACGAGAAGGTCATGTTGCAAGAATAAGAGACAATGTGGATCTCCTGATATCATACATGGAATTGTGCCATTCAAAAATAAGATCTTGTGATTTTATGAGGCCTTGCCTCGAGATACATGACATAATTATAAGAAGGTTGATGTTCAAAAAGAGACATTAAAAAGCAAATGTTGATAACGATGAGGAAGAGAAAATACGATTTAAACATTTACTTCACTTTTGGCCTAAAAAGCAATCAACAAAGTTAAATCATTCAAATGTATCAACAACACAAATAACTATGTACAAGTATTTATAAGATTTACCTATACAGAAATAAATCTGCAAGTATTGTAAAATGTCTCAAGTTGCACTTAGTAAAGTAAATCATTTTTTCATGCCATTTATATGGGTTCTGTTATTGTTTTAATAACGTTAATAATACACGCGTCAGCTTTAAAAACGTGGGCTGTCATATGTCTACGTTTCATTTGGAATCAATGTTACGAAACGAATAGAATTTTATATGTTAGTTTTTGAACATATTTACTTATTTTAGAATATGTTTTATGAGAATAATGGCAAGTGATATTACCGTCTTTCAAATTGATATGTATATTCCCACATATACTTTCTTTCAATCCATTTATAGTTTTCAATTATTGTTTACGAGAATAATGTCAAATAATATAATAGCATGTGAGGATGAAATCTTTTTAAAATGTGACATATACACTTTGACAAAACACACATTTGGGCTCACACACGCTAAGACATGTGTACCATATCTGAGTGTAGGTGTGTGCGTGTAGGTGTGTGTGCTTGTACTAGCTGTTGATGAAATTCATGATATATATATATATATATATATATATATATACACACACACACACACATACACACACACACACATTAAGTTTAAACAAATATGCCGACATTTTGATTCAATATAATGAATACGCATGTAGTATGGACATTTGTAAGAATTAAAATGAGACAATTATTCCAGTTCCATTTTATGTCTAATTCGTATCTTGGTATATGGATGCATTGATTAGATTTTTCTCCATCACTGTCAACTCATGATATAACTAATCATAGATTGAATTTTGTCATTTTCAGTATTAGCTAAATCATCTAATTGGTGGTAAAGGAAGAATTTATGACTCAAAAAATAATTTTGCTATTTGATGTTCTAAGAATACTAGCAATCCCTCTGTAGATTGCGCATCGGATATGAGGATGAAAAGAATAGTCATAGGTCAGGAATTAATGCAGAACTGGGCAATTGATTTATTCACGTCGAATAACGCAGCCAGGCTCTTTTAGCATGCTTTATGGATTGGTTTCGTCCCATCAGTGGCTTACAGCATTGAATATATATATATTTATATATATATATATATATATATATATATATATATATATATATATATATATGTATATATGTGTGTGTTTGTGTATGTGTGTGCGTGTGTGTGTGTGTGTGTCTCTGCGTGTGTGTCTCTGTGTGTGTATCTCTGTGTCAGCGTCTGTGTGTCTTTGTTATTCTATTTGATATTGTATTTGCCCGTTGGTCTGGACAGCGAAAATAGGATAAAAATTTGAACAAATATGCTGCATCCAACATGATTCATTAAGCAGTCCATTTCTCTTGTTCTTTGTTTCATTAAATTATTAACATAGTTTCTACCAACTAGCATATTCAGCAGGTAAAAGTGGAGGTCAGTTCAAATAGAGTTCCAATTATAATAACATATATATAATTATTCTGTCGGATTATACACTTTTTCATTAATCAACAACTTCATTTTCATCGCTTGCAGCTCCTGGTATTCTTAAACGTTTCCCTGTGTAAGTACTGACCAGGCATGGAGCTGCTCAGCTTGAACAATCGAAAACTGGTGTATCCAGCAAGATCAGAAAATATGAGCTCCGTCACATTGTGATAACAGTGAATAGATATAATTACGAACAGAGATTGTACCTCCCTACAGTCTGTAGTGGAAAGGCTGCAGTTATGCTGCAATGGACGCTATTATTGCATTTACAAGAATGATATTATTTATATACAGCAGCAAGATAGTATATCAGGCCATGTTATGGATTACATTTGAGAGATAATAAATCCTGAGCTGAATATAATCATTTTCAAGATCTCCAAGGCTTACACAAGGATTCAAGCTAGAAGACCATAAATTTAACCAACGGGGATATACAGAAAATCGCGTCATCGTAATCACTTCGAGATATCTTGTAATTCAAACCAGAGGGTCAGTACGCATATCTCCATTGATCCAGTAATACACACAATAGAAGTTCTACGTATAATCGTGATGATACAATAAGTTCCTTAAAATCTAGGCTGTGTATGGTCGATAGACACTAGTGAATACACACACACACACACACACACAAATATATATACATATATATATATATATATATATATATATATATATATATATATATATATATATATGTCTCGCCCTCCTCCGTTTGCGAAGGTTAAAAGAAAGCATAGACACCATTTTAAAGAGAAGAATTAGGGTGTAAAGAAAGTAATGCAGGGAAAAGAGACAGGGAAACAATATTTGACAAAAAAAAAATATCACATGAAAAAGCATGCACGTATCGTTGATAAGAATGTTAGTTCCTATTAGAACGCATATAAAAATATAATTTGTCATTTCAAATTTCATATGATGGACACAGTGAGACAGAAGGACTGAAAATGTTCGAAAATTATTGGAAGTTCAACGAATTTACGTGCCAATTTGGGGAATCGATAAGAAATAAAATACAAAATGAATTGGGAAGAGAATTGATTATCTATCATGTTTTGTT